>QLNU02015360.1:278813823-278824602 GCA_006491805.2 Dysdera silvatica
AAGACTATGTTGACCTTATCAACTGGCAAAAATGTGAAGTTTTAGAGCCACCGCTGACACTTCATATATCGGAAGAAGATTTACAGGAACGCATAAACGAAGGGGTTAGCCTTTTTTTCCACTCATTTCTCACTCCCCATATTATACCCAAGCAGTGGAAAGGTTCGTTAAAATAGTCACTGAAGCTTTTCCGGAAGTATGTGGTATTTTAGCTCGAGATGGATTTATTAGAGCAAGGATTCTGGACAGATCAATCATGCCCACTTTCGAAACGAAATCGTAATACAAACCTACCATTTAAGAGGATAGTGCCCAAAGGTAGAGTGGTTGGGACTGGCTGGGCGGAACTCCTTATGCAGCCACCTCCTCGTGGTGAGTTATGGATGGTTCATGGAACCAGCAAAGAGCTGCATTTTAAAAATAATTTCATAAATGACAGAATTAATAATTTTGAAAAAGAAGTTTTAAAATTAAAATTTTTAGTTTTACCCTGAAATTTTACAATTTTGAAAGTTCTTGCGGGGACTGAAGATGATATAAGAATTTTTCTTTAAAAATCGCCAGTACTACACTAGTCAATAGACAACTTTTGACACCTAGTGCTATTTAATAGGACAACTTTTATTTTTTCGCTCCACCCTACCCTACAGTAAGCAAAATTAGTCCTTGGACTGGAAACAGATTGAAGACCCCTTAACAATGTAACAGTAACTGAGAAAGGGAAGAGTGCCAAGTTTTGAAAAGCTGCCATCTAACAAAACCAATTGACGAATAAGAGTCAACTTAAACTATCCCGCTTTGTAGGAATCTTTCTAGTATTCTCTCTAAATTTAGGATTTTTAACAAGACAAACAGAAGAAAAATAAAACTGAAATCAAGGGGCAGACAAATCCAAAAATGGGAGTTTCCCCTGTGCTATAGGACAGTTGGCAGGTACATATTTTTCGTATTAATCTGATGATCCCACTTGGATATTTGTTTCTGTGAGAAAAACTCAGGCTAAAAATAACCTGAAGAACTGCATATTTATGTTTTGAACTATAATATTCATATTTTCTTATAACAGTGAAGAAGGGAGAATATAGCTTTCAGTAGTAATTAGTGTCCTCTTCGTATGCAATTTTTGCATGGAAAAAAACACATAACACAGGAAGATTAGACAAAAAAGACAGAGAAAGGAAGGACATTTAGGAAATGACAATGTATACCTGAAATCTGAGTATTCATCTTCACTTGTGGTGAGTTCCTGACTTGGTCCTAAATTTTTCTGAGTCAATTCTTCTTCTTCTAACTCAGTAGTAAGCAATTCCTCTTCTGAATAGTCTAATATAATATTTTCATATTCAACTCTTTCTGGCGTTTGATCTCTTGCAAAATTATTTGATGGTTCCATCAATAAATTTGTCGATTTTAATTCTTGAGGGGTTTTGGATGCATTGTTTTCTTGAGAAAGAGCAGGTCCTGTAGATGAGTCTGTGACAGAAGAATCCAACTGTGCACCAATTAGGGATTGTTTATTTGGAGAAAGCGCTTTCTCAGCATTTGCTAGAACTGTTTGATATATCTTTTCTTTTTGTTCATCAAAGGCACACGAAAGGAATGCTTCTTTTCTTTTTATCATCTCTTGGATTCGTGGATCAGGTTTTTGCATTCGAAAATGTGGACGACAATAGAACTTTCCTAAAAAAAATACTTCAAATTTACATAAAATTTTTTACATTAATGTGCTAATAAAATGATTCTAAACAGCGTTATTCCATAGAAACACATTTTATTTAATAATACATAATTAGAACATCGGCTGTCAAGCTTTCGTACGCAGACTACTCATGAATGGCATGCAAAGTGATTTTAAAGCAAAGACAAAATTTTGAACATGACTGTTAAAATTCAAAAGAAGTGTTTTATAAATTTTAAAATAAAACACGTTGTAAAGGACCCCTTTCTCAACTAAGAGCTTCTCCCTCCTATGCTTGAAAATTCCTAAGACTACTGTGGGTTCACTGAAACTAAGATGAAAGGTAGGGATAAAGTTAAGGGGAAAAAGAGTTAAGGGATAAGGGCTTTAGCACCACACCAAGGAAAGAGTGTGGTTGATGGACATCACAGAGAGAATTAGGGAATCTTCCCTGCCAAGGTTGTTTTTGTAGTTTTATAATTTGTGTTAGTTTTGTTCCTCAGTTGTAAAAGGGAAAGGATCCCTTCCCCATTTTCTTGAAAAAAGGTGACCAAAATGGTCAAAATTCATACAGAAAAGAGTTGATTTCAGAATTTTTGCAACACTGACTTGACTTCCCCCACTGTAAAGAGAGATTCGTCAACTGCAAACTTTAAAGCTCGGGGCTGAAAGATAAGCAACATTTCTTAAGGTTAAAGGATTAAAACCATTCTCGTTTCTCTTCTTCATACAATTTTTTACCCCCACTTCATTTTGAGAGTGAAAATTTGACTTTTTGAAGGGCAGAAGCCCATAAAATAGGAAGAGGGATTAAATTATCTAATTTATGGAAACAACAGTACTGGCATGGTGAAATCATTGAAAGAATATAAAGGGGACATATTCTTTAATACAACTTGTCATAAAACCAACCTTGTTTAATAGCATAATTTATATTTTATTATAGAAACTTATTTTGTCAAAAAAGATTAATTTTTTAGTAAGAAAATAGTATTTTATCTGATTTGCATATTACCATTTTTCAGCAGCACGAATCATATCAAAATTTAATTTTTCACAGAATTTTATAATTATCTTTACACTGTTATATTTACCACTTAAAGTTTACATTATAAAAATACTTGTTTTAAAGATCTTGTGATATTATTTAGTCAAATGGCACAGCTTAATATTCATGAAACCTTATTCTAGAGATTAGAGTTCCTATGACTCTTTTAACAGAAAAATTGATATAGTAAAATTAAACAGCAGTAAAATTATACTTTAGCTAATATCAATGACATAACACCTACCCACCTGCAGTTATTTTTATGTAACTACAGAAATAAAGGAGAGAACTTTTATTATCAGCTATATGATATACAATATGGTTGGTCTAAAAGAAACTCCTGCTACTTACGAGGGCTCTAGCGACTGCTGTTTTTGAAGCACTGAAATATAATATTTGGGACTTATGACTTTAAAATATAGATAGGTAAAAAGCATGTGCACTCTCAGGATTACAGCACACAAATTTTGGCAACACTAGTTTTTTTTTTTTTTTAAATATATCATTGTGATTAGAATGTGCAGAAACAAGAATATCCATCAAGCTGTATTTTTTGAGCTGAAAAACGACTAAACAATTATCACTTTCAAATTCAATGAGAAATTACAGAAAAAAAAAGGAGAAAGCTTTAAATGAATCTTAACAAATGTCAATTCATAATCACAATAACAAACCTCAATTTGCCATAAGACAATGCAAATGAGTGATTAAAGGTTTATTCACAGCTTTCTTGTTCCTTTTATTTCATTTTTCTGTAAATTCTCACTGAATCAGAAAGTGCTATTTCTGTCATTCTTCAACCCAAAAAATACAGTTTAAAAGTTTCTATGGTTTCTGAACATGTGACCACAAGGTAAAAAAAAAAGTGTTATCACTGAAAATTTCCGAAAGTTATGCACTAGAATCGTAATAGCAAGTACTGTATACCTGTACAAATTTGGAGCCTGTATTTTTTAAAGTCTAACCTTTAATCCCATCTCATTGCTCCAAAAATTTTGGTTACTAAAGCCTTGTCAATAAAGTTTTGTTTAAACCACCCTAAATGCAGGGTAGGGTTTAAGCTATGGGCACTTTTTTCACAAAATGCGACAAATTAATCTAAAATGCAAGAAAGAAAATTGTGTCCATCACAAAATAGCAACAGTTGTTTAATATCTTGATAAACTTTGCATTTTTTCAATAACTTTGTGTTTTATTATTTTTTTAAAACCTTAACGTATATTTTTTACAGTAATTCAAAGCATTATTGATACGATTTTTCGAGCAACGAAAGCAACTAATCTTTTTTAGCATTTTGTGAGCCAGCTTAAACCCTGATGCAGGGTCAACTAAAAGTTCATATAATCTTTAAAAAAAAACACACACACACAAAAGACGGTATTGAAATAGAGTTTGCGCGATAGACGTTATCTGGATGTGCTTTTTTTTTACAATATAAAATAAATTTAGTTCAAAAGGTTATTGGTAGGTGGTGTTTTAAGCATTTGAAAACAATAAAATGGATACTATGTGAAGCTGGCTATTATTGAATTTGTATACTACACTAGCAAATATTCAACTTGACCACCACAAGGTATGTCAATTCAGGCGAGTGACAACACCCTAAGTATAGGGTGCAGCATATCCGAATAGATGGATCTCATCTTATAATGAATGGCATCTTTCAGTCCCGACAACGTTGAAGGAACTGATCTATAAACTCCAGACTAAGTACACACACCCCCTCTCCACAAATCGACAGGTGTCAAATCGTCAAATAAGGTCACACAATCTTGTAGTGTCTACTGAAGGATTTTATTTTTTCAGAAATAACGAAAACCCGCGGGTACAGCATGGGTGACCCCTATCCTCCACATCACAAGTAAACAAATAATGGGAAGAAACTCTGAAGGGACACTTTTGATTTTTTTTTAAACAAAACCACTGGCCCACGAGATCTGTGAACACTGTTAACATGAAATACCATTTATCAAGAATGGATAATCAATAGCCCTTGGAAAATTTCCTCCTCTTAACACAAACTAAAAATGCTTTGTTTGTTAAGAGCTACTCATTGATAATTTCAAATGACTGTAGTTGTCAGACAAAACGTAAGAGAGCAGAGACTTTTATATATGATTGCATAACAAACAATTCCTGCGGGCATTTAAATGCAATAAAAACTGAAAAATGTTTGCTGTTTCGATCAAAAGAAACAATTCAAGATCTCTTGCGATGCCTCGATATTGATTAGAGCCGCATGATGAAAAGTGACATAAAAAATAATCATCAACTGTTTCAGCAAGGCAAGATTTGTTAGAAATAACATAGCAAGTTGAATTCAATATATGACCAATACAGGAGTTTGTGGTGTTCATACTGATGCTGTTACATTTGATGAATATGTCTCAATGGGGCATAACATCATGACATGTGGTGATGTAATGGACATCGAAATAGTTGCCATTAATGGCATAATAAAACCATGGTCGGACAGTAATCATTATTTTTCGCATAAGGATGAAGCCACTGACAACTACCACTTCAAATGAAAATCCTGTTAGTGTAATGAAGGCTTTCACTGAGTTACAAATTGTACTTCATTTTGTGATACAATATGCAGATTTCAGGACTTCTCTAGAAACTGTGAACCAAATGATGACTTTCGGCGAATTTATGACAACAGAAAGCAAAAACAGCCTGCAATTATTGAATTTTTAAAGTGTACTACTGCAATTTCAAAACCTTTCTTGGTACAGTACATAATCTGGAACAAATAAATGTTTACTACATTCTAATATGTACATATAGGAAAATAATTTTTTTTGAATAATCTACCATACATAATACCCATATTAAAGGTACGTATATACTATAAGGTATTATTACCCTTCTAAGGGATAACACAATTACTACATAGTGAGTGGTCAACACAGAAAATCGTCCGAGACAATTTTTTTTTGTGTGTTCTTTCGTGGGGGAATAATTATATGTAATAATTCTAACACCCATGTTTCTTTTATCTCAAACTAGAACTTTTTGCTATAGGAGAAAAAGAGATAAAGAAACAGAAGAAGAAGAGAGAGAGAAATGGCCTAGCGGTAAAGACACTACGAGCTCAGTGGAGAGACTAGTTTGAATCTAGGTTGGGGACGATGCCTCTTTTTCTTCTATAACAAAACAGCTCAAGTCTGAGCTAAAAAGCGTGAGTGTCAGGGGAAAAAAAGAAAATAGATGTCTCGGAGGGCTTTCTGTATTGACAACTATGCACAATTGTGTTGTCCCTGAGAAGGGTAATAATCTTGTACAACCGATATATACGGAGAAAAGGAGCTACGTATGTAATAGTCGCTCATGATCTATCATATCAAATGCCTTAGTCAGATCGAAGGAAACACTAATAACTGAATCCAAGTTATTTAATGCTGAGTGTATGTAATCAGTTACTGTTAGTAGGGCATACTTGGTCAATTTCCCCGTAGCAAAACCATATTAGTCACTGGAAATTATTTTGTGCCTTGAAAAAAAGGATTGTAATCACATAGAATAGTCTTTCGAAGATTTTTGAAAGAAATCTGAGGGTGTGGAAATTGGTCTACAGTTTGAGATTTCAGATTTTTTTACCCTAAAACACATTAACTGCTGGTCATGTGAGGTGTTGACCCCATGCACTGACCTACTTGTTATAAGAAATATAATTTAAAAGTGGTAACAAAATATGATTATGTGTATTACACTGACAAGGAACCCTAGGGAAGTGTTACTCGTACTGTGATTTCAAATTCATATCAATTGATAAAGGTATTTCAAAAAATCCACAATCAGTTTTTCGGAAAAATTAAATCCTAACTTTTTATTAATTTTCAAAATTAATTAATTTCGAAAACGATATACAACAAAATGTGTAAATCATTACACATTGTGTGTATATCGTTGGCCATTCTGACGAAAATAGCCCAGGGCTATTGAAACAGTCTGTAAACGATTAAACTTAATTAAACTGTGTTAATTTGCAGTTCCTTTTCAACTAATTTAATAATGCGCAGTGTCGTCAAATTATTTCAAGTGATTTTAATTAATTTAAAGCTGTTTAAAACAATCTTACCTTCTTTTTTGGCTTAACCACAACCTTGGCGGCCGCCACGAGCCATTTCTGCAGTCAATATAGTAATGGAATCAAAAATCAATTATCGCAGATGTTGAATTTGCTTGTGGCATATGCACGTTCCACAAACAATGGAACATATTGTTAATTTGGCCATTTTGAAATATAAGGCAATTCCTACTGTAGTTACGGCTGATGATTTAACAGAAAGTAATAGAACTTTTCCACAAATTGAGAATTTGATTCTGAATGATGTTATACAAATTGAAACTTTAGATTTTGTAAACAGTATCGATATTTATGTTGGAAGAGATAACAATGGGGGCTTTGATGATGAAAATACATATTGTGCTTCGAACTCTGCAAATTCAGACAATACTCCAAACGAAGATTCTCTGAATGATTATGAAAACTCTGAAACACATCCAGTTTGCAGAGAATTTAGTTTTGAACAAATGAAAAAAATAGTGTCTTTCTATGACTCCCGGAAAAATAACAAATTCAAACAAACAAAATTAAAATTTACATATATTAAACACTTGATGTATATCTGTAGGTTCAAAAAGTACATCGCAAATAAAAGAAGAATACCAAAACTGAAAATAATTAAAAACCATATTCTTTCAAAATTTATTCATGCAAGAAATAATTATTTACCAGTTCACGACATGGATCTGAAGAGATAGGCTAGAAAAACAGCAGCCGACGAAGGTTTTAATAAATTTATAGCTTCCGAATGGTTTTTACATGAATTTAAATGAACGTATAACATTTGTGGGAGAAAAATCACAAAGGCAACAACAAAACTTCACGATAAAAATACAGAAAAATTAGAAAATAGTGCAATTGCATTTGTTTTAGAAGTAAGGGATAAAATAGAGAAATATAAATTGAGTGCAGATCAGAGTAGTTACAATTATTTTATTCAAAATCAAAGAACTCTCTCACAAAAAGGCAAAAAACATTGTGTTTCACTTGTACAATCTCAATTTTATTATACCCACTCATAAACAGTAATGCCCACATTGAGTTTAGGCGGAAAGTTAAGAGGGGAAAATGCTTTTATGTTTACGAGAAAAAGATAATTCTTTCGCTCCCATAATTGAAAAAATATCTTTAGACCATCAAATTTATACGTTACATGCTCTAAAGTCTAGTAAAATGAATAAACTAATGCTGTCAACTGCCTCAATCCAATCCTCAAATCACCATCATGCATTTTATTGGATTCATGGAGTGGACATAATGATCCAAATACGTACGAGGATCTGCCGCAAAATTCTATAACATTGACCATTCCGCCTATACTACTAATATTATTCAGCCCCTAGATGTCTACATTTTCCGCCAACAAAAAAAGATTTATAAAAAAATTACACATCATATTGCAATACACAAACTAAATATCAATGCAACCAATAGAAATGGAATTCTTAAAATGCATTCCCTCGTATACAATCAACTGCAGTCAGATAAATTTCGCCCTATGCTACAGTATCCATGGTTAACATGTTGTTATGCTGATTCAAACGATAAAGGGCATATATTTCAAAATGTCTAAGAAATTAATTTTCAAATCGATTCCATAACTTGTGCGATTGAGGTATGCATTAACTATCCCTTTCTAAGGTGCTCTTACTGTGACAAAACTTTATGTTTGTTTCACTTTTATGTTAATTATCATTTTCATGAAAATGATGAGTCTTAACTTCCTTTATTTTTTTATAAAAAAGACAATAATCTGTCAATTGATTTTTTTATCAAGTGACCTGCAAGATTGGCGCTAATGTGGGGGAGGGGTCCAGAGACATGTGTCCCTCCATGGGGCTTGATTAATTTGCCATATTATTTTGGTTTGTTATACATTATTTTCACCCCGTCCCCGTCAAGAAAGGGGGTGTTTCCCCTGTCGGAGAAATTCTGGCGCCAGTAATGTTGACCTGAAACCGTATTTTAGGTTTCTTTGGTATTTTATTTACTTTCTACACGTGTAGGCCAAATACAAGTTTCTTTAGTTTTCATTACATAAAATCTGATTAAGCTACATCAGAGAAAAACAACGTTAATTTTTTAAAATAGTTCTTACTAATCAAAATTTGACTATGAATTATATTCCATCCGTACACTTTTTAAAAGATAATTATTTTTTTCATATACATTTCTTCTATCGTACGTATCTGCAATATTTAATAATAAATGCCGGTAATGTTACAAATAAAAACTCTTGTAAAAAATATGAGCCATGTTCTTTTTAATAAGATTTACGATTTTACAAAAAACACACGAAAAATACATATGATTACACAAAAAGACAATTTCGCCAAATCCAGCCAAATTTGGCGCCAAATGTCAATTTTGAAAATTAGTAAAAAAAACGGAGTTTAATTTTTCCAAAAAACTGATTGCGGATTATTTACTTAGATACCTTTATCTATCAATTGATATGAATTTGAAATCAAAGTTCCAGCAATACTTCTCCTAGCGTTCACATCAGTCTGGGACCAGTAGTTCCCAAACCCAGTTTAAGCAGCTGACCACTTTGAAAATTCCCTAACGAGTTGACAGCGCAAAGACCTTAATAAAAAGGAAGTCGGTCTTTTGGGGGAAATGTGTTTGTAAAATCGTGCTTTGAAAAAAAAAAGAAACAATTTACAGAGAAAAATAATCTCAAGATAATGCAGTCAAACCTCGTTAAGACGAACACGCTTAAGACGAATTACTTTTAATACGAACCGTTTTCTGAAATTCCGTCAGATTGTAAAATACTACAAATATGCAATCAATTTCATTTTTATATTTAATTTTAATATTTAATAATAATTTTTATAAGCGTTTTTATTAATTATTATTTCTTTTTAAATAATGACCCGTCTCGCGGACCATTTGGGACTCTTTGGCGGACCACCAGTTGAGAACCACTAGCCCAGACCATCAGCTCTAAACTTCCCCAGATCGGACCCCCTCAAGAATTCAACTCAGCTTAGAGCCCGAATATGCATCATACATATTTATTTCTAGTGTTTCATCACTAATTTTCACCATTTAAGGAAGGAATTTTTTCTTCTCACACTCTATTCTTAGTATTTTTCCAACCGCCAGGAACATTCCTCGAGAGGGTCTCGCGGACCCCAGTTAAAGAACCGCTGGTCCAGACCAATAAAAACATTCACTAAATCAAGGAAACCTTTAAATCGTGTATCGATAAATCCAAGTTAAGCTATAAATCAAAAATATACTCATCCACAAAAGCTGTTTATGAATGTCAGGCTTATCTATTACTTATTTAGTACTTACAGTGACAACCTTGAAACTTTTTATAGTTTACTTTTGCCACAACCACATAAGAAACTGGCTGTGTCTATATGTGGATAAGTTCAAAATAAGCAAGCAAACACTTCCCAAAAGTTAGGCTTGAAATCTTCATAACCATTTCAGTGTTCAAACCTTTAATTCACCCGATTCATTGCATGTAGAATGATTTCATCTAAATCAAAGATTCTCAAACTTTTCAGCTCTTCACCCAGTAAAACTCTTAGTTGAATTAAAAATTTCTATAGAAATTTTTATTTAATAACGTAACGATGTTAAAAACATCAACGATGATACTTATTTAATTTGCAACTCAAAAGAACTCTATGTTTTTCAAAAAGCAATTTTTAGAAAATAGAAGGCAATTCCACGTTTCCCTGAAACATGTATTGGGATGCATGATGTTGGTGAAATAATACCAATTTCTCATTGTCAGGTTTGGAGTTATTGAAAAAAGAAACTTACATTCGCAATGTTCAACCATAGTCTAATTCTTTGTTTAGTCAGAAGCTGCATCACCATATTAAAACATTCTCCCAAATGTATTAGAAATACAAAATGAGTAGTTTTTTTTTAGCTATAATCAACAGAGCAAGATAATCTGAAATTTATATTTGTAATCAACACAGTTGGCAATCGTTCTTAAATTTTACTTTTAGT
>QLNU02015360.1:278824702-278856107 GCA_006491805.2 Dysdera silvatica
ACAACAAAACTTCACGATAAAAATACAGAAAAATTAGAAAATAGTGCAATTGCATTTGTTTTAGAAGTAAGGGATAAAATAGAGAAATATAAATTGAGTGCAGATCAGAGTAGTTACAATTATTTTATTCAAAATCAAAGAACTCTCTCACAAAAAGGCAAAAAACATTGTGTTTCACTTGTACAATCTCAATTTTATTATACCCACTCATAAACAGTAATGCCCACATTGAGTTTAGGCGGAAAGTTAAGAGGGGAAAATGCTTTTATGTTTACGAGAAAAAGATAATTCTTTCGCTCCCATAATTGAAAAAATATCTTTAGACCATCAAATTTATACGTTACATGCTCTAAAGTCTAGTAAAATGAATAAACTAATGCTGTCAACTGCCTCAATCCAATCCTCAAATCACCATCATGCATTTTATTGGATTCATGGAGTGGACATAATGATCCAAATACGTACGAGGATCTGCCGCAAAATTCTATAACATTGACCATTCCGCCTATACTACTAATATTATTCAGCCCCTAGATGTCTACATTTTCCGCCAACAAAAAAAGATTTATAAAAAAATTACACATCATATTGCAATACACAAACTAAATATCAATGCAACTACCCGTTGAGAAAGAGGTGTCCCCCTGCCGGGGAAATTCTGCTGTCAGTAGTGTTGACCTGAAACCGTATTTCAGGCTTCTTTGGTATTTTATTTACTTTCTACATGTATAGACCAAAGACAAGCTTCTTTTATTTTCATTACATAAAATTTGATTAAGCTAAATCAGAGAAAAATAACGTTAATTTTTAAAAATATTTCTTACTGATCAAACTTTGACTATGAATTATCCATCCGTACACTTTTTAAAAGATAATAATTTTTTCATATAATAGGTCTACCGGAAAGTTCTATCCGATGATGTTATCCTGAGTTTCAACACACATGCACATGTTTATTTGAGACACACATGGCTGTCTCTCTTTATCATTGTATTTATACACATGTGCTCTTCTAAATTAACAGAAACAAATGTCTCATTTCATTATCAAGTGTGACGCAATCTGTAAACATGGCTACCAATGAAGTTCATTTACGACACTGTATTTTGTACAAATTCCAACAAGGCAGAAATGCTGCAGAAGCATGTCGAAATTTAATGGAAGTTTTTGGTGGAGATGCAGTTTCAGATAAAATGTGCAGGAGATGGTTAAAAAAATTTGAAGTAGGTGATTTCGACCTTAATAATAAGCCACACTTTGGGTGACCATCTTTGATCGATGACGATATTGCCAAGACCATGACAGAGCAAGATCCTTTTTTGACAACATAAGAGATTGCAGAAAAGCTTAACTCAGCCCAACAAACCATTTCAGACCATATTTGGAAACTAGGATTGGTCTATAAATATTCTAGATGGGTGCCTCATGAGTTAAGTGAGAAAAATGTGCATGATCGAGTCGTCACATGCACATCTCTGTTTGCTCGAAACGAAAACGAACCTTTCTTGGACCGGATAAGTGGTGATGAAAAGTAGATTACCTATGAAAACATCGTTAGGAAAAGAGCATACTGTGAGCCCGGACAACCTGCCCCCTCCACCTCTAAACCAAGCTTGAGCCTGAATAAGAGAATGCTGTGTATATGATGGGACGTCCAAGGATCAACACATTACGAACTTTTGTAGCCTTACGAACAGCTCAATTCAGAGAGATATTATCAGCAAATGAATGTTTTAAACAAAGCAGTCAAAGAAAAGAGGTCGGCCATGTTCAATAGGAAGCACATCATACTGCATCATGATAATGCTAGACCACATGCTGTTTTGGCGACTCGTCAGAAATTCACAGAGCTAGGCTAGGAAATTCTGCTGCATCTACCATACTCCACAGACCTAGCACTCTTATAATTATTACTTGTTTCTCTCCTTGCAAAATTTTTTGAAGGGGGAAAAAATTCAAAACTGAAGCAGATGTTAGCCAAGCACTACTTTAGTTCTTCGCCTCTAAGGATAAGACATTTTTCAAAAATGGTATTTACAAATTACCATCACGCTGGCAAGAGGTCATAAGTAACGACGGAAATCATATTGCACAATAAATATTACTAACGTTATGAAAAACGTATTATTTTCTTTCACTTCCCCAACAGACAGAACTTTCCGGTAGACCAAATACATTTCTTCTATCGTATGTATCTGCAACATTAAATAATAAATGTCCGTAATGTTATGAAGAAAAACTCTTGTCGCAAAAAACATGAGCCATGTTCTTTGTAATAAGATTTACGATTTTACAAAAAACACACAAGAAATGCATATGATTATATGGAAAGACAATTTTGCCAATGGCCCAAAACCCAGCCAAACTTGGCGCCAAATATAACAATTTTGAAAATTAATAAAATATCAGGATTTAATTTTTCCGAAAAACTGATTGTGGATTATTTACTTAGGTACCTTTATCTATCAATTGATATGAATTTGAAATCAAAGTGTGAGCAAAACTTCCCTAATGTTCCTTGTGAGTGTTAAGCATTGTGTAAGCCTTTAATCATAGAATTTTATGACCAGGCGCCAGAGCATGATTGGCAATAGAGGTAAAGTCACCTCCAGTGCCAATCACACACTGGTGTATGGAATGTAAAAATGAATCAAAATAAGAAAAATAAATAAAAATATGCAATATTTTTGAATGAAACCATCACAAATAAATATATATATATTACAAATGAATTCATTACAAAACTATAATTACTTGGGTACTCGCCCGATAGTTCAGCCATCAAATTGGCAATTTCATCAGCCATTAGAGGCTTATTATTTTGCACTTTGCTTTTGACGTGAAGACCTCTCAGGACTATCGTTTGTACAACTCACATTACAAGATTATATTTTTCAATAAGTAATAAAGCAATAAACTCGAAACCATAAAAATTTACAACTAGTTTCTTACCTTACCTATATACGAATACCAGCAAATATATCCAAAATGTAACATCAATTGAACTGGAAAATAAACATTGAGGCCAGGCTTTTCCAGGGCTATCAAAGGACTGGCTCCTGAGACATCAATTGAACTGGAAAATAAACATTGAGGCCAGGCTTTTCCAGGGCTATCAAAGGACTGGCTCCTGAGACATCACTCCATACCACACGCCAGCATGTGATTGGCTCTTCAATGGTAATGCCGCATCATGCACTGGTGTGAGATCGGCAGTCAATGTGTTAAAAACAGGAGTTATTAAGGCTAGTTGCAAGTCTATGGGGGCGGTGAGAATACATACCATTGTCAACATTAAGTTAAAGATATGGATTAGAGGAATGGAAATAGCTTCAAGGAGATGATACATAACTTCAAGATGGATCCCATAATGCCCAGCTCCTTTTTGAATATCGAGTTTTCAAATAGTTAATATAAATTCTGGTTTGGTAATCGGTAAAAGAAAGAATGAATCCCATATGTTCTAATTATAGCAGTCTGCACTATGGTTGACAGTTACACCATGACTATTTGTTAGAAAAATTGGAAAATCTGTAAAATAAATGACAAGGGCCTCAGCAATCCGTGTTGTGTCTGTTAGGGTATTGTCATCTATGATTAGTTTTCAAATGTTCATTCGGGGTAGGCCCACCAGTAGGCAACTCTCTTTGATTTTGGGCCAGATTTTACTTTTAGTCTTTTGTATCAAAGTAATCATGAAAATAGTTTAACTTTGCGATTTTTAGTTAACTGTGATTCTAACCTCATAATTTATTAAATTAAAGGTGTTTCTAAATATACACACAAAACTCATACCTCCACACACAGTGTCTTTATCAAATGCATAATTTCCAAGTCGCAATGATGCAGTGCAATATTCACATTTGAAACAGCTACGGTGGAAAAAAAGTCCTTCTGCACTTGAACGCTCCATTAAATAAACTCTCTTATTGCAAAAATAGCAAATTTCACTTCCTCCAACTTGCAACACAGGCTCAGATTTCAGTACCTGTAAAGTAAATTTATATAATTAATACACTAATGACTTCAAAGTTATACTCTGACTGTTAACTGCATCTATCTTAGAAACCATTATGGAGATACTGCAGTAATTATGTTTCTTCTTTAAGGCAGCAATAATGGCTCCATGCTTTTTTTTACCCCCCCAAAACCCATCCAATTTAGGTGCATATATGCAATTAAAAAAAAATTCAAACTCTTAAAAAAACTGAAAAATTGATGTTCAATTTTTAAGAAAACTATTAAAAATGCTTTACAAGTTGGTAAACATTTCATATTTTTAGCTACTTCACTTTCGATTTTGTTAACACTCAGATATAGTATAGAGTGATTATAATTGAAGTCTTCCTGTTTAGAGCTCTCTGTAGCGCAAACTAATAAGCGGAATGATACCACATTTTGTATACATATTATTCATGGGATAGGGAGAGGGATCCTGAAAAAAAAAGTCCCAAAATTTGCCTATAAGAGAAATGTGACACAATAAAATAGGGAACATGTGGAAAATGCAAAAAATGAATATCTCAGACAAATCTAAAATTAAATTTTCATTTTTTATGTTTACTCTCTGTAAGAACTAAAAAAAAAATTAAATGAATTGCTCTAACATTTTTTTATATCAAAATAAAAAGAATAGGAAGTGGAAACACTGCTTTTCCATGGAACATTCTTTGGGGAGATGAAGACCATTTCCATCCCAATGAGATAGCAAATACCCCAAATCATCAAATATGGGCTTCAGAAGCTCCGAACATCGTTCAGCAAATTCCCCTACATTCACCAAAAACTATTTTATAGTGTGGTTTGACACCAACTTTCATTATTGGGCCATAAGTCTTTTAGGGATCACAGACAGAAAGTAAGGTAATCTGTTCTGTTACAGCATGATGATATCTTCACATTGTAGGTTGCTTCATAATTCTGCAATTAACGGAAAGAGGGTGCTTGGATGAGACAATTTTCATGCCAGATGGGACTCTGCCTCATATGGCAAAACCAGTACAGCAGCTCTTACGCCAATATTTCTCTGAAGAAAGAGTTATTAGTCATTGTTTCCCCATGTCATGGCTGCCAGAAATGAGGTGGACTCAGCCCGAGCATGAGAGCATTAGACGGATGCAACTGAAGCTGAGAACTGATTTTTCTATATTAAAATTCTCCAAGGAATACGACTATGTGGTTCGTTTTTGAAGATTGTAGAAATATCTGAATATGAGAATTCAAAGGAAATTGAATAGTGGAGTTCAGCAAATTTTTTTAAAACTTAAATTGTATAGCATGGGGTTAAAGTTATATTTAAAGCTTTAGACTCAGGATCAAATAACCCCTAAGTATTTAGGGCTCAAACAGGCTCAAATTGCAAGTCGTTGGGTTCTGGCCTCAAAAAATGAGCTCGAATTTATCTCTAATGGTCACCACGGTCTCCTAATTTTTTTGGCTGTGAGGTCACCTCAAAGCCAATGTTCATCGAGGAAGTATCTCTACCCTGGCTGTTTTAAAGGACAACATAATGTAGATGTGCAGAATATTTTTTCAGAGATGTAGGATTCTGCAGTTGGGTATGTTGTGTATCGAATGCAATTTCTGGTCCAAAACAATGGCAATAATGTTAAAGGTCAATTTGAATCAGTAACATTTGCAAACGTGAATGAGTTGTGAAACTATTTCCCCAAGACAATTTATATAACATTTAGTGATATCCAGTTTTCCAAGTGTGTAGGAACCCTGTTCCGATGAAAATAAGCATTATTAACTACAAAAGTAATGGCCAAGAAATTAATTTCTGACACCATAAGATAGAGATTTAGACTAAATTCTTATTTCCTTTCTGACTCAGAAACATATGTGAAGAAAAGAAAAGTGATTATGTGCACAGGCTGGACTCAATCTTGGGTTTCCATAGCACTACTTAATGGCTATGCTATTGAGTACAAGAGCACATGGTTTATTTTTTGAAAGTATGCCTGTGAGAGAGGGAACTTCCTTTAAATAAAGGGAAAAGATGGTAGATAACCCTCTCCCTTTAATTCGGGAATTTTTCCTTGGACAAAAAACTGCTGGTTTTAAAAATTAAGTAATAAATAAACAAGATTTAAATTTGGATTATTAAAAACATAAAATACATTGAAAATTGTAAATTAGGACAAAGCAATAATATACACAATCAGTTTTAAAAGTATATGAACATAGTTCATAACCCACACCCCTATGGTCAAACTATCAAACCGAAAGTATCATTAGACTCAGAATAAATAATATGAATCTCATTTGCATAAGGAACCATCTTCATAATAAAAATTGCCCAGGCTTTAAGAATCAAAGTAATTTTGAGTGACATCTCATTTTAAATATATAAGATTCTATTAGATCACACACAAAAAATAACTTACCAGTGGAAAAATCCACTGAATTAAAATAAATTATACAGGCCATTACTCAATATCTGTGTAAGAGTAATTAGTATTTGTAATTTATTTACACAGCTCCATACACATTTAACCACTTCTGACTCTTGATATATGAACAATCGTTTATGAAGTTACACAATAGACAGCATAGCGTTGATGGTTATTTAACTGTTACTGATATTATTTATGTGTTACTAATGTCATTTATGTATGATGGAATAATTTTTTTTTAATGCAAAAATTATGAGTAACAGAAATTATTTTTTTAACAGAAACTTACAAGTAGGGATTGACCAATAGATTGGCTTACCGATCAACCAGGGCTGATTTATTCATGTCTTCATAAATCGGCATCAGCAGCCAATCGAAAAAACTGAAAGTCATCGTTCAATTGGCCAATGTTACATCCCCAACCATGATAAAAGTGGAAATAGACGTAATTTTGGCTTTACATTTGCCAACTTCTCAGCTTCTATCCGCAAGTGTCTTTTACATTTTTGTGAACATACCAAATGATACCATTTTCGCATTTTAAACTTTTTTTCTATGACCTACTGGCATAGAAGTTTGCTATTCATAGGACATATTTTTCTCTAATTCTGTAAATCCAAAATAGTCTGAGCAGTGATGAATTTGCTTTCGGGCATTGCTCCTCAATGTGTGAGGAGCATCAGATATCACCTTTTCTTTGTCTCGTGTCTTTGTGATTCTTACTGCATAGTTTCTATCTTTCGAGTTTTTGTTTATCTAAAAAGACTTATGTTCCTTACATGTGGTGAAGTTGAATTTTGAATATGTTTCTAGAGTACTCTGAAGGGAATTTGGGAATTTCACGTTTTAGTTTCGGTTTGAAGTTCACAGTATGTTAAAGGATTGTGCCGTTTTCTGCCTTTATTTTCCTAGCAGCTGTTGTGCCTGCTTCAACTGTCCATTGAATATGGTTGTGGTTTCTTGGTTGTTTCATTTTCATTGGATTTTATATTTTGCATGACATACTAAACGTGAAATTTGATTTTCTACTTCTGGCAAATACTAAACACGAAAAAAAAATTTGTTCTGTACCTATGCAAAATCCTGAAGTGTGAAGTTTTGAGTCATCAGATAGCGAGAAATTGAGAAGAAAAATTAGTCTAAAATGGAAATCCAACGAATAAGTGAAAAAAAAGTTAATTACAAGAAAACATCCTTCATAAATATTGATGTTCATATCATAATGTAATCTTTAAAAATTTTACTAGTTAATAATAATTGAAAACATTTGCATTGATCCGTTGGCCAAATTTTTCCATTGGTCGATCCCTACTTACAAGGCTTGAAACTGGTGGTGGAGGCAAGGGGTCTTTTCTGCAGCCTGCTTTCTTATCCCAAATTGTTGACATGTGTTCAGTCATAGCAGCTACTTGGTTATGCCCACGTTCACCAGCATCGAGGTTGCCTTTAGTCAAATGGTCATTTAACTTCCTTAAACAAGAATCAAACTTTTTAAAGCGTGCTTCTTCTTCACGAGTTAAAGCTCCCCCTGACTGCAATTTTGCTTTAATGAGACGAAGCTATTAGAAAAAATAAAAATTCTTTAATTATATACTTTTAAATGTAACCATTTATACTTTTAATTACATTTTAATGAAGTCATGCAAACCAAAAGACATACAAATTACCAGACATTAACTGACAATGCATAACATAGGGATAAATATGTATTTATATTTTGGACTTCTGAGTGTAACTACTGTCATTTCACAATATCCATCAGCTTTTTTGTAGCTGCCACACTCTTGGTCAATATTGTACTGAATTAATTTAGAATGATGTATCATTCCATCATATACTGTGTGTGCACTTCCATATAGACAAACACAGGTGCTCTCAACGAAACATAACAGTACATACTTACTATACACAAAAAATTCAAATACATTCACCCTTTGTACGCGTTTAGCGTTCAAGGTTTGACAGAAAACGAAATTCATTTCACTTGACATTGCTATGCATCAGACTTCTTTTATTAGAATGGAACAGTGTGGTTCCAGTTTGTCTGGAGTCCACATGGTTCTGATGTATGACTATCAAGTCATGTCGCAATATCCAATACGAATTTCTCTACTTAGAATCTACTTAAATTACAAAATAGTCATTGTCGCTGCAGATTTCATTGTTATATATCATAGCTGCCAACTTTCTGAAATAGCTTTCAGTAATCACGTAGCATACCTGCACATGCGAACGCGCGTGAGGAGATTGTCTTAACAAATTTAAATAAAATTAAAAATATTTTACTTCCACAACAGGTTATATGACATATGCTCTAGCAAGGTTATGTTTAGACTGACATGAAAGAGTTATAGTGACAATTCTAAATTTAGGCTTTTTATGAAATCAAGTATATATTACCATAAAAAGCTTGATTTTATTAAGCAGCAGACACTCTACTGGCTATTTCTCCATAAGTGAAAGTCTTGTTGCTTCTTTTGCAGAAATCAACTGCTGTTTGGTGAACTTTTTTTTATAGCATACTTGAGATTTTGAGAAGTTTGTATTTTCAATAAGGAGTAAACTTAGAGTTTTCGTACTCAGGCCTCGTCTAAGTTCTGTTTGATTCTTTCGAACGACACTAAAAATTCTTTCCATAGTGGCATTGCTATATGGGATCAGCTATATACACAGCATTAATTTTGATAAAGCTCCATGTTTCTTTACTCCAGATAAATCTCATCTCAGAAATTTTACGCCATGTTACATCCATTCTTGAACACTCATTTATACTTCGAAACTGATACGACATAAACTCAGATTCAACAGGGTTATACACATTTCCTTAGGAAATTTATGGACTTTCAAGGACCAGAAGAAAAAATTTATGACCTATTAGCAAACAGGAATAGAATGGATCAGAGATAAGCGTAACTGACTTTGTACTTACAATACTATTAAGAATAAGTTAGAAAGGATGTATTATACAGTTGAACATAATCTCAGAATTAACGATTTTAAAATAAGTGTCTTGGAGAATGAAAAGCAATTCCTTAAAAGTGATCGAGTAGTTAGCCTTAAACAAGATAATACAAAACAAATTAAGGCCAACAGTTAAAAGTTAATGGGTTTCATATTTATAATAAATTCTAATTCAACATATAATAATTATAATTAAAATTTCCTTCACTCGAGGGAATTGAATGTCGAAGATAGCATAATAATCCTTACTGCAGATTTTGAGATGGTCTGATTTTTAAAAATGTTTAGTGAAATTCCGTAAACGGGTACTGTATTGGCGTCTTTTTCTTTCCACTCATTCAAGATACGACGGTTGGTTAAAAATATGGCCTCTTTCTCACGAAACCACGTAAAAACAAAAAGTTACAAAAAATGCCATTGGGGACAGCGCCATCACCAAATGGAATCTCTCTCGATCGGCGGAACAGACCACTAACACAAACGGTGTGGCCCCAGTTCCAGGATTTCTAGAAATAGATTGACTTAAAAAAACAAAAAATCATAAAATGTCATTAGGGAACTAGTGACTCTTCTTTTTCTGTATGTAACTCATCTTTTTCTTTCTTCCTTTTTGAGAGTTCTGCCTTTGTTCTCTAGCAGACAACCATATTAAACGTTGACTCATGCTTGTTTGCGATTTTAACAGCGCAAGAACAAAAAGGGTACTGCTGCTTCAGGATCTTCAGTTTTCCGAAGATTCAAAACCTCCTAGGGTCTAGAAAACCAGCCTCAGACTGCAGTAGCAGTTCGACTAATTTGGGGGACCATTGGGAATTGAACCCGGGATAACGGTGACCTAAGCGGACACGTTACCACTGCACCACCGCAGGGTCCAACGTTTACTCAATACAAAATTTGTTAAATTTATTCATTAACACTAAATTTTTAGTCTGCTTAGATTGTTAGCATCGTTAAATATATTAATAAAATATATCGAAATATTAATGAACTCTAAGCCCACATCCTGTAAAGAAGCGTCTAACTACTGCCCTGTACCGAACAGAATATCTTCACCATCTGCTCAAGGATGGGGAGAACGAAGGCCTAGACTTATTATAAAAGGATATAAAATTTTAAAAGGAGACTTTTCTTTTAACTCTTTTTTAAATTGTAGTCAATCTCTACTTTAGAATTCCGTCAATCCGCCCTCCTCAGGAAAACACTCCCTGCTTTGCCTTAACTTAAAATTATAATAAAAAATTCTGTGAAACACAGCTGTCTTCCCCAAACAGCAGAAAAATAAAAAAAATTCATCATTAAATAAAATAAATCATTCATAAAATATTGTTATTTTATAATAATGAGCAGATAACTGCGAATGCCTTCCCCTTCCCTTCACAATTTCTCATCCCAAGTATTTTTTGACTGGCTGGATGAACGAAGACTTGTAGGACCACTCAAGTATTCCCAGTAAAACAATTGAGGAAATACCATATACACAGTACAGAGCAAAATCCTCATGAGGAAGCATTCAAGCATTACATAAGCAATCTTGAGGGGAGGGGTTGCCGTTGGTCTTATTTTCCTATGTTAGCCAATGTTAAATTTTGCTTTCTGAGGTGGGGGTGAAATGGCCAAAATATTGCTTACGTAATACTTGAATGGAAATACCTAATCACGCAATATACAGTGTGATGGGGGCGCCAAACGATCACCGCTGTGCTTAAGGTGCCTCACACTCAGATTTAAAGTTTAAATCTAGGTTTCGGAGAGGGAGGGGGTGAATTGCACTGGTCATTCTAGTTCTGAAGAAATGCTCAAGCAAGTTTCTAGGGGGAGTTCTCCATGCACATTTCTATTGTTCGCAAAAGGCATATAACAACCCGCATGGTGTTAATTTCATGCTCGTTCTTTATGTTGATTCACACTGTGTGAAGAATGTCAGTAACAAAAATTGAAACTAAAATATGTTACAGAAAAATGTTGAGAAATAGAAGAACAAAATTAAGGACTTTTTGCAGATTTTGGGTGAAAATAAGGACTTTTAAGGACCATGCAAACCCTGTTCAAGTAGATCAATTTCAACTGGTGTTAGAGTGCTCTTAAACAAGGATGCCATATATTCTACAGAAGAATAAGACAATTTTGTACAACTGCTATTTCAGCATGTTTTAACAGCTCACTTTACAGGGGGAATTTTTTCAGCATGTATAAACATGTTGCCTGGTAAAAATCCTCAACATCCTTATAAAATACATTTAAGTCAGCTTCAGTAAATAATGATTCACTGATAAATGACCTAGTGCCTATGTCAATGACTAAGTCATGGTTATATTTCTGGTTTTTTTTCTTCTTGAAGTCAACATCAAGTACTGAATTTAGCCATCTAAAGCAGATGGCTTCATGTACCGAACCAAAATGTCAGTGAATAAGTCCAATAGCTTCCTTTGTAATAAATGAACTACAGGAGCTTCTTGCTGCAGGTAGACATTTAGAGCAGAAAACAGTAGAAGTGTATTACTTAAAAATAAACAATACACCTTGCCCATTGGGTCTTGGATAAATTCATTTAATTCATCTCTTTTTTTTTTCATCTGCATTTGTGGATAGGAACTCGCTTATTACTTCCCACTGTTCCAGGACTCTATTAACAGCATCCAACAATGACAGTTAACGTGTATTTACATACTTCAAAATTTCATATGGTTTCACACCACAAACAGCTTGACATAATTTAGAGGCATTTTTTCTTTTGGAACTTTTTTCCAGGTAATAGTACAACTGTACTAAAAACTTCTCCACGTTAATTTTATATAGCGCTGCAGTAGCTTTTTCTATAGCTAGATGTAATAAATGGGAAGAACAACCTCGTATCACAATCCCTGGTTGTACTTCTTCAATAAAGGACACAACCCCTTCATGCAAGCCTAACATAGTGCTAGCATTATCACATGAAAATGATACACAATTTTCCCCATGGAATCTCCGTTTTTAAATATTATATATATATATAAATTTTTAATTTTGTCACATTAGTTTCACATTTTCCTGGAAAGAGAAGACTCCAGGAGCTGACTTGCACGTACCCTCCTGGTTATTTGAAATATCTCTATTGACACAGTGGGCAATGGATACGTCAGAAGAACATACGGTACAAAACACGTAGGAAGCACTTAATTTGGACTTCAATATACACAGCCATTCTTTGGAATATTCCTATCTAAATCTTTGAGTAACTTTTAATTGCTTAGGTTTACTTGCAGCCACTGTGAAATTATTTCAACTAACATATCAATGGAAACCAACGAAGTGTATACGGTTGCTGAAAAACCTAAAGAAAGATAGTCTAAGAAACTATCATTGCCAACATGTTTATAAGAAATTAAAAAAAAAAAAATGGTCACTGGCTCAAATGAGAGAGAGCCCCACCTCTTATGGATACATCACTAAAAAATACGAAGCACAAGAGAAATTCTGAGGCTGGCGTATTTTTCATGAATCTTGGAAGCAACGAATTCTGGAGGGTGCAGCTGTGAGGAATAAAGGAATGGCTTTAGCCTTAGCTCTAGATATAACCTATGATGGGAAGATATTGCCATGAAGTTACAGTTCAAGCACCATGCAAAAAAGATCGTAAAAGTAATAATGACTGAAAATTCGCCCATTTTCTGTAACTTTTGACAGTTTTGTAATGACTTAAACTTGTCTTTTTCCGTAATTATTATGGACAATCCATAATAGTTGGCAGCTATGATATATGATGTCATTATAACCAATGTATTTAGAAAGGAGTAGAATAGTAAACCAAACTTCTCATAAAAATATCATAATTATACACAATTAATCATTATCACTAGTGTCGTTACACAAATAATTTCCACTGTAACTTAAAATAATTCATAAATTATTTAAAAAAGTATAAAAGAAATTCAATAATACAGTAAAAAAGACTTGTTATCTCTGAAAATGAAATACAAGGAATTGTAGGACAGTTCTATAGAATGTGACCCCTTCATATGGATAATATATAAATATTTCTTTATGTATAATAGCATAAACATTTGTTAATCTTCAATAACACACAGTTAAGAATGAAAAACACATTTTGAACACAAACTTACAGCAATAAAAATACATTATTCAATGTACAATAAAAATAAAAACTTACTTTATTATTAAATATGTCTTGCTGTATTTTTGATTTTTCACCTTCTGTTGTTTTTTGCAAAGTTTTTTGTTGTTGACAAATTTTTTCCTCAAGCATTTTTACATTCCACTCATCTTTTCGCAGACGACCAACTTTTTGCCCAGTTGGCTTTTTATCTTTGTTGTCACTTCCATTTTTTTTCAATTGCTCTTGAATTAACTTTATATTGAGCTCTGCATGTTCACTTCGTGTTGATGGTGAATTTTTTGGAACATCCATTTCTTCAATAAGATGACACCTGAGGCCTGCATCTTTCCTCATTTGCATTTCCAAATTCTTAACTCTGGAATTAATAGATTCTTTCGGACCAACATGAGAAATATCCATTTTAAAATGTGTGAGCTCAACATCTTTGCTGATGGGATCCTTTGAAATAAAAACGTATTTAATAATGCTTACTTTATATATTAAAACTTAATTTTATTGAGAATAATTAATGAAGATTCCTATTTTCAATAATGATATTAAATATAGTGTATTATGAAGGCACATTTATTAGTTTTATATAGTATGACAGTGTGCAACGAATTGACATGTTTTCATACCTACAAACATGTCAATTTCGATAACCTTGCAATTTACGAGAAATAATGCATCCAAGCATGAACTGTGTGCATGCACTGCAATGTCTCCGGCATTGAATGGAGTACTATTTTGTTTCCTTGTTATGCATAGATCACTGATAAATACAGGTTTTCTTAAACAGAGAAGTTCAGAGATAATTTCTCAATATAAAATCAAATTTCATGATTAAAATTATAATTTTTAATTATGACAAAGCAGCAAAACATATATTGGAAAAGTACAAAAAATTAAAGCAATACTAAGATATAAAACCAGATGTGCATTGATCAGTATACAAGGTGTGATCAAAAAATACAGTGAATAATTTTATTACAAACAAAGTAATAAGCTTATATCAAATTTGTATTAATCTCCTTCAAGGTACTCTCCTTGGCTAGCGATGCACTTATCCCAATGTTGATTCCATGATTGGAAGCATTTCTGGAAGGCTTAGGAAGGGCTTTCAGCTGCTCCGTCGTGTCCCTCTCAATATCGTAAATGGTGTCAAAACGTTTTCTTATTAGCATGGATTTTATTTCTGGGAAGAGCCAGAAGTCACATGGTGTTAAATCCAGAGAGTAAGGTGGATGTAGACAGACAAGAACAGTTTTTTTCGGCCAAAAACTCGAAAATCAGAAGCGAGGTGTTGCATGGCGTGTTCTCGCGATGAAGGAGGAAGCCATTGGCACATTTTTCTGGTTTCCTTCTCCGCACATCCTTTCGCAAACGTTGCCGTAAGCCCTTGTAATATTCGAAGTTTACAGTTGTTCCCCTTGGAGCGAACTCTGATCGCACTGTGCCCTCACTATCCAAAAAAACAAACAATAACATGAACTTGACGTTCAACTTTGACTGATGTGCTTTTTTAGGGCGAGGAGAGCCACTCGTTTTCCATTGGGAACTCTGAATTTTCGTCTCAAGGTCATAGCCATACACCCAGCTTTCATCTCCAGTTATAATTTTGGCCATTAAGTCCAGATCTGCAGCAAGATGACCCTTCAATTCCGTGCAAACTGACACACGATTTTCCTTTTGTTCGCCAGTCAAAAGTCCGGGAACAAATTTCATACTCACCCATCTCATTTGCAAATTATCAGTTAAAATGCTTTGTACTGGACCCGTACGAGATGTTCAGTTCTTATGTAAGCTCTCGAATAGTCAATCACCTGTTTGAACAAATCATTTTTTGCACATCTTCGTCTGTTTTTGAGATTGAAGGATATCCTGACCGTTTCTCATCTTCAACCGACTCATTTCTGCTTTTAAATCACCCATACCACTTGTAAACAGTCTTCAGAGTCACTACATTATTGCCATACACTGATTTTAACATTTCATGAGCTTCTTTGGCACTTTTTTGCAACTTAAAACAAAACTTAATGTTAACGCGTTGTTCGAAATCCATGATGCGTGACACACGGTAAACAGAACATCACTCTTTCAGCTCTGGAAGCTGACTGACAAGTCTCAACTTCAACAATTCTGCCTTCACTTGACAAAGGGAGCAGTTGGCTCCCGAAACGTCGTGTTTTTAAACCTTACGCCAGTGTCGAAATAACTGTTTGTTAAGTCTCAACTTGTTCAAACTTGCCACTGACTATCTCAACGAATCAGACTATTGGACTTATTACTTCAAATGGATGTAGCGTCAGCAGTTGCTGGTATAAAAATTCATTCACCATATTTTTTTATCACCCCTTGTATAATATACTTTGCTTTTTATTACACACTGATCTCTTTCAACAACGTTCTAATTAACGACAATTTCCATTTGAAGGTGGTATTATGCAGTCCCGGTAAATGCTTTTTAGAATTACACACATTATGATTATCATCTATTTTTTTATGTCTTTTGTCCTCTGTTCATTGAAAGAGGGAGGGAGATTACTGTACTTTTACACTGATATACATGGATTACTGCTAATATCCTCAACCGGCTAACTTAGTCATTGTCAAGAATTCCTTATCCCCAATCCCACACATACTCCCACTGTAAAATGCATCAGATCTGAAGGTTTTTTCTGTTGTTTCTGAAATAAAATTAAAAGCATACTCCGCAATTCATTTGTAAATTTTATACAAAAAAAAATCATACAATCATACCACTCATCCATGTAGTCTTACAATTCAGTTGAAAAATGGCCAACCAATACAAGTTAGCAGCTACGTTTTTTTTTTGTTCACCATTCATACAAATAAGCAGGTTTAAGTTTAAAAAAAAAAAATGAAATCTTAATTCATAGAATAAATATGTAAAATCTTCGCAAGACTTGATATTTTAATACATGCAAAACAATCAGAAGTGACGAAGAAAAATAAATGTAATTTTTGTTTGTGAAGAGCTGAAGATACTACAAAGGATGCTCACTGATTAATTCTCCCTTTAACATCTACAAATACCTTAATGAGATTCATAATATGAGTTTGAGAGTTTTTTCTTTTGCATATGCGTGCATGGTGGGAGGGTTACAAGTTCAGTTCACATTTAGTAGCCCAGGGACAGCTAATACCATGCTACATCAGGATTTAGTTTTCTAAGGATTCCGAACTTCTTTTACCTAGAAAATCACATCTTAGACTGCAAATTGGTAGGGAAAAAAAAGGCAAGTGATCGGTACCTGCTGGAATCAAATTCGGATTATTAGAAAAACATTATATGAGCTATTAAATAATAGTTTTACTCAACTAATATACATTAAAAACAAAATTGCATTGATTAAACAAAAGCTCTTGTTCTTACCAAAGCTATGCCTTTATCTCTTTCTTTAGATCTTCGTTTGTGTATAAGAGGGGGATGTCTACTCCGTTTTAAACTTTCATTTTTCTCTTTTGCAGATTCTTTCTCGAGAGAGTACTATAAGCATAACAACCAGAATCACAGGTAAAATTATATTTTGCAAACTAAATCAAAAATAAACCCAAGTAGGTGTACTTTATAATAATTAATACACTTGCAAAGAAAAAATACCCCAAAGAAAGTATTCTATTACTATGTAAAGGTAAAGAGATGAGTATATTTTCATTGCAAAACAGTGGCAACATAATAGTCGTATGTTAATGTGCAGTAAATCATCCTCTGGCTGTGATATAAGACGATACACAATGCAGCATGAAGTAAAATAATTAATGATGAGCTGTGGCACGTTCTATTAGACTTTCTGCAATAGTTGGCCTAGTTCCTTTATATTTCATGATCACTGAAATTGCCTTCTGAGAATATCCCAGACATGCTTGATTGACAGGAAGTTTGGAGACCTAGGTAGCCATGGAAGAATACTAGTATAGAGTACATGGTGTCCCTATGAATTGTTTAGTAATTTGTAAGTTTTGGTAGCTCCTAAATATAAGTATGATATCATGAACGTTTAGAATTCAAAAACCGTGGGAACAACTTCAAGGTGACAGTTATCTTAAGCTAACTGCTTGAAGATAAATATATGTATTTATACCACAAGATTATACCATGGGTAATCTAGAAAGGGACTGACATCTTAACTTGACCTTAGAACTATAGTTCTAAGGTCAAGTTAAATTCAGTAAGGTTCAGTTGGCACAAAGTGTTTATGCTGTTCTAAGAGCATTCATCTTAACTAAGCAGTTCTGCCCTTCCAGCAGTGGTAGAAATTTCAACAACTTCACTAGATTTTGGTGCTTTCGTGAATATGATCTTTACATTTCACGAGAAATGGTATGTTTGTTTTACTTTAGTTCCAAAAAAGTGCCTAACTGATGCAAACCCCATGTCAACTATACTGATATGTAATGGAGTTCTGTTCCTTTTATGTGCGAGTTCAAATTTACATTCCAATCAGATTCCAGATGAAGACCTATTTGAAGAGAGCTAAGACCAGGGTGTCTACCCAAATTCTATTTCAAACTTCCCTGACTTTTCCAGACCAAATCTTAATCGATTTCCAGTCGCTAATTACAGTAAACAACACACAATGCATTAAAATTTGCGCAATCAAAATAAGTTTCAAGACCATAAAATCCATCAATGCTCACCCCAAAGCCATTATATCTTTACATATTACATTACAAAGCAATTACATCAATAACAACTCAATGAATTTACAAATACAAAAACTGTACTAAAAATGAATTGCTTTACATTAAAAACTTTCATTAATGAAAGTTTTTAATGTAAAGCAATTAATTAAATATTTGCAACAACATTTTCACTCCACCTTTTTTGAGTTATATTGTGCTTTTAAGTAATTTAATGAATATTTAAAATCACTTAAGTCTTATGTAGGTATACAATTAGTGACAATTTTGTTTTACAGAGTGTGCCACACTAAAACATACTTGTTTGTGTTTTTACAGTGCAAGGACAGCAAAGGTCATGGCTGTGCCAGGACTTGCAATTTTTCAAGGAATCAGAAGCTCTGTTGCCAAGGGAACCAAACTCAGGATTACAGTGCACAGAAAAACAGCATTCATTGTACAATACCAGTGGAAGTGGAATCAAGGTAAATAGCTTGATAAATGAATCATTGTTATCACAATGCCACCATAAGGCAGTGGTATCTTTTTTTTTTTTTTGTGGTGATGTTTTTCTGAGGAACCCAAACTTCTTAAGGCCTATGGAACCAACTCCTGAACTACAGTGAGGAGTTAACCGGTAAAGGTTCCATTTTTTTTTTTTACATCATTGGGAGTGGACCCCAGATTAACTGTATGTTCCTGCAGCACCACGACAGTGGCACAAGAATTATTATGTAATGAGGTGAGAACACTATCAGCCATATAAAATAGCTTCCTGACCATAAGCACAATAGATATTCTAGAGAAGTATAAAATATAAACTCTAAAATTGTTGCCAAAACCTACAGGAGTCCAAAATTGCTGGAGTCTGAAGAGAGTGGTAGTTATTAATTTTATTGTTCATAGATAAAACTGGCTTCCAACCTCCTGATTGTAATACCAACTTTAGGGTATAAGGGAATTTCTGAATCGCACAACGTGTAACTTATTAATAAAACATTAGGAAATAAAACTTGTTAAACCTTAAATCAGGGTGTCGATCCAAATTCTGTTTCAAACTTCCCTGACTTTTCCAGGTTTTCCAAACCAAATATTAACTGATTTATCCAATCACTAAATACAGTAAACAACACACAACACATTAAAATTTGCATAATAAAAACAAGTGTCAAAACCATAAAATCCACCAACACAAACCCCAAAGCTAGTCATAACTCAATTATAGTGAATTTACAAATTCAAAAGCTGTATTAAGAAAAAAAGCCCTGCGGTGGCGCAGTGTGGTAACGCGTTCTCCTAGTGCGCCGCTAATCCGGGTTCGACTCCCAGCAGTGCAAAAAGAACGCTTACTCAGAGATCTCATAAAGATCGCACTGCTCACTGTAGTCCGGGGTTTGGTTCCCCAGGCCTTAAGAGGTTCGGATTCCTCGGAAAACAGTAGGTCCCGGCGCAGCATGACCACTGTAGTCTTTGAGCCGTAAAACCACAAAACAAACAAACAAAACCTTACTAATACAGGTTGTTTGCGATAAAACCAAAAAGAAAGCAAAGCGAAAAAAAAAAAAAATGCATTTATTTACACTAAAAACTTGCATTAAATATTTACATCATTTCATTTGGCCCTGTTTGAGTTCATTATAAAAGTGTTTAACTATATAATCGCAAAGCTGATGCTTCATCTTTTATTCTATTTAAAGTGTGTATGAATATAGACTATTTAAAGGAAAAGAGATTTGTATGATAAAAATTCCTTACAGATTGGATAATTTAGCTAAAAACACTTTTTGTTTTTCAAGTTTTAGTTATATATTTGGCAAACATTTTCTCCTGAGAAATATATAGGCTTAATAATTTTATATAAATTATATTAGTTTTGGTGAAAAATGGTAACTTTTGGAAGAAGTTTAGTCAAAAGTACAAGTTTTTCAAATTTTTCAGTAGGTAATGTGGTATGAAAAGCACAGTTCAGGAAAATTATTTTAATAAGTTATTTATTATAACAATGAATTTCAAATTTCCCTGACTTTTCCAGGTATTCCAGATCCGTTGACACCCTGTTGAATTAATAAAATGTACGTTAAAACGAATAGGTATTTCCTTATTATAGCAGCCCAGAAATTGTTGCCAAGATTATCCTCAACATTTATCGCCAAGACAGTGATAAATCATCAAGATGCTGTTATCACTAAAATCTGGCATCTTCTATTGTTTACATGGTGTGAAATTTGAGCTGCAGTTCTCATGTTTGCCTTGTTTCTTTTAGAATAATCCTTGTTTTTTTTGTGAGTATGCGATTAACAATCTTTAATTTACCGAATAAAGAGGTGGATGCCATATAAATTTTTCAAGAAAGAGGCCTTTTACCTACAAAACAAATATGAGAAAATGGCCATAACCTACTGATTCAGTCTTTTACTAATTCAGGCAGCACACATCGAATGTGAACGGAACGGTCATAAGTCGTGAAGTGACGAGTGGGTGGTCTCCCCCCAGTTCGGTCCCTGTGAATCAGGTAATTGCGTGAAAAATACTAATCACAACATAATATTGATTCTGTCTTTTACTGATTCCCATACACCTTGGCAGTATCATAGGTGTGTCTTGGCGATCTTGGCATAATCCCAAAGTCACCAAATGATCTCATGGGCTGCTATAATAAGGAAGTACCAAAAAGATACACATATAAATATAAATGAACATACATAATAATTCCGACACCAACGTTTATTTTAGCTCAAACTAAAGCTTTTTCATTATAGGAGAAAAAGAGGCATTGTCCCTGACCTAGTGTCGAACTAGAGTGCCTCCATTGAGCCCGAAGTGCCTTAATAAGTAGGCCATCGAGAACATGAACAAAGCTCCTTTTTTCTGTATATATAAGGTTGTAAGATATTATTACCCTTCTTAGGGATAACACAACTGCCAAATGGTGCTCAACACAGAAAGCCTCTGGGGAAAGTTTTTCGTGTATCGTGAAACGATTTGCCAATAGGGGTAAATCTGAAGCTCTAAAATAGGAAAAATATGGAAAAAATTAGTAAAACAAATCTAAAATGAAATTTTCATTTTTTTTAAGTTGACTTACTGCAAAAACCGTAAGAAACTTACATAAACTGCCATGGGAAATGGTTTCGCAAACACATTCAATGTACATTCATGTTGTTGCAAATGTTTCTGATTTGTAAGTTGAGCTTCAATGCGACTGCCATTGTTTTGGACAAGAAATTGCATTCAATATATAGAATGCTCAACTGCAGAATGCAACACCTCTGGAGAACTATTCTGTACACGCTACATTACATTATATTGTCCTTTAAAACAGCTAGGTTAGGGACACTTCCTCAATAAATATTGGCTTGAGGTGATGACCCCACAGCCACAAACCACATGGTGTAATATCAGAAGCCAATCACAGTCATGCAATGGGGAAACAGTGACTAATTATTCTTCCTTCAGAAAAGTACTGGCATAATAGCTGCTGCACTGGTTCTTTTATTTTAAAATAAAAATTTCAGGACAATTTATGTAAGTTTCCTTTAGTTTTTGCAATGAGTACACTTAAAAAATGAAAATCTTAGTTCAGGTTTGTCTTATTTAGATTTTGTGCTTTTTCCATGTTTTTCCTATTCTGGAGTACCACATTTTCCCCTACCGCCAAATTTTGGAATTACAATTTTTTTTTATGGAATCCTTCTTCCCATGTTGTCATTAGTCCCCCCTACAAAGTTTGGTGCCTTTTCGGTTCTACGATTGAGCTACAGATAGCTCTGAGTAGTGTCAGTTTCATTATAAACACTCTGTATATGCAGGCAAAATAAGCAGCATTGGTTTTTTTTTCAACTTCAGATTGAAAAAAAAAAAAGAAAAAATCACCTTTCTCTTATTCTGTAACTTGTTACTTAGTTTTGTAAGAATGGACAGAGGAGTTCCAAATGATTGCCTGCTTGGACTAATTGCTCTATCATCAATGGAAGACTTTGGATGGCAGACTAGGGAAAAAGAAATTTTATATCACTCAAGGAAAGCTAGAGAATTCACAAAAAATGAAAATAATTTCACACTATGAAATTGTGTATATATTACAGAAAACCCCCACGAACATTAAAATTTAGTATTCATTTACAGTAAAACCTCTCTGAAGGACCACCTCCCTTAACCTCTTCTCGAAATAGTTTTTTACTTCTCAAGACTCACTGGCTCTAACCATTATTTAATAGATCTCCATTAAATGGACACCTCTCTGAACAATCACCTTTTCACATAACCTATGATAGTTGTCTTGGGGAAATTCTATTGTATTATAATTAGAAATCTAATTTTTCAAGGGAGAAAAAAAAAAGAGGAAAAATAAATATTGCAAAATCTTTAACTCATGTGTAAATATTTACATCAAGTAACGTTCAATGGTGTACTATTCACAATGGGTATGAAGTAGAGCCCTGCATAGGCCTGTTTTTTTAGACCCAGCCTGACTTGGAGTACAAAGAGAACTATACATGAGTGACTCGGGAGAGGAGGACGAGCCCACGATAATTGACTGAATTTTAGCCAACCGGTTGGTTATGTTGTGTTTTTATGGCGCAAGGGTCATTCTGTGACAAACAAGGTAAGAATGTGCACACAGGTTTAATATAAAAAATAAATTAAAGCTAAAATGGTAAAAACATATTGAAAACAATTTGACATAGGTACCAAATAAAACGATACAAAAAGTCATGTGAGATATAGAATATTAGATAAAAAGTTAAAAATTATTTCATGGTTAAAAGAGTCACATAAAATGTCATGAAGGCTAAAATTATTTTGGTTAAAAGTTAATGAGCGTTGCTGGTTAAAATTGGGGTAAGTACATAAAATATGCAAAACATTTAATGCTTCACCACATGTGGCACACATCGGGGCGCCTTCTCCCTTTAAAAGATGATGAGAGAAGCCTGTGTGCCCGATGCGAAGTCTAGCCAGAGTGACCTCTTTATGACAGTCACTACTATAGCTAGACTGCCACACCTCAAGACGAGGTTTAATGCGGTGAAGCTTAGATTTAATATGGTGAAGCTTATTAAAAACTTGCTTGTCCCATTCCAACTGCCATTTTTTGTACAGATGGGATAAGAAAGGAAAGTTAAAATCTCGAAATGAAATTATCATACACTCAGGTTCTGAGGTTGCTGTTTTTGCAGTAATGTCAGCCTGTTCATTGTCGGCGATACCAACGTGGCCTGGAATCCAACTTCACCAACCGGAAGCAACATGAAAATTGGCAACAATTTGGCGTCAATAATCGTTTGCCAAAATGTTAGCGAAAGAGAGAGCGTTTCTGATCATTTCCAAAATAGGTTTATTTGGTGGTTTCCAAAAAATGGTGTATATTTATAGTTTTTCGTCATTTTAGAGTATCTATATTCATAATTTTATCCTTGTAAAATATTTAGTGCATTAAATACATAGAAAGCAATGTAAACCCTGTCATCAAAAAGCGTTTGTAGTGAATAGCTTACTATGTGTTTTAAAAGGTATGAGAAGTCTCAAAAATTCTCCCATTTCAAATACCAGAAAATTCGTTTCATTATGTTCGTCTCAGTTAAAAAGACACCCTTGGTCCTTGCTTTTTTTAGTTTTCAAAATTTGATTATATTTTTAAATTTTCTACATTTTGTTGAAAAAATTTCCCCATTTTAACTCGTTAAATCTGGGGTCTGAAAAAGCACTGAAGTATTATACACTAAAAGCGATTAAATTGTATGTGTACACATATACATATAAACATAGACAAAATAATATATATATATATACACACACAAAACCAAGTCGTCAGTGGCAATGACCAGATTTGTTGAGCCCCGTATATAGATATATTCGTTTTGTACTGTCTACTTAAAAAGCAAAAAATTCCTTCAGCTTGAAAATCGCAAATTCCAGGCATATATGCGAATGTTCCGCTATACGAATGTTTCACAGCCTGAAATGCTTATTCACGATCAATGCCGTATTTTCCAATAGGCTATACTACGCTATAGACTACTGATGGCAAAATTTTGTGTAGGGAGTCTAACAAAATAATACCATATGATGATATAATCAGATGTTTTGCCGAGAAGAAAGATAGACATCATGCTTTCCATTTAAATACCAGTATTCGATGTGCTTTTATTTTTTTGTTAAAATTAAAATTTATTTCGATAAAATTGAATTTGATTTATTATATATCAAAAAGGAATAATACTGCAATAAGTTTGTGGTGGGTTCTTCTTTTAATATAACTTTAAACATGTCTATGAATGACCGAGAATAATTTTAACTCTTTACCAGTGTATATAGATAGATAATACATTTTACTTAGCTTTATTCATCCACTTCATCCATTGTTTTACACCGTAGGTTATGTTTATATATGTATTCAAAAATTTGTACAACACAAATACTGAATACTCAATCACCTTAAATGATGTACACTAATTTATTTTAGTTTCTATATAACATTATATTATAATCCTCTCTTTTATGTATTATAAATTTTATAATACTGAACAATATATAATAATAGCCAACGCCCTTTGTAAAATTAATCTCTGTGGCTAGTGACGCGACAAATCGCGGGCTAAAGGCGCGAAAAAATGGTTACAATTATATATATGAAATAATGTCACGTGATGGTATGCTGCGCGTCGGCCAATGAATTTAATTATAACAAGTATATTTTGAAAAGTGAAATTTGATTGAAAAGTAAAATCATCCACATTGTAGCAGGACGACGATAAAGTCGAAGTTGAAGGGACTGTATATTGGCTAAAAAAAATACATAATAATTAATTATAGTTATTTTTAGGTAGGTTACAAAATATTGAACACATAATATGTTTACAAAATCACATAATAATGTGGAAGACCCATACTTGCTTTTTCCTTTAAAAAAAAAAAATTCAATATTAGGAATTTATTTTTGTACTACATAATTAACGTTTTACTGTTTATGTCACTACACTAACTACTACATTCAAAATATGCTATTACCATCATTACAAATATACATATATATGTGAATACAATATTATCTTGATCATCTTGAATAGTAAGTAGAGGATCATCAGTTATGTTCACCTGAAAAGAATACTAAAGAGAAAACTATTAGTTATCAAAGAACTATTTTGTAAATTGTTTGTCAGTTTGATTATCAGTAATGTTCATTCTGGAAAAAAAATCAGCACTCAAATGTTTCTTTCCTGATCTGTACTCTATTTCCCTGTCAAATCTTTGCAGGCTAATGGCCCATCTTTGAAGTCGTGGGGATTGCGAACAACTGTTTGTCAAGTACTTCAATGGATAGTGATCAGTGTGGATCGTCACTTTCGTATTACACAAATAATGTCCAAACTTTTGTAGTGAGTATATTATGCTGTAGAACTCACATTCAATCCCATTCCAATTCATTTGCATTGGTGTTAACTTTTTGCTCAAGAAGGTGATTGGCATCTCCTTTCCATTTTCATTACGTTGTGAAAGAATCGAACCAATTGATTCTTTAGAAGCGTCACAGTCGATCATGTAAGGTTTTGTATAGTCGGGTGTATAAAGTGCAATGCTAGCTGCTAATTCCTTTTTTTAGTTGTTCGAAGGCTTGATCTTGTTCTAGATTCCATGGAAATTGTGCAGGGGTTCTTTTTCCAGTTAATTTCGTTAATGGTAATGCCAACTGAGAGTAATGTTCCATATGGTCTCAATAATAGTTGAACAGTCCAAGGCATGATAAAAGCTGGGGCTTATTTAAGGGTCATGTCACTTTCTGGATCAATTCCAACTTCTCTGGATCAGGTTTAATCTTTCCGTTTCCCACTATATGTTCAAGAAATTTAACTTGATTACGGGCAAATTGCACTTTCTTTAGATTACCAGTAAATCCTGCAGTATTCAAAGTATCGATAACACTTTTAACATGAATTAAATGAGACTCCCAATCATCGGAAAATATAGCTGCATCGTCAATAAATATTTCTATGTATTTTCGATGTGATTTCAATGCAATGTCAACAGCCCTTTGACATGTGGCTAATTCGTTCTTGCAACCAAATGGTAAAACGTTGAATCTATAAGTACCTTCGTGTGTTTTAAATACAACATACTGTTCACTGTTTTCCTTCATTTGAATCGCCCCAAATCCTTTATATAAATCCAAAGTTGTTATGAACTTGGCGTGAGCTATTCTTTGTATGACTTCCTTCTGATCTTTTAATGGGTAATTGTCAGAAATCACCGCTGCTTTCAAAAGCTTGAAGTCGGCACATAATCTAAGACTTCCACCTTTTTTACTTACACAAACCAATGGAAAAGCTTTATCAACTATAGTAGGCTCAGTATCTCCTCCTTCTAATAGTTCTTGTATTTGTTGCTCTACTGCTAGCTTTAATGCTTTGGGAATTCTATATGTAAAGGGGATGTTTAATTTTTACATTTGGATTAAGCTTTATTGGATGCTTTATAAAACTTACACCTCCTAATTTTCCTTGGAAAAATTCGGTTACCCCATTCAAAACATTTTTAAATTCAGTCTTCTGTTGATCAGTTAGATGTCGAAAACGATAGTCATCGATTTTGTCTATAGCATTTTTCCTATCCTTTGGTCCTCTTTTACTGGAACTGTAGAAATCTCTCCATAGTCATCCTCTTCCTGATCGAATATAACTCCCAATACCTTCATTCACTGTACATAAGGTCTAATCCTCTTTTGTATCACCTTTGCCGGTCCTAACCACTTTGCCATTAACTCATTGCTACTGTCAGGATATAATACTACTACCGTATCATCTACAAAAAATTCTTTAGGATGAGAGCGTAAATTATATGAACGTGTATATGCATCTTGTTTTATTTTAGGCTTATATTTGCTTATTCCGTTGCTGCCTCTAATTTTTCTTTTAATTCATTCAAATACACGTACTGCTAACTTCAATGGTTCAGTTTGCTCGTCGATCCAATAATCTCGTAAAATTGCTGAGGGACCTTCAGGAACCCCACCATACAACATCTGATAAGGACTCACTGAAGTCGTTGCATGGCTTGCTTCTCTTGCTGCCCACAGAACAAAGTCGAAATGCTTATGCCATTGTTTAGGATATTTCATTACAATATCGTACAGCATTCTTTTTAATGTTTGGTTCTATCTCTCCACTCTTTCTCCTCCTTCCGGGTGATGAGGTTTCAGTTGTCAATTGCGTTGCAAAATTAGTACTATTATCAAAAACAGCAACTCGAGGACAACCGGTACGTGCAAATATTTTTAGTAGAGCATCACATGTTGCTTTAACATTCAGCGATTTTAATGGCTCAACTTCTGGCCACCTGGTCTTAGCACAAATACAACAAAGAATGTACTTAAATGAAGTAGTCCCAAACTTTGACTGAATCAGTCTGATAAGATCACAAAAACCATATCAAAAGGTAAATCCAGGGATTGGATTGCCATAATTGGAACTTTATCTCAAACAGTAACTGGTCTTTTAAGTTGACATCTTTCACATGATTTAATCCATTGCACTATATCCTTTTGCAAATTTGGCCAATAAAATGATATTCAAATTTGACTTTTGGTTTTCTTCTCTCCTAAATGTCCTCCAAAGACAGTATCATGGCTCAATTTCATAATATCTTTACGACACATGACTGGAATAACAAGTTGACAAATATCTTGCCCTGCAATGCATGTTGAATAATATAAAATATCATCAATAATTTCAAAACCCCCATTATGTATTTTAGCAAGTTTCCAGCACTCCTTTAATGTCACACACACCACCTGTTCATTCATAAAACAAACTCTTTGCGATCTCTCGTCATCAGAATTAAAGGATTGCTTATGAGTTAACGAAGCTGGTTTGGCTGTGAGAGTTCCTGCTGTTTGTAAAGAGTAAGTGCATCTTTCGTTCTGGTTCTTGTCCATGTTTGGTCTTGACCTACTTTCACATATGGGGAGACTGATCGGCATTTAAAAATCTCATTTCATTAAATAATGATCCGTGATCATTTCCCAATTCACATTCGTTTGTCTTTTTATGCTTTAATATTTCAGTAGTTACTTCGCTCGTCGGAATAACAGGATCATCTCGTTCGAGCTCTTCTTTCGTCTGGGCTACTAATTTTGAATTAATTAAACGGTGTTTATATAATCCTTGAACCAACGCACAGAACATGTCCTTTCTTTGAATATAATATGGCTGATTCTCCGATGTAGCAAAACCAATTTGTCCTAGTGCCAATCAGCTTCAATAGCAGGTTCAATGGCTGGTTGTGATACAATTTTGCCTGCCGGCGCTCGTATTCGTATGGGTAATAGATTTTCGTTTGCTAAGAGAATTTCTGTTCCACTGTCAATTAGTGCTACTAAATCAACACCGCAAATGTTTATTTTTACACGTTGTAACTCATGCAATGAATCATCACTGAGTGAGTTAATTCCTATTTTAGCAATAACTAAATTTTTATCAACAATCTGTGCCTGTTCTCCTTCCCTATGGTAATTATCAGGTGTATTTGTTCTTAACAATTGTTCAGATGTTTGGTTTCACTGCTTGTAAGATTTAGGATATGGTTGATGACTTGGTGGATTAATGTTATAATAATATGATCTGTTATTTGTATTAGGTTGATATACACTTGGTGGTGTTGTATTAGGTTTACCGGAAAGTTCTGTCCATTTGGGAAGTGAAAGAAAATAATGAATTTTTCATACCTTTAATAATATTTATTGTACAATATAATTTCCGACGTTACTTATGACCTCTTGCCAACTTGATGGTGATTTGTAAATACCATTTTTTTTAAATGTCTTTTTCTTACAGGCGACGAATTCAAGTAGTGCTTGACTGACACCTGCTTCAGTTTTGAATTTTTTCCCCTTCAAAAAATTTTGGAAGGAGAGAAACAAGTGATAATCGGGGGGTGCTAGGCCTGTGGAGTATAAATGGTGTATGTGGCAGAATTTCCCAGCCTAGCTCTGTAAGTTTCTGACGAGTCACCAAAGCAGCATGTGGTCTAGCATTATCATGGCGCAGTATGATGTGCTTCTTATTGAATATCGCCGGCCTCTTTTCTTTGACTTCTTTGTTTAAATCATCCATTTGCTGACAGTGTCTCTCTGAATTGAGCTTCTTGTTAGGGTTCAAAAGCTTATACTATATGGGTCCTTAGATGTCCCACCATATACACAGCATTCTCTTATTCAGGCTCAACCTCGGGTTGATGGTGGAGGGGGAAGGTTGTACACACTCGCAATATGCTCTTTTCCTAACAATGTTTTCTTAGTTAATCCACTTTTCATCACCAGTTATCATCTGGTCCAAGAAGGGTTTGTTTTTGTTCCGAGCAGGCAGAGATGTGCATATGGCGACTCGATCATGTAAATTTTTCTCACTTACCTCATGAGGCACCCATCTGGAATATTTATAGACCAATCCTAGAGTTTCCGAATATGATCCGAAATTGTTTGTTGAGCTGAGTTAAGCTTTTCTGTAATCTCCGATGTTGTCGAAAAAGGATCTTGCGCTATCATGGTCTTGACAATATCGTCATTGATCAAAGATGACCACCCAAAGTGTGGCTTATCATTAAAGTCAAAATCACCTGATTAAAATTTTTCGAACCATCTCCTGCATGATTTATACGAAACTGCATCTCCACCAAAAACTTCCACTAAATTTTGACATGCTTCTGTAGCATTTCTGCCTTGTTGGAATTCATACAAAATACAGTGTCGTAAATGAACTTCATTGGAGACCATGTTTACATGATCGTGTCTCACTTGATAAGGAAATGAGACATATTTGTTTCAGTTAATTTAGAAGAGCAGATGTGTATAAATTCAATGATAAAGAGAGACAGCCATGTGTGTCTCAAACACGTACATGTGCATTGAAACTTGAGATAACATTATCGGACAGAACTTTCCGGTGGACCTAATATTAACAGGTGGGGAGTATTGAGATTGCCCTCATTGATTTGAAAAAGGGTACCGTTGCAAGTTAAAGGTGGAATGGCCTGCTGGGCAATGATTTAGATATGTTCAATTCATAAATGGTGGTTGACATGGTTGTGTTGAAGACACCCTTGGCGCGTCATCTTGGTTAGGTTTATCTGGTACAGAGTAGCGCTGAAATTTAATGTCCCCTTTTGTTTTTTTCAGTGGCTTGAAATATTTGAGCGGCTTTCGCAATCTGCTGAGCAGAAAAACTGCTACCAGCCTCTTGTAGTTGTAGATAATGTTCATAATTTTCTGGCAGCGTATCACGAATTTTGTCGGCCAAAATAAGATCAATGATCCCATCATAGATTTTAAATAGTATGTCAATAGGCATTTTAAATGGGCTAACATCTCAACAAATGGTTCTCCCTCTTTTCTCTTTGCATTAATAAATGCTTTTCTATATTCAATAGACGAAAGCACCGACAAACCCAAAATTTTTTCTTTAACTAGCTCTACTATAATATAATTTCCCAAATGTTCTGCTGAAAGCTACGATACTATATATTTGCTTTTGCTTCCCAATGCATTCAATAATAGAATCGCTTTTCTATCCTCTGCTACCTTCGTTGCATCAAATATTTTCTCAATACTACTTAAAAATTGTAGGTACTCAGAGGAATTACTAGGAAGCTTAGGGGATAGATTTTTAAATGTTTTTTCCGAATCCACAGCATTTCCATTTGTTGCTGGACAGGCTTGGAGCCTGGCGATTTCTACTTGGGCTTGAATTCTACTATTCTCCATTTGTAGCTCTGCCATTCTCAATTTAAATTCTTGTTTCATTCTCAACCTCTGAAGTTGCTTGTTGCCACTTGCCTTATGATAATCCGTTGTATCCGTTGAACTATCAGAACCAGAGCAATGGCCGCATCATCAAAATTGTGTCTGTCCGATATAATATTTTCAATTATGGCGTCAACATTATCCATCTCCACATTTTGACTATGTGTACGAATAATACTCCGGAATGCCATATTAAATTCCCCTTTCACTTTTATGTATAGTAATTAATTACTGCCCTAATTATATAGCATTTTCAAAAGACACAGATTCACAACCGGGCATTTATATTTTACTCATTGTAAACAATACGAAGCATTTTCTTTTATATTTTAGTTCGCCTCCAGTTCTTGTAAGCATATTTATTTCATTTATTTAATAATTACCCCACTCCTGACACCAAATAATGTGGTGGGTTCTTCTTTCAATATAACTTTAATCATGTCTATGAATAGCCGAGAATAATTTTAACTCTTCACCAATGTATACAGATAGACAATAAATTTTACTTAGCTTTAT
>QLNU02015360.1:278856207-278879383 GCA_006491805.2 Dysdera silvatica
TGGTCAGATGGAGCAGACACAACAGTTACTAGGAAAATGAAAGCAGGAAACGGCACACTCTCTTAACATACTGTGAACTTCAAACCGAAACTAAAATGAGAAATTCCCCAAATTCGGAATACTCTAGAAACGTATTCAAAATTCAACCCAAATTCGGAATACTCTAGAAATGTATTCAAAATTCAACTTCTTCACACATAAGGCACACAAATCTTTTTAGATAAACAAAAACTTTAAAGATACAAACTATGCAGTAAGAGTCACAAAGATACGAGACAAAGAAAAAGGCGAAATCTGACGCTCCTTACACATCAAAGAGCAATACCCGAAACCAAATTCATCACTACTCAGACAATTTTGGATCTGGAGAAAAACAGGTTCCCCTGAATAGAAAACTTCTATCCCAGTAGGCCATAGAGAAAAAGTTTAAAATATGAAAATGGCATCATTCGATATGTTTACAAAAACGTAAAATGCGCATGTGGACAGAAGTTGAGAAGTTGGCGGCGGTAATGCCAAAAATCGCAACCTATTTCCCCCATTTTTATCAAAGGGAAAAAAATATGTAACATCGGCCGATGGCTAATACAATCAGCTAATTGACTGATGATTTTCAGTTTTTTTGATCAGTTGCCGATGCTTATTTATGAAAACATGAATAAATTGGCCCAGATTGATCAGCAAGCCGATCTATCGGTCGATCCCTAGTATTGTATAACAAGTAATGAAAGCAGTATATTTGAAAATAAGATTTCAGAAAACAAATACCTTGAAATTTAAGGTAAGTTAATAACATATTTTACGTATTTTTTAAATTTCATCTTTAAATTAAGTGTTTTGTGTTGTATTTAAATAGAAAAACATACGATTTTTCATCTCTCCCACTCATCAAGATAGCACTACGGGTTTAGTTCAGTAGTGGTGAACCTTTTTATGTGCCAAAAATTTACAAATAATATTCATGCTATTGCTGATGTACCAAGCAGTTTGTAATGGGGGATAACAATGTAAAATTTATTACTGCAAAATTTTATTCAGACAAATTTAAAAACCTTAATTTCATAAAGATGAACTTCCGACATACACATTTCTGTACAAATTAATGGAATTTTTATTGTTGTACATTGGATGCTAAATGCTTTATATCTAGTTCATATTTCGTCACTTTTAGTAATATACTGGTCAAACTACATTTAGAAGTCATTTTATTTCTTAAACTATCTTTTATGCAATTCATTTCGAAAAGTAAAACCCCACGAACATATGTACAGAAGAAAATAGATAATATAGCTGTCACCAGTGTTTTTAAACATCCAAAGATTTTGAGAATGGCATTTCAGGTTCTCATTACAGTGCTGTCTTCGGTGGCCACTCTATCAACATCCCATAATGTGCTCAACTACTTGCTTACTTTCAGATTCAAAGCATTGTTCTTCGCTGTGTATTCGTTGGTTAGTTTCTTTTGTACATGACTTAAAGGGTGTAAGATATTATTATCCTTCTCAGGGATAACACAATTGCCAATATTATGGCAGTCACACACAGCAACGATTTTTTGTGAGGGATTTTTATTACGATAATAAGTTAAAACACATGTTTTGAAGCTCACACTAAAGCTGTTTTCGGTACAGTGGTACCTCGGCACTCGTCGGCTTCGGAACTCATCGAATTCAGTATTCGACGCAATTTAACGAGAAAAAATGCTTCAGCACTCGATGCTTGCTTGGCACGCGTCGCAAAACAAATAACGCCGTGCCTCACATCCAGTCAAGGAGCACAGAGAAGAGCTCAGCATTGAAGATCTGCAAGAACTTTAGAGGAGCAGTAACAGGCAGTGACTGAGGAACTTTATTCAGGTGAAGAGGAGGGATGGGACGAAGTCCCTACTGTACTGCTGAAAGAAATGTGTTCTAAATGGGTTGAATTACAAAATTTTGTTGAAAAGTATTGCCCTGAGAAAGCTCTAACAAGCCGACTTGTGGATTTGTTTAATGATAAAGCAATGCTGAAATATTGTGAAATGTAGGCAGAAGCAAGTTTCTCTTGATAGGTTTCTAGTGAACCTCCCTCATTCTGAGACTCCAGCAGGGTCAGCGGTATTACAAGACAGAAAAAAGAAGGAACCCCTGTGCAAGTGCCTGATGTTTTATTGAAAGGAGATTCCCCTTCCAAATAATGGTAATAACAACTCTAATTTGATCTAGCATGCACGTAATTGTTATTCTTTTTATTTGTCTGTCTAGTTTTAAAGTTTTGTATAAAACAACAGCCTCATAAACTTATAAATCACGAAGTAAAACATGAAAATTTTGCTGTTCAGATATGGATTATTTCAATTAACATTGCTCCTTATGAGAAAACTCGTTTGGTACTCGTCGTTTTTGCCACTCGTCGTGCCTTCTGGAACCAATTAACGACGAGTACCGAGGTACCACTGTATAGGAGAAAAAGAGACACTATCCCCATCCTGGAGTCGAACTGGAAAAAAAAAAAAAATCAAAAAACCTTGCCCTGATGGTTTTGTGTGTCAATCATAATATTGGCAATTGTGTTATCCCTGAGAAGGGTAATAATATCTTATATCCTTATATATACGAAGAGAGAGGACACTGCTCCTCTCCTCATTGGTCTAGAAGTCAGGGCATTCCGGGCTCAGCAGGAGGCCTTGGTTCGACTCCAGAGCGGGGACAATGTCTCTTTTTCTCCTATACCTAAAACAGCTCTAGTATGACCTTCAAAACGTGGGTGTTAATTTATTATCGTAATAAAAACTCCCAGAACTCATTGCCGTGCCAGTAAAATATTCGTATGTGCCAACTCTGGCACTAAAGCTATAGGTTTGCCATCCCTGCTCTAGTTTATGGTCTGAATTATGATACAGTTATGTAGGACGATGCTTATTGTAAGTCGAATCTAAGTCTGACGGTGGTGGTCGTAACCACTAGTACACATAAACCCATACTAATCACACCATACAATACTCTTTCATTTAGAAAAATAGCAATGTTACAATTACTTGTATAATTGGTCTTACCAACTGATTATTCTTTGCGGCATCCTCAGGCTTCAACGAACTTATGTCGATGAGATCAGGACGATACCTATGTAAAATGGCACACAAGGCTAAACCATTTTTCCATGATGATGTTAAGTTTTCAATTTTAATTGCTGCATGAAGTGAAACTTGTCTTTGGCACCAATTAAGTAAGGCATCTGGATGAATAACTGATTCTGAAATCATAGACAAAATAATTTAAAACCCATTTTGAAATATATGATAATGTTGATTTCTTTAAATTCTGCTAACCAAAAGTTTACGAAAAAAGCATTTGTTGATATAAAAATTAATCTTCACTGTTCGATTTAAAAATATTTGCACTGTAAACTAAAGAATTGTTTGACTAAAGCAATGGTCTCAAATACAGCAGATTGAACAATAATTTGCATGTGAATATTATGAGAAGTTTGAGTTTTATGGCACAAGGACAGCAAGGGCCATGCCACACCAGGACCTGCAATTTTCTGAGCAAATCGTACTTCTTATGGCCTAGGAAATCAACCCTCAAGCTACAGTGAGCAGTTAGTAAGCATTCTTGTTTTGGCACCAACGAGAGTCAAACCTGGGACAATGGTGCACTTGTTATCACTGAACCACAGAAGGGCCTGCAAGTTCAAAATACTGAAAATTATGATTAAGTAAGTTAAGTACAATAATTCTGCAAGTACTTTTTGAAGAAATATATACAATTTGATATCATATTAAACATGTACATATACAGTGATTATAATTAAACTTTCCCTATTTAGAGCTCTCTGCAGTTCTAACTAATAAGCAAAATGACACAATTTGTACATATATTAATCAAGGAATTAGAAGGACTGTGTGAAAAAAAAATTAGTTCCAAAATGTGCCAAAAGGAGGTAGGGGAGGATACGGTATCATTCCACAAGAAATACATGGTAAAAGCATAAAAAATGAAATAAATAATAAAGAACTAAGACAAATTTAAAATGAAATTTTCATTTTCAAACTTTACTCATTGCAAAAACTGAAAGAAACTGAAATTCTCTAAAAAATTTACTTTAAAATAACACATTTATGAGAGTAAAAAAAGCTTTGCACAGATTGCTTTTCTCCCAGCAACAAAGAAGTATAAATATGAATAGAGCAAGCATATTATTTACTATAAAAAATGTGTATCACTTTACCAGATTGTGTTTTAATTGTTAAACTACTTTACGTTAACAGATGAAATGCAGCAGTCCCTTTAAGTGAGTTTATATAAATGAAAAAATATTCGTAAAGATTCCTTATCACTACCTGCAGTTAAATAAACGATTGAAAAGCTTGAGGAAATTACGTCCTTTCATGTTTCTTCAACTAGAAGGGGGAGGAAGCCTGTCTTACCTAATGTAAAAGAAGAAGCTGCTATTGCTATCACAGATCAATCCGTAAATGATGCAGAAGCAAGTAAGCAGTACACAAGGAGCAGTAAAGCAGTTGAATGTTTTATATTTCACTAAGAGAAAATTCCTTTAAAAGATAATTTCTTTTTATCCTTACAAAATCATCCACCAGTAGCTAAAAAGAGATGATCCTGAAAAAAGAATGACGTTTGCTGTAATGTTTTTGACCAGAACAGAAGTAGACAATGCTTTTCCATGGAACATTCTTTGGCAAAATAAAGCCCATTATCCTCTTGATGGAACAGTCAATATTTAAAACTGTCAAATATAGGCTTCAAGAAGCTTCATATGCTATTTAGCAAATTTATCTCCATTTGCCAAAAATCAATGTCTTGTGTTGTTTCACATCAAATTTCACTACTAGGCCATACCTTTTTGAGGAATCATAGCCAAAAAGTATGGTAATCTGTTTTGCTACAGCACAAAGATACCTCCACATGCCATGTCACTTCATAAGTTCACAATTGCAGCAAAGAGGATGCCTGGATGAGAATTTTCATGTAAGATAGGACTCCGCCTCACATCCAGCGTGAGCTAGCTTTGACATCAGTTAACTGAAGGAAAAAATTTATTTTTCATGCTTTGCAATGCATTTTCCGTTGTGTACTATCATCTTTCAACCTATCAACACACATTTATTTTAGGACTTTTTTTTATGGAACTTTCCTACCCATCCCTTGAATTGTACACTGAAGTGCCAGAAAAACTGGTACAGGCGTGCGTATGCAAATAACGGAGCTTTGCAACCAATCAGCGTAACGCGATGCGGTCGGCAGCGCCTATATAAGACAAGAGATGTCTGGCAAAGCTGTTAGATCGGTTCTTGCCGCTACAATGGCAGGTTATCAAGATTTAAGTGATTTTGAACGTGGCGTTATAGTCGGCACAAGAGAGATGGGACATAGCATCTCCGAGATAGCGACAAAATTTGGATTTTCGCGTACGACCATTTCACGGATATACCGTGAATATCAGGAATCCGGTAAAACATCAAATCTTCGACAGCTGTGAGGTCGGAAAAAGACCTTGAAAGAACGGGACATTCGACGACTGACGAGAATCGTTAAACGAGATAGACGTGCAACACTTCCTCAAATTGCCGCGGATTTCAATGCTGGGGCATCAACAAGTGTCAGCGTGCGAACTGTTCAACGAACCATCATTGATATGGGCTTTCGGAGCCGAAGGCCCACTCGTGTACCATTGTTGACTGCACGGCACAAAGCTTTACGCCTCGTCTGGGTCCGCCAACACCGCCATTGGACTGTTGATGACTGGAAACACGTTGCCTGGTCTGACGAGTCTCGTTTCCAATTGCATCAGGCGGATGGACGTGTACGGGTATGGAGACAACCTCATGAATCCATGGACCCTACATGTCAACAGGGGACTGTTCAAGCTGGTGGAGCTTCTGTGATGGTATGGGGCGTGTGCAGTTGGCGTGATATGGGACCCCTGATACGTCTAGAGACAACTCTGACAGGTGACACATACGTAAGCATCATGTCCGATCACCTACACCCATTCATGTCCATTGTGCATTCCGACGGACTTGGACAATTTCAGCATGATAATGCGACACCCCACACATCAAGAGTTGCTACCGAGTGGCTCCAGGAACACTCTTCTGACTTTAGACACTTCCATTGGCCACCTAAATCGCCAGACATGAACATTATCGAGCATATCTGGGATGCCTTGCAACGTGCTGTTCAGAAGAGATCTCTACCTCCTTGCACTCCTATGGATTTGTGGACTGCCCTGCAGGATTCCTGGTGTGAATTGTCTCCAGGATACCTTCAGACATTAGTCGAGTCCATGCCACGTCGTGTTGCGGCACTTTGGCATGCGCACGGAGGGGGGCTACACGATATTAGGTAGGTGTGCCAATTTTTCTGGCACTTCAGTGTATGTATAAATTTTGGTGTCACTCTGTTTATTAGTTAAAGCTATAGAAAGTTTCAAACAGGTGAAGTTTAATTACATAACCATTCTGTATATAAATTTACCATGAATGCATAAATATATTAATCTTTCACAAATCAGCCTTTTTTTATTAAGTATTCTTATAAAGGGAAGATGAAACCATTCTAACAGCTCAGCTGCAGTTTGCTTTTAAACTAGCTTACCTCTTAAGTCATATCAAATTTTACTACAATTTCTTTTTAACTTGATATTGTAGCACACACACACAAAAAAAAAGTTGCATGTGGTCTGAGAGAAACCAAGGAAAAAAATCGACACGAGTGGAGACTTTACAAGTCCAGGACTCCCCAACAATATGGTAATGACAATGAAATTTACATTGAGATGCAAACAAACAACTAAATTTACACAAAATATATTGACAATGATCAGGGATAAATAAATAAGACGCTGCAATTAAATTCTAGGTTCTGGGACCTGTTGAATTGACAAGATAGAATAAATAGTTGTTCCAAGTCTGGATGGGAACCAAGTCTGCACCACTACGGATGTGATATCTATGTGATTTCTATCCAAACTCAATTAGGTTTGCAAAAAATATTAAAATTTATTCTTTTAACCATAAGAATACTAGTGTGCATGGACAAGTTTATTAAATGTTAGTAAGTAAAAATGAGCCCAAAGGATGGCTACAGAATTGATCAGTTTGGATTGTAACATCTCAATAATCTGAAACTGAATTTTTGAGATTTTTTGAACATTTCTTAAATTATTGAAGGCCCAAACGTTGCTACAGTATGAAATATGGGGGCAACATAAATGACAAATATAGTAGTTCCAAGACCCTAATCGGAAGGTAAGTGCAAACCCTATGCATGATCCTAAGGATACAACACAGACGAGAAATGATAAAGTCAACGGGAAAATTTCAAGAAAAGTTTTATTGGAAAATGTCATCCAGGAACTTAACAGAGTCGAAGTTGAGCAATACAACATTATTAATGAGTAAATTAAGGTATGCACCTACAAGTCTCCCATTATGGAAGATAATACACTTTATTTTATTTTCATTGACTCGGAGCATATTTTCTTTGAACCATGCCAAGATATGAAGAATCCAGGAACTAGACTTAAAGCTAAATGAGGGAGATTAGAATACATTTTAATGAAAGCTGTGTCATCTGCAGAAAGAATGGGGGGTAAAAATAAAAGATTGGAAATGAGAAATAAGAAAAAATCCCAGTACTGAACCCCGAGGAACACCTTAGGCAACCGCACGAACAGAAGATCTGACTCCAACATATTATATGTATTGTCTTCTATTGGACAAATAACTGGAAAACAAAATCATGGAACGAACCCCCCCCCCTCCACTCTTGATTCCAAGGCTATGAAGTTTTTCCAATAAAATCTTATGATCCAAGGAATCAAAGACTTTGCTGGTATCAAAGAATACTCCCACTAAAAACTCCTTGGAGTTAAATGTCTGTCTGAGCACAGATCATACAAAGTCTGTTAGTACATGCATAGCCAAACGAAGAGTCCAGATAATTACATATATTTCTTGATGGTGGACGATAAATAACACTAATAACAAAATAGTTGGTTTCCAAAAGAAGTGATTCACAGAAATCACTAACAATGCAAAACTGGGGATTTAAAGTTCCATTTAAGTTACTTTGCACGTATATTACCACTCCACTTCTGTGTAGTGACAGATCATGCCCCAGGGCAAAGACTATGTAACAGGCATCAAAACCAACAAAATCAGAACTGTTCATCCAAGTTTCAGCAAAGCAGAAAAAAATCTTGGTACAAGGACCAAGAAAGAAAATAAGTGATGCAGCAAATTAATTTTACTAAAAATACTATAAATTAATACAATCAAAAGTGAAATAATCTGTGGAAGAGAGAGATATTAGTGTAATTTCAGTCAACCTGTCTGATGGGTCAGTCATATAGAGCCAGATGGTCTCATGCTAGATTAACCGGAATAGTCAGGAAGGAAGGAATCTCAGATGAAGTTCGTACAGAGCTCTTAGTCTCACTGACAAGATCAATAATTATAATTAACCTATTCTTCGTCCATCATACTAAACCAAAATTCTGAATTTCACCTGTCAATGCACTTCTTTGGGTTGTAAGGTCTTGATGTAAGATATTATTACCCTTCACAGGGATAACACAATTGCCAAATATGGTCAACACAGAAAAGCCTCCGGGGCGAGATTTTTTGTGAGGTTTTTTTTTTGTAAAGCCTTGAATTATTTTGTTTATTTGTAAGTTTTACGGTACAAAGATAGCAAGGATCATGCTGTGCTGAGACCTACTGTTTTCCGAAGAATCCAAACCTCTTAAGGCCTAGGGAACCAAACCCCGGACTACAGTGAGCAGTTAGTAATTTTTTTTTAACCTGGGAAAATGGCAAGCTAGGTGAACATATTACCACTGCACCACTATAGGACCTTCATTACAAGTAATTTGGAAATATTTTAAGGGAGAAATTAAGGGCATAGACTAAAACGACAGAAATGAATTGAAATATTTCATCAGTTAGATATGGTAAGTCTAGTATGAGCTAAAAAACGTGTGTGCCAACTTGGTTAATTGTAATAAAAATCCCCCACGAAAAACTCACAAAAAACTCGTCCCGGTGGCTTTGTGTGTTGACCATTATTTGGCAATTGTGTTATCCCTGCGGAGGGTAATAATATCTTACATCCTTATATACGGAGAAAAAGAGCGTTGTTCCTGTCCTCATTCGTCTAGCGGTCAAGACACTCCGGGCTAAACGGAGGGACCCTGGTTCAAATCCAGGGCGGGAACAATGTCTCTTTCTCCTATACCAAAAAAGCTCTAGTATGAGCTAAAAAATGTGGGTGTCAACTTTATTAATTGCAGATATGGTAAACAATAAAAATTGGAAAATTCAATATGGAATACTATAATTTTACATATTCTCAAATATTTCCATTTTTAAAAAAGATAACATTTTCCAGATGTAAGTTGGGTTTTCTATTTTTTGGGGGTTTGGGGGTATGCAACAAATATTTCATGTGGATGACAAATTTAAATCATATTAAAAATTGGTATGAACTCTTATAATACTACTACAAACCCCTTCGTCTTTTTTTCTTGGGAATTTCTGCTGGAATGTCCAAAACTTGATCTTCAATTTTACCATCTGTGTCATACAATACACGAACTTGGGATGGCAAAACAGCATGCAAATTTAAATTTGGATATCTGGATGATGGATTAAGTGTATACTGGTTTAAGTCTTTGCTTAAGTTTTCAGGTGTTGTTTGGGCAAGAAGACGATAAATCGCCTCCCTCTCAGCAAGAACCTGTAATGGTGTCAATTTTCCAGATGCCCAGCTCCTAATCATCCAAGCAGAATCAAAAGAACTCAGAAATCCTCTTCCACATCCAGAACCAGTTGGCCAAAAAGGCTGAAATGTAAATTTGACAATTTCAAAAGGTATAAAAGAACAAAAGCTTCACAGATAAATATAAATTCTTTCAGAATTAAAACTGACGTTTTTAAAAATAAACTTTACAACTCTTATAAAACATTATATCATATAAATTCTCATTCACTTTTATGTATGTTAAATTTCTGCATGTACAAATGCAAATGAACAGGAGTTTAAAAATGTTATATACAATTAAAATTTATTATCCTATAACCATTATTATTTTGGTCTGTTCACTCAATTATTAATCACTTAAAACAAAAGTACATTTAAAAATCAGCCACATAAAATATCAATCTGTCATTTGGTCAAGCTATCTGTTGGCATATCTTCATATACTGGCTGAAACAACCAGTGTATACTAATTAAGGAACTTTATTCAAATCATCATTTTAATCATTTAATTTTTTTAAAAATCTTTTGATTAAAATTATGAGTTATCATTGTTTTTCAAAAAAAAAAAAAAGCATTGATTAAAATAAAAATTAAATACTTGTTCTTTATTGAAGTTTTATTATATTCTAAATCAAAGTAATGTAGAATAAGACACATGTCACAGAGGGTGTTTATACGTTTTAGAACGATTGTGGGGCCGTTTAATTAATGTCGAAAATGTAAATATTAAGTTTTTAAATGTTTGATCTGAAAGCCCTTTTTTTTTTTTAACTATACGTCTGCATTGTGCTTTCCATGATAGAGGGCCTTTCCATAAAATTTATAGGGTTATTGCCTTCTACTCCTCTTGCACTACTTTCCACAGGCCGGTCGGTGTGCATTTGCACTTCGAAAGAGTTATTTTCAGCAGGCCAAAAGCGCAATAGTCCATATGTCAAATGTCAGGGAACTTTGCAGGAATATGTTGAAAAGGCATATACTTGTATCAGTCTTCATATTTTCAAGGAAAGCAGTCGTAGATTTCGAAGTATGGCTGGTGGCTTTATCTTGGTGCAGTTCACAATTTGAAAGTCTTTGGGATAAAGGATTGGAATTTCTTCTGTAAAGATTAGACATTAAACATTCATCCGATAGCATGCAAGCTGATTTTAAAAAAATTTTCTACTCTGCTTAATTTCAATTTCACATTGTAGGAGAAACCTGCGACAATCATAAACCTCTTACTAAAGCTTTCTTTGCATTCCCAGAACTAGGTTTGTGCAACTTTTTCTCCACGTTTTTGATAGCAAATGGACCTTTTTTGTTGTTGTTGTTACAGTCATTTAGGTAAACCCATGGTTCATCAAGAGTGACAATATTTCTATTTATCTCATGCCAAATGGCATTCACACAGAATTCTACAAAGTATTCCGCGTTAGGCCTTGGTAAGAGCCGGTGAACATCATCTTTTCTAGCTTTTTTTAAGTTGTAAATCTTGGTTCATTATTTTATTTACTGTTGATACAGATGTCTTTAAGGACTTTGCAATTGATCTCTGCATCGGCGGATTTTCTCCTGTTACCAGCGATTTCATTTTTGAAATACTTATAACGGTACAAGCATTTGGCTGATATCAGTTTTGAATCTTTTTTCCATGTAGAAGTAATAATGGATGGTTTTTTTCTTTCCAATTAAAAATGTTGCTTATTTTGCACTTAGAAATATTTATACCATGCATTTCCCAACGTTTTTGATTACAGAATAAGAAATTTTTCTTTGGAAAGTGCAAAAACATATTCTTCGATCCACAGTTTGTTTACTTCCAACATTTTGAAAGCAAAATAAATTTAAAAGTCGCAAACAATAGTTTACATTTTAAGAAAGAAGCTGTTACAAGGTTTTTTCCCTTCAACCAAAAAAAAATATACTTCATAAAATCTATTCTAAAAATGTGTAAACACCTTCTTTGTCAAATCAAATAAGCAAAAAGAAAAGAAAAAGCACATACTGAGTATATTCTATGATTTTTTGTTTTTTCAATTGAAATCCTTGGCTTTTCTATTTATGAGGAGGTCAAAGTTAATGAAAAAATGTGAAGAACACAGAAGGTACCAATAATATTGCATACAGTAAAGTTTTAAACTTCTCAATTAACATAAATGTAGATTTGGTAAGAAGAGTTTAATCAATTGTCTTAATCACTAGATGTAACACAGAAAGATAGCTGCTCTATTTTATTAGTTGTTCATATATGGACAAAACTTGAAGAAAGGCATATTCTGCAAAAGCTGGATAAAAAGAACGAAGATTTTTTCAACGTGTTAAAAATCAAGCACTTTGGTCTCCCTCACTTTCTAGCATATTTAACAGACACATGTTTTTGTTGGCTGGTTGGTTGTAGTTTTATGGCGCAAGGACAGCAATGGCCATTCTGCGCCAATCAAGGTGACATAGTACATACGGTATAACCATGTTTTTGTAGAAGCAAATTAACAGAATTTAGAAAAAAAGCAGCTTTTACATTCACTAATGAGAATCACTCTTTTACTGTTATGCTTGTAATAATGAAAATTCCTGCTAAGGTAGATCTGTCTTACGATTTCCTATTTAAGGAAAACATCGCATCTGAAATGCCTCCTTAGGAATGGTGGAGGACACTAATTATACATTTGTGTAGCAGCAGCAAAAAAACTGTATAACAGATATTTACTGCGGCAGTTGTTTCTCTCTGTAGAAAGGATATTTTCAACTTATGATTCATTACACTCAACACTTAGAGATGAGAAGAAAAAAATGCAGGGAAATTAGTCTTTTCGTCTTTATGTACAAAGCCACTTGAATACTGTACCTTGAGTGCTAAATTACATATTATTTTATAAATCAATGTGTCCGTAATGTGTCACAATGAATGTACTAAACGTAATCTGCTGGTCGACAATCTTAACTGGGGTTTATATTTAGGGTAGGGCTTATATAACAAGCAGCCTGAGAAATCATGTTAAGGTTTATTTTCCTGTTAGGTCTTATTTTTGAGGAAATATGGTAATAGTAGTGGCATGTTTCAATAAAGATAAATTATGGTAATCTGTAATTTTCAAAATAATTTCACTTTTAGTATTTATATTCTACTTCACTAAAATTTCAATCTTGTAAACACAAAAAATCTAATGCAATCAACACAAAGCATTTTCACCTCTAAAAGACTATCCCCCACAAGACCCTGTAAAAGCCTATGGCCTTTTCTTTCTGTTATGCGGCATGCATTTTCAGCAGCGTACATAGACGTAAAATCAAACATAGCCACATCAGCTTGGCGATAATGATTAACTGCAAAATCACAACTAGGAAGTTGGTAATTAGTGGCAAAATCAGCAGCATCTCGAGCGTACTCCATTAGAGCATCCCGGTCGACATTTTCAGCGGATAACAGTCTGGCAGTATCGTTATAATCCTAAAAATAATGCATGTGTATATATAGAAACAGTATGTTTTCATTATGACCATACCTTAAAAACATGAAGTTCCACGTGACCATCACATACGGATAGCACATTGGATAATCATGGAAAAAAACCAATTGCATCTGCAACAACACTCATGTAATTCAAAATATTGCATTCTTCTATAAATTTAACACCTATACAGAGAGGTCATTAAAAAACAGGAGTGATTATCCCCCCCAAAAAAGGAAAAAATTATAAAAAAATATGAATAAATAGGAAAGACTGAAAAATAAGAAAAATAAAGATTGAAAAAAATAGGTGTAATATAAGAAATAGGAAAAGGTTTGTTTGTAGTTTTATGGCTCAAGGACTACAATGGTCATGCTGCGATGGGGAAAGGGTTTGAACATAAGTTATAATGCAAGATCAATAATAGAAGTTACAACAGTAAATAACATTCCTAATGAAACACAATATATAAAATATGTAACACAGATAAAGTAATAAATTTATATACAGCTGCCCTCACTGAATCAGGTCATAAATAATTGAATAACCTGTTTGTGAAAATAAAATCTATTAGAACCAAAATTATCCTTACAAGATCAATGTTAAATTTTATGCTTCAATGAATAATCTTCATGGTTGTCCCTGGATAATTAAATACTGGACGATTTTAGCATGAAAACAAGTTCAAACAAGGAACAAAAAGTGCATAGAGAAAATTTTCCCTATGCAAAAGTATGCAAGCTTAAGCCCACCCTTCTACCTCGAATCATATATTTCTTTTTAGGATAACTTTTTATGAAAAAACAAAATGTGCTTTAGAAGCACTATCCTCACTTTAGAAGACTTACGTAGACACTAATAAGCTTTAGTGATGACAATTGAATCACAGCATTAATACTGGCATGAAGGATTTCAGTTGGCACCAATTTGAATATTGTGCCAAATCAAAGTTGATAGAATGTGTGAAAAAACTAACTGGTGCCAGTAATGCTAATGCAGGCCTCTTAGCAAAACTTTTACCTAAGAAACTGGACAAATGAGGATAATTTAAAAAAAATGTGATGTTACAATGAAAGTAGGTAGTCCAGTTATTGTAGACAATCCCTGAACATGTTAGTGAAAGTGGACAACAACCTTAGGAGAGACAGAACACACTTTTGCTGAGAGCTACCTTTTGGTATAGAATTTTGAGTTAATATATATGAGGGACTGTATGTATATAATTATACGTATTAGGTATTTTTTTGGTCATGTGTAATTACAATTATTTCTATATATATGTTAGGGCCAAAGCCCAAAACAAATGAGAAATTCAGGCTTTGGCCGGCCAATTCGCAAATTGGCCATCAATCAATAGTCAATTTATGAATTGGACAAGGAATAGTAGCCAAAGCTAGAAGTTTTGCGGAGCTGATCATACAATTATGGGAATTGATCATATCAATTCTAACTAAGGCCGTAGCTAGATGCTTTTTTCAGGGAGTAAGGCTCTGAAAGTTAGAAGATGCTCAGAATGCCACAAGTAGGGTTTAAAATCCCTCACTGTTCTTGTGATGTATTTTATTAATATATTTAATAACACTAAATATACAAGCAGACTAATATATTTAGCATTTTACATTGAAAACTTACAAGGTGACCCATTGTAATCTTCCTGAAAGTAAAATTTGTATCTAGAGAACAAGTTATGTTACTAAGCACGTATTTTGGAGTTAACCATAGCCACTATCGGGTTTTTTTTTGTATAATCACAATTTGTTTTTGGTTCATTGGAGGGCTTCTCTTAATTTTCCTGAATATATATATCAAACATGGCTCCTACACGCTATTGCCCCTGTATACAGTTAGGCATACAGGTGAAGTATCACCCCTACATGCTATTGTCCCTGTATATAGCTAGCTATGCACACAGGGGAAGTATCATGTAGGGACAATTTCCAAAAAATTCCAGTTTTCATGGATTAGATATCAAGTTACCCTTATATAATACTTAACCTACGTACAGATAGGTAGGTATCCAAGGGAAGTATTGTGTAAAGGTCACTTTCGATCTAATCCAGTAATTTTTAACCGGTATATAGTGAGAATTTTCCAAACATGAAATACCTGACTATTTCGTCGCAGGCACTAAACATATTTCCCCTGAGCTTTTCTTTACTTACTAAGATCCAGATGTTAACTTAAAAATTCTTAAAAAATGTTTTTAAAAAGATTGGAAAGACCTTTTAAGAATAAAAAACTACCTTCAAAATTTGAAAGAAAATTTTTCTCAAAGACAGTTTGTACTGTTTTTTTTTTCAAAATTATAAATTAAATAACTTTAAGTTTAAACAATTCATAGAATTTTTGCCTTTTATTTTTAACCTTTAGCTTACGGGACTGGAAAAAAGAAATTTGTTGTTTCACACGGGGAAATATGTAATCCCTTCTTCCCTTCCTCCCCATACAAATCAACCAAAGTGGCACATGAAAGCGTCACTGTATGTGGTCAAGAGGGAGATAGGCTGCCGAATAATTTTAGTGGGCATGTATTGTACGTTAGTGAAAGGTAAGAAACCTACTCATAATAGGAGATCGTTAACTTTTGTACAAAGCAATGAAGAGGAGGGGAAGGTTCTGTTTGTACAATAGACCTTTACTTCGTGCCCCTTTTCGTTACCACGATCAAACCATTTGTACTACTAAACTGACCATTGACTTGGAAAGAACAATGGGGGGGTCTCTGGAATATGGTTTATCTCAGCCCGTTCTTTTGGAAGGTAGATCTGCTGGGATATACGTAGTCCCACCCATAATCTAAAGGTTAAAAAGCTCTAACCAATCTCTGAATCACAGAAAAACCCTGTATATACCTATTATAAATTAATTTCAATTATTTGCGAGGATAACATAATTGCACGGAACAATCAGATATTTTAATGTTATCAAAAGTGAAGGACAGTCTATTGTCTGTTTTTTGAAAACTACATTATGTAAGCTTGATTTAATTTTTTACGACACTGTGAACTAATAGTATGATTCAACAAAACGACAAATTAACACAGTTGAATAGTATATTTAAATGTTTACAGCTGTTTCAAAAGCCCTAGGCTATTTTCATCGGAATGGAAACTGATACAACGTAACATTATGTATGGTGTTATATCACGAACATAACACTGCACAAGTTGGCATTGCAAGTTTTGTAGTATTAGTAGTTGTTCTCGTGAAAATATCTTAGGGCTATTGAAACAACTGTAAATGTTTAAATACTATTCAATTGTGTTAACTTGGTTTTTTTTTCAATCATTGTACATACTGTCAGATTTTTAAAAAGCCACTTTGAAGCAAAAAAGTTAGGTGATTACTGCTTATTATTAATATTCATAAATCTATCAAAATTATATCTATGTTTTAAACATTGATTGAAAAATCAGATCGGCAAAAATGGTTTTTTTTTTTGTTTTTTTTTGGTGTCGCAGAATTTTAGTAATGAGTTTTGATGTGTCGTAAGATGAAAATGGTTGGAACTCACTGGTCTAATCTATAAAAACAGGAATTTTTCAGAAGTTGCATCTAATTCATACTTCCCCTGTATGCTTATCCATACACAAGGGAAGTACCATATAGGAACAACTTTAGGTCTAATCCATAAAACTGGAATTTTTCGGAAATCGCCCCTACACGGTATTTCCCCCTATATGGTTGGTTGGTTGTATTTTTATGGCACAAGAACAGCAAGGGTCATTCTGCACCAACCAAGGTGAGACACTACATAAAGTTTAATCCCCTGTATGCAGGAGCAGTAGCGTATGGGCACGATACTTTATCTGTATGCATAACTGTATACAGGGGCAGTAGCACGTAGGGGTGACATAAGACATACAGTATATATTCAGGGTAAGTAGGAGAATCCCTTTAAACAGGGTGTCTACTCAAATTCTGTTTCAAACTTCCCTGACTTTTCCAGGTTTTCCAGACCAAATCTTAATCGATTTCCAGTCGCTAATTACAGTAAACAACACACAATGCACTAAAATTTGAATAATAATAAAAACAAGATTCAAGGTTATAAAAGCCACTAACACAAACCCCAAAGCCATTTATAACTCAATTATAGTGAATTTACAAATTCAAAAGCTGTATTAAAAAGTGTATTTCTTTACACTAAAAACTTGCACTAATTAAATATTTACAGCAACATTTCCATTTGGCCCTTTTTGAGTTCATTATAAAAGAGTTTAACTATATAATCGCAAAGCTGATGCTTCATCTTCTATTCCATTTAAAGTGTGTATGACTATAACGAAAAGGAGATCGTTGTGATCAAAATTCCTTACAAGTTAGATAATTTAGATAAAAACATTTTTTTTTCAAATTTTAGTTACATAATTGACATTTTCTTCTGAAAAATATATGGGCTTAATAATTTTATATAAATTATATTAGTTTTAGTGCAAAACGATAATTTTTAGAAGTTTTTAAAATTTTCAATCAGCATGCAATGCAATACAAAAAGCACAAATCGGGGAAAATTATTTTAATAAGTTATTTATTATAACAATGAATTTTAAATTTCCCCGACTTTTCCAGATCCGGAGACATCTTGTAAATAGTAAATTCGTTTGTTGGTACATTGGCCATCATAATAAAATACAGCTAATGAAAAAACGATTATTTAAGAAAAGGATGCAAACAGATTACATGTGGAATTATGGCAAGGTTTCAAATTTTAAAGTAGACATATCACCCGAAAATTTTTTAAAAAAATAACAACAGTTGACTGTACATTATAATAAATATTCTTAACCATGTAAGGAAGAAAGGTTTCTAAAATAAATGCATAAAAGTTGGCAAGAACTGAGCAATCTGTTGCAGTCAACCTTCCCATAACACTTTGCACAAACATACACATGATCCATTGTTCCCGGAAATGCCTTTTTAAATGAATGATTATGGCAAAAGATTTTCGTTTAATCAACTAATTTTTCTGATTAAGCATCAGCCAAACATGGAAAACAGGGAAAATGAGGACAAAAAAAATAAATATATATAAAAAAAAAAAGGACATTTACATACAAAAGGTTAAACACTGGTAAAATAGCAATGAAAAAGATCACTCAAGCTTTCGGACGCATCAGCAGCAGTCCTTCATCAGGAGTAATGGTAAAAAAGGATTAATGGGGACTTCAGATGAAAATACGAATTTTTACACTAAAAATGGACTAGCTGGGATCCTTGCTATTGCCATTTGACAGCCATACTAATGGCGACAAAAATAATTATATGTGGAAACCAGCTTTTTATTCAAAGCTGCAAATTCATATAGTATGACATCCCAGTAATAACGTTTTTAAAAAAAAAGGATGCAGAGGATGCAGGGGACAGATACAAATGCCCACAATACAGGTGACAGTTGTACCAATAAATAACGTCTTGCCCATCGTTTTCTGTCCCAAGTACACTGTTTTGAAATAAAGAATACAGTAAGTACACGACCATAAATGATAACATAAGCGTGGGAGGGAAAACGTTCAGGAAAAAATGTAATCGCCATTGGGGATCGGATCACAGGGAAAAGGAAGAATAAGTAGACAAATAAAAATAAGAAAAAGAGAACGATGGCAAATAGAAAAAATAGGAGCACTATGGCCTCTGCCTATATTACTCATCACTGCATTTCCAGGATTACTACGTTAATTTTCGTAATCAAATGATAGGAATTAAAGTTATTTTTTTTACTTTGGTTTACTATATTAATAAATGAAACATACAAAAATGCAAATTATGTTAAAACTGTTTAATAACATTAACTGTACTTACATTATACATAAATTACTTATATGTACATAACAGTGCATAAAAAGGACAAAAATTGCATAAAAACATTTTCATAGAAAAAAAATTGCAGTAAGTCATACAACTATTTTTAAGTGAAAAAACATCGAGTATTTTAAATATAGACAGTTCTTTGTGATGGGAATTTCAGTCCTGTGAAGAAGAAAACTGATCTAGAATGAATCAAATTATGCGAGACAATGCAAAATCTCAACGATTTACATTCTAGGCCCCACCAAAAATAAGACACATCATAAGCTTCTGAATTAACTCAGGAAAAAGTTTGAAATATACCTTTATAACGAAGTGGGGGGAGGGGGGTCAGCATATTTTGACAGAGTAACACAATGTTCCATAAAAATTTTATTTAAGAAAGTACAATGCCTAATTCTACTCTTTTTTCCCTGAAAGAGTCAATAGACATTAATCATTCTCAATTTGAATAGTTGTCTTAAGTATTAAAATTTTTTATTAAAGTGTACTCAGAGACATTGAACTGAACATATACCAGAAATAACAGAAAATCTACATAAGAATATATAGACAGAACAATTAAAATTGATGTTGTCAACAAACTTCCTGCAGTATGGAATTTAGCTACTCTTTTCCCCCACTTCAAAATTGCCAGTTGCAAAATAAATTGCTCAAAACATCAAAAACTACACACATGTACAGGATGACTTAAAAAAATGTTTCATTACTTATGAAGCTCTAGCAACTTTAATTTTTTAAGTATTTAGGCTTTAAAAAATTATGGGCTGCAGTTGTCTATAGATAAAGGAAAGTACAGTGAAACTCGTTTATAACAACCAACCCCATATAACGATGGAATTTTCACAAGAATTTTGATTTCCTATATTCTATTCCTTACTCAATATATTGGTTATAAAGACGTATATAATGACAAAACCTGTTATAACAATGGCAATTTTGTTTTAACAAAGGAACCGCTCCACATGAAGTCAAACCCAGGGTAGTCACTGAGCGTGACAGATCTGTCGATGTATAACAAATATCCATTGTTATTTTTTGGATATTCACAAAACGGAATTTTTTACAGCTGTTTGAAATTTGTATACATACATTTTAATTTTCGTTTTTTTGTTCCGCTTTGTGATATGTACTTTTTAAAACGTAAAATTTGACTGCAGTTGGTAACACGTTTAAATTTCCTTTGCGTTCCTTTGAATTTGTTTTTTGCGCACCGATCATAAAAATTAACAACGGTTTTCATTTTTGATAAACTAATATTCGTACGTGTTGATTGTTTGTGAAAAGTCAGTTCATCACTGACGTCGGAATCAGCAAAATGTTGGCCATCATCTATGTCCAAAGAAACTTGTTCCTCGACATTTTCGTTCAGAAGTAATTCTTCGATTTGACAAACAGCCATTCACTATCGCGTATTTCCTCCTGTGAAATAACGGATGGTTCATTTTTATGTTTTGCAATGGCTAAATTCAGTGTTCCATGAATAATATTTACTATATTTTTCATGTCTAAACCTTATACTATATGATGACAAAAAATATCACATAACAATGAAAAGATACGACATTAAAGTATTTTTGTTAACGAGCACAATCTTTGCCAACCGCGAACTACGCAAAAATGAATTCCTGCATTTCGATTGCTGCTTACATAAGGCTTTTGTGCTGCATTCCCCGGAAGCTGCAATGCAGGGGCAAAATTCCATAATTTACAAATTTTCAAACAGCTGTAAAAAATTCCGTTTTGTGAATATCTAAAAAATAACAGCAGACATTTGTTATGCATTGGCAGATTTTTCTGTCATACTCAGTCACTACCCTGGATTTGACTTTCATGTGGGATGGTTCCCTTGTAAGTAGGGGATATCCATATCAGATGTATAATGATGCAACTTGACAACCATTCATTGGAACCACGTGGGTTTGAGACAACACTGGGATCACACTGTTCTGTTCAAGTAACAAGAGAAATCAAACACATTGTTCAGTCAAGTGACTGAACTGCATTTTTTCTCAAGTTTCTAATGCTAAATGCTCAGCAAAAGGTGAATGTACGTGAATTCTTTGTGTATAGTGTACGTACGCATTATTATGTTTTGCAAAGACTAGACGTGGTGGTCTATATGTAGGTGTATGGACGAATGGAAGTATACAGTAAATGTTGGAATCATCATTTTAAATTATTTAAGCACAGTCTTGACTAAGAGTATGGCAGCTCCAAAGAAGCCAATAGAGATTGTTTTGACAGTAGTTGCATTCAGAAATAAAAGAAGCATGGGTGCATAAATGGTAATGACATTTTTATCACAGAAAGGCAATGAGCCACACCGTTTAACAAGTGGGGAATGGGAGCTCTGTGTATATTTATGTGTAACTTAGAACTAACATTTAACTACTAACTGAGAAACATTAACAACCTTTCAACAAAATTTCATTACAAAATAGTAAAATGAAAATTACCGACTTTTTAAAAAGCAATGCCAGGTTTACGTATAAGCCAAGCGGATCTGGACCTATGGCCCAATGATTTTGAGGATACTCAGGGACCTTGAAGCCTTGTGTTACTAAAAATTAAGCATTCTTCTTTATTTCCAAATGTACAAGAAATTTTCATTACTGGTAAACGTGAATATTAAAGATAATGAGCTAAAAAATACTTGTGATTTGTTGATTGAAGATGTGGCGGTCACATTCTTTAGAATAATTCTATTCTTCCATCTTATTGTCCGCTTAAAACTTTAATGACACTATTTGGAAGTCATTGGTATATAAATATAACAAATGTTATTGATCACATTTGTTTCCATATTATACAGTACCTGTTGTTTTAATTTAGTAAAACATATTATTTTGAGTGTTTAGATAAATTTAATTTTTATTCTATAAATTTACATATATATATATATTAATTAGTAATGAAATTCGTATAATTAAGTATACTTTTATTTAATTTTAAAACCAGGTTTATTGTTTGTTTGGCTTTTTTATGGCGCAAGAGCATCTGGGCTATACTGCGCCAACCAGGTTTAATACATACTTTTTACTATCAAAACAATTTATAAAAGCTTGAAGTGTATTACTAGACTATGATTTAAAAAAAAAATCGTTTATAATGATTATCAGTTACAATGATCAAATTTGCATAGTCCCTTGGAGGTGATAGTAATAGATTTTCACTGTACTTGCACTCTTGCAGTTACTGTCAGAGAGCATAAATTTCTGAAATTTCAAATGGCAATACTAGTTTGTTCTCTTTTTTTAATTCCATTGTGATCAGTGTACTTAGAAACTATGAAAATCATTAAGCTGAAAAATGCGAATACTTTCCAACTCAATGACGATGTGCTACAGTGAATAGAAAAAAATGACAAGTGCTCTACAACATAACTGGATTTCCTCTATCTGCCACAATGTAATGCAAATAAGTGAGCGATTAAAAATTCATTTACAACTTAGTACTTCCAGGAAATTTTCAATGAATATGAAAATTAGTTCTCAATCGTTTTTCAACCTAAATACAGCTTAATAGGTTTTATTGCACATGTTGATTACTCAGAGATTTAAAAAAAATGTCGCTATCGGTAATTTCTAAAATTCGTGCATTCAAACTGTAAGCGCAAAAACACAAGTACTTCTTATTTGTATACATCTAGAGTTCCAACTTTTTAAAATCTAAAACATGAATTTCAACTCAGTGCTTTCAAAATTATAGTCAATAGAGCCTTGTAAGCCCAGGAATTTTCCTTTAGACTAACCCTGTATACAGGGTTCCTAGGAAAGACCGGATGCGGCCAATAACTTTTGAACCAAGACAGATATTGCAAAGAAAGTTAGATATTAGTTAATAAAATGACTATGCACTATCAGATGAGATGAACAGCAGCGCCCCTGGTGGCGAATTGAGGAAGTTAAAAATTTTATTTCGAAAAATAATAAAGATAGAGAAATATTTTCAATTAGAAAGTTGTAGAGCATCCTTCAGTTAGTAAGCAAAACATACGGCTTACATGCACTATGTACACGTACTGCCACAAAGTAAGGTGTTCGAGAAGTTTCAGTGCAGTGCATCGGTTTCAGTTAATGCTTTCTGCTGTTTTAAAAGTTGAAGCTCTTATAGGAGAGAGACCATGGTGTCTTTCCTATAAAAACTTCAACTCAACCACTAAAGGGCTAT
>QLNU02015360.1:278879483-278919760 GCA_006491805.2 Dysdera silvatica
GCAATCAAACATGAGACAAGCAAGTGAAAGAAAATTGCCTAAGGTCAATATTTAAATTTAGCGGGTTTCAATTAACATTAATTTGCAACTCTCTAATTCTCAAGTAACTTGGTAGGTTTTCAATGTTAACAACAGCCATCATTATTGCATTTACGGAAGACCTTTACTTTACATTTTTATTGGATACAGGTGGAAAGAAAAACCAACAGCAAGAGAGGGTTCAATATCTATTGAAACCTGCTAATAACGGAACAGGAAAGTAATACTAACAATCTAAGCAATATAAAATCTTGTTTCAGTTTATAAAGGTAAAATGATAAATCATTTTAATAAATAAAATTAAATGCAACAAAAACATGTAAAATAAAAATATGCAAGAGTACATAAAGTTTTATTATAAATGAAAGTTCAATAAACATAAATCACAGAGATATATTAAACAATTCTACGTTAATAATTTTTTTTTAAATAATTTCCATGACACAGTGATATTTTTAACTAACTTTTTCTGCTGTGTAAGTATATTCATTAATTTTTAAGGTTGGGATGTTTACTGAACCATAGTTTATGAAGTTTTTTGCAAATAAATCACAATTTATTTTATTTTGTTTATATATATATTTAAGCAATGAATAGTCTTGGTTGATGAACAGTCTTGGTAAAACAATCGTTTTCCATACCTTTGATGACTAAATGGCTACAAAACTCTGGGATAGGATTTCCGATTTTTTTTTGTCTCTGCTGCATTATTAGGTCAATCACTTAAATTATGCGTCAAAAAAAATTTTTTTTGTTTTTGTAATTGCCTACATAGCAATGATGTGGATGTAAATAATACTTTCACTGTACAGCCAAATCGGATCCTTTGCGGACCTGATTTCGCCAAATATGGCTTATTTGGCGTCCTTTACCACCCCTTTCAGTTTAGTCTGTTAGTTCTGAATCACCCTGTATATGTATTTTTCCATTTGTTTTCCCAATGCCAGTTTGATATCCTGTTTCTTTAAAGCATACCATTTCTAAAATTCTTTAAATTTGAATTTTTAATCATGGAAAGCAATTAGGTTGGATATTAAGCTTAAAGTTATCTGTTCAAAATTTATTTTTGTTCTATTTAACTGAAAGACTAAATACTTCAATGATTATCAATAATGAAAGAATAATGGTTAGCCAATATAATGTAATTTCTTTAAACTTTAGTAGTAATTAAATATTACTTCTACAATGAAGGAATTGTTAGCTAATCATCAGAAGATTCAAAATTTTATTTTGCTTGTTATTATGTACTTTGTTCTTAATGAGTGTTTAATAAATCCAGACTGAATTCAATTAGGTTTATTATCTGCTTCCAATACCTCATTTCTGCTATGATTTTATTGTTAGCAACTATTTGGTAAGTTCCCACTACTTTCACATGTTTAAAATAAGTAAGCTTCTAATAAGCAGCAGTTTTAAATAAATTTTTCACATTTTAAGTATGCTATTGTTAAAAAAGTTATTTAAATTTGATAGCGGGTTTGAATCAGTGAAAGAAATATATTAAAGTCATAATATTAATGAATGCAACATTTTATAACATAGTACAAGCACATTTTTTCCTTGTTTGTGGTTTTATGGCTCAAGAACCATAGGGTCATGCTGCACCGGGACCACCTGTTTTCCGAGGAATCCGAACCTCTTAAGGCCTAGGGAACCAAACCCCGGACTACAGTGAGCAGTGCGATCTTTATGAGATCTCTGAGTAAGCGTTCTTTGCACTGTTGGGAGTCGAACCCGGGTTAACAGCACACTAGGCAAACACGTTACCACACTGTACCACCTAAGGGCAATAACCACCTTTAATGGTCATTTTTAAACAACAGTAACTTCTAGTGACCAGTGAGCTGTTAATAGAACCAAACACATTGCATGGGATTAATATTAGAGGCAACCTCTCAACAGTAAATTCCGAATGACAATTACTCATAAACGTCACAAAAAAAAAAATAAATAAATAAAATAATTTAATGGTCACTCAAATAAGCTTTCAAATTTATCACAATCAAAAGGATCAACAATGCAAAATAAGTTTACCTGCCTTACAACTGTTGCTGTGCATTCTAGTTATTTCAGTTTATATTAATTAGGTTTCTAATAGAGTAATCACATCTGATTGACCACCCTTTCTGTATTTTTTTTTTAAATTTTTTTAATGTTTTTTTAATGTATTTTGAAAGTTTATACACTTTTGGTTGACCCTGTATGTATATCATCATCAACAACAACAATTTTCAATCTACTGCAAGATGGAGGTCTCTCTGTTATTCCACACACATGTAGTATGGTGTAAGAAATAGAGGAAGCAGCCGTAAGCTTACCATGTTGGCCAGACGGGTTGTCAAGCTGAACCTACAGTTTAACTGAGATTCCGAACTTCGGTCACCACAGCCGGCTTTAGAACTAGCGCTGTGAGTGGTTTGCGACCAGCATTGCTATGTGATTCCGAGTCATCTAGGTGTACCCTACCCCTCCTAGAAGTTTGTAACCCTGGTGCTGAGACACACCCTGTATATATATATACATAGTGAAACTTAAACAAGCCAAAACCAAAGGGTGTGAAAAAAAAAATTAAAACTATTGAACATTCCAGTATTTCAGACACATGCCCAATAGATTTTGTTTGTCATTTCATATTACTTCAACTTATAAATTTTAGTGCATTGAAGTTTAACTGTGTGTGTGTGTGCAGATGATTTGAAACTAACTTTTAATTATTAATGTATTTACGCTAGATAATGGACAAAATTTCTATGTAATTTCTAATCCATATCGTTGAATTAAATAGAATGGTTAAAATATTACCTAAGAACAACTTACCTGAAAAAACTTTTGATTGAATATGAAGGCTACACCACTAATTTCAGGAACTCTGGCTTCTTCAAGTGTATGCTTATTAATGAAGTTGGCAGTGATCGCGATAGCTAATTTTCCTCTGAATTCTTTCCTATTAAACCCTAAAAATAAATAAATAATCGCTTAAAATAGAGAAACTTCCAGACCTATGTGGATCCCTATTTATAATTTTACAGACTGATTGTGTGTGTTTTTTTATGGTGAAAGGATGGCAAGAGTTATGCTGCACTGGGACCTATAATTTTCTGAAAAATCCAGACCTCTTAAAACCTGGGAAACCAACCTCCAGGTTATTGTGAGCAGTTAGTAAGTTTTTTTTTATACAAGTTGGGAGTCGAACCTGGAATATTTATACGATAGGTGCATGTGTTACCTCTGCAGGATTTTGTAAAAAATATTAATAGAAAAAAAAGATCAAAATTTATAGATTTAAAAATTTTAGTTCGGAAGAAATTAACACACAAGGCAAAAAGATCATGCAATTAGGAGATAATAAAGAATAACTCTTGTATATACGTGCAATTATTTCAACAATTATGCTTACTGCAATTAAGAAGGCAGAAAATATATGTTGCACGAACTAACAAAAGATTATCACAAAGCATTTTTTTTTTCTTTCGATTTAGGATGTGAATTCCTAGGAATGAAGTGTTTTTGATTTCCCCATAGTTCTACATCCAAACTATTTATTCATAAGACAATTAACATAAAATATCCATTAATATAAATAAATCTTTTAAGTAATATAACTTAATTAATTTATAAATATTATATAAAGGCAAAATGCATGTTTCTGGATATTTTAAGCTACACAATAACTAGTTAGTATCTTTTATTCCGATATTGAACTGCATCAGTAACAAACATCAAGTATAGCCACAAACAAGTTTGGAGGAAACTTCAGCTCTTAAAGAATCAAACAGAATTCGGATCAAATATAAAATGATTTATTATGAAGTTCTCACAACAAGAGACACATGCATCACCACATTACAAATGTTAAAATAGATTCCTAGAATATTTTAGAAACACGCCCAAATTGTTCTAATGATGTTAGGACAAATTACATATTCACTACCCTCATAAAGTAGGGTTGATTTTATAGTCTAATTAATAATTGCTACAATATGAATTTGTGTAAAAACATTTAACATATTCTATAGCAGGTACATAGGAACGTTTATACATTTTATAATGAACTTAGTTATTTCCTAGGCTCAGTAAAAATTAAATCATATTTCATTGCCATAGAAGACTTACAGAATTACTGCTTTAAGAAATAAGATCTTTTTCAAGTTACTATTTATGTATACTATAATAGTATAAGTATATACTTATACTATTACAGTATATACTGTAATAGTATAAGTATATACAGTATGATCAGGGTTTAAGCTATGGTCGCTTTTTTTGCAAAATGTGATGGATTGTTCTCACATGCAAAAAAGAAAATTGTGTCCGCCACAAAATAGTGACAGTTGTTTAATATCCTGTTAATAAACTTTCTTTTTTTTTAATAACTTTGATTTATGATTTTTTTTAAACCTCAAAGTATGTTTTAAGAGCATGTTTTCAGAGTTGGTTCTTGCACATATTGCAGTCTAGGGCTGAAGAGACTCACCTTACTTAACCCTTGGTTGTAATTTGTGATTTTTCGATTTTGTCGTCACTTGATTACAATGAGATTATCAATCTTACCATATCAGAGAATTTACCATGGCTTGCACTGTAATTTAATTCACTTACATGTACAACCATCGGGATTTCCATCACATCGTGGGGACCAATTGATTCCTCAACAGGCTGTTTCTAATTATATGATATTTCATATTAGTTCCGTGAGTACACGAACATGGAATGGTTTGCCCACTTATATTACAGAAATTCAAGATTTGGGCATACTCAAGAAGAGACTTAAGTCTTACTTGTTGAGTTTGGTATGATTTTTTTACCCCAGTTGTTTTTCTTATGTTGGGCCTTCAAACTATGGTATTAATTTTCATTGACATGTTGAAAGACGAATATGCAATAAGTGTTACATATATTGTCATATTCATAATTTCATGGGTTATTGTATGTCACTGTGCGTTTTCTTAGATCTTTTTGTCGTTCTTATGGAAATGATTTATGTAGCTTGAAGTATTGTCTTATTTGGAGTGGTTTAGGATTTTTGTCGTTGTGCCCGATAAAATCTACTCTTATATTGAATTTCAGTATGTATAATCTCACTAATAATACAACTTTCGTTGTATCTTTATGCAGTACGTCACTGTCCTTCTAGATTTGGGGGTGGCCAGGACGTATTAAGCCATGCATTGTCGGCTTTTTTCCTGGTCTCCCTTCAGTACACTTTTAATTTTGTATTAATTTTGATCTTTAACTTTGTGTACTGAAAAATAAATAAATGAAAAATGTTTCTTACGGTTTTGGTTTGCTGTAATTCAAAGCATTGTTGATGTAAATAATTTTATTGCAACGATGTTTCAAGTGACTAAAGCAACTAATCTTTTAGTATTTTGTGGCAGCTTCCCCATTTTGAATTTTGAGCCAGATAAAACCCTGAGAAGGATCCACATATAATGAGAAGCTTTGGACCAACAAAAATGCTCGTTAGATCTGGTCACTAGCTAAATCAGTTTTTAAATTTAAAATTCCGAACTTTAAAAATAAAGTTTCTATAGATAATGCATGCAATAATATTTAGCTTTGAATTTGTGTAAAATTTAATAAACTATGTATAATATTACAACTTGCATTTCAGTATAATAAGCTTAAACAATATAAAGGAACATACACAGATTCTTGTTATAACACATACCAATCTACCAAAAAATCTGCTATTACGAAACTAAGACCAATCCCTGTTTCAAATGCCATTAAGAAAATGCATTAAAACATCCAATTTAACAAAATAAATTTTTGGAAATTCAGTAAAATTTATTGGAGTTAAAAAGAAAATTTAATTACATAAAAAGTCATTTTAAATGCAGAGATCGTTGGTATGAGTTTTACAGTGCAAGGACAGCAAGTGCCATGTTGTATCAGAACCTACAGTATTCCCCGAGGAATCTGAACCTCTTAAGGCAAAGGGCACCAATGCCTATACTACAGTGAGCAAGTAATCCTCAAGCGTTACTTCTTTTTTGGATACAGTTGTGAGGTGAACCTAGGATAACCGCATGCTAAGCACCATCTCAAATGCAAAAGAATTCAAAATGAACAAGTATTGTGTCACATTGTACTTCTTTTTTGGGGTGGAGGCAGGGATAATGATGAAAAACAAGTGGCATTTGAACAGACTTTTTCCACCCACTGACATTCTTTTTCTACTACCTAATTTCTTTCCGATTTCAAATTCTCTCCCAACTTCCTCCCACCAGGTTGAGCATTTGACAAACAATTGGTAAGCAGGACTAACACATAACAGTGAAAGGAATATTCAGTATCTATTCTGCTGTTGTCTGTGTTCTTTCCAATTTATTCGGTAGTGATATGGCTAAGGTAAAAGGACCGCAATTTTCTTCCAAAGAAAAAACTGCAATTTCTAAAATGAAGGACTATGGAAAAGTGATGTGATCAAAAAATATGGCACACACCCTTGACAATTTTATTTACCTTTTTAACATTCGTCATAAGCATTTCGTTATCTTCAGCTACGAATTCACTTGAACAAACAAAAATCACTGATTTTCTGCAGTTGCATAAATAAAGGTTAGATTTTAAAGATTAATTAAGGATGGATATCAAATTTTATTTCACTAAATTATTCTAAATTAATAATTTTTCCATCAAAATCATATCTGGTTAGGATGAAAATGCTTTACATGTTATATTCATATAAATAATGTAACATTATTTTTTACTTAATGGCTTAATCTTTTTTTTTTTTTGTAAAAGTAAACAGTTTTTAGATTGAAAAGGGTGCCTCTTCTTATCCCCCAATACACCGCATAACTACGAGCGCCTGTGTAAAAACCGGTGGCAACCAGGAGCGAATCTTGTAAGTTTTTCTAAGCAAGTAAGGGTTTAATTTATATGGATGTTCAGAATTTATGCATACAAAATGCACATTGAAGATGTTTAATTATTTCTAAAATTTATACAACGATTTTTCAAAAATAAATTTATTTTATATAAATATGCAAAAGAGTTATTTAAATAAGTGAAACACTACTATATTAACATTTAAATGCTCATGATAAAACACCAAATTGTTTTTACCTAACAATGTGTTACGTTTACCATCTGCTCCAAGAAGAACATCAAATTCATACTGAGATACAGGATGATCAGGTGGATCAACACGTGCTCTCCATCCAATACCTTGGTAAAAGAAAGAAGGTGTATATAAATTTATGAAATTAAGATGAAAAACAATAGCTTAAAATATAAGGCTTTTCGATTTTATACATACATATATATATATATGCATGCATACACAAAATATAAGAATACAAGTTGACAACATTGAGCTAGAAATTGCTGATTCATATATTTACCTTGGCCAGCTGATTTCAATGGATGGCAACATTATGAAAGAACTCAACAGACGTATTAAACTTGGCTGGAGTGCATTTGGAAGAAACAGTTTTATCCTGAAGGGGAAATTGCCTTTGTGTCTAAAAAGAAAGGTCTTCAACCAGTGTGTATTGCCAGTCCTCTCTTATGGATCAGAGACATGGAGTCTAACAGTTGGAGCAATACGAAAGTTACAGACAACGCAAAGGAGCATGGAGAGGTGCATGCTTGGAATAACTAGGAGAGATCGAAAAAGAAACACTTGGGTGAGAGAGCAAACTAGAGTAGAGGACATCATTGTTAAAGTAAAAGGGCTGAAATGGCGATGGGCTGGGCATATTGCAAGAAGAACTGATCAACGATGGACAACAGAAATTCTGAACTGGATTCCAAGAGACCACCGAAGACCTAGAAAACGTCCTCAAACTAGATGGGTGGATGAAATAAGAAAACAGGTTGGGGTGACGTGGAAACGAATTGCTCAGGATAGACTTGTGTGGAAAGCATTTGGAGAGACCTTCATCCAGCAGTGGATAGATAATGGTTGAATATGATGATGATGACATACACATACATGTACAGGGTCAACCAAAAGCCCATATAAACATTAAAAATTCATAAAAAAAAGGAAAAATCATAGCATTGAAGTGTGGTTTGTATGATAAATTTTAACTGGATGTGGTTTTTTTTTTTTAAACATAATAAAAAAATTACAATTCAAAGGTCACTGATAAGCAGTGCTTTAGACATTTGAATATAATGAAATGATGACTGCGTGAAGTTTACTACTGTTCCATTTGTGCACTACACTAAAAAATGTTCATTACCTCCACTACAAGATACGATACAATTTTCCAGTCTTTAAATTTTTCTGCAAACAGAATTGCCGCAAAGCATCTGGTCCTGACTCTCCATCCACATAAAACAATTTTACTAACAAAGATAGCTTTGGAAAAGTTAACGTTTTTGTAGAAATTCGTTCTTTACCCGGACTTCTTTAATGGGTCAAATGAAGACCCCACTGAGCACTTAGCTCTTTCATACCAGCTTTATTTGCATACTTCTACCATATGTTCGTACTAACACCATCTATAGGTGATCTTTGAACTAATTTTTTTTTATTTATAATTATGAAAACACACATCCAGATAATATTTCTCACACAAACCACACTTTAATGAGATTTTTTTTAATGAATTTTTTAAAGTTTATCCAGACTTTTGGTTTATCCTGTATATGCACTGCTGGACATTAAAATTGCTACACAATAAAGGAAAGCAAATATTATTATTATTATACACATCCAGTATAATGGGAGGAAGACATGATTAAAGTTACAAGCAATTTTCAGGTACAGAGGATGCAGAAATCAGTATCCAACGAAGCGGACTCTGGAAGCAATAGTAACTTTAATCCGGCTGGGTATAGAGTTTAACGTAGTTCAGATGGCTACGTCGTACAGATCGTCGTGTCAGATCGTACTGGTTGAGGAGTGGTGGTGTGCCAGTCTCTCCGCACAACCACTGACCAGATGTTTTCAATCTGGAGACTGGCTGACTAGGGCAATAGTCAAGCACCCTCTGTATCAAGGATTGTCAGAATAGCATGGGCAACATGCTGTCATGCATTGTCCTGTTGAAAAATAGCGGGACAAAGGCCTCAAAGACAGGGTACAGCCACTGGACTTAACACATCAGAAATATAATGGTGATTGTCCAAATTAAAGGCTATGGAACAAGAGGTGATAGAGATGTGTACCCAATGGCATCCCATACTACCCACTTCAGGTGCTGGATCTACATAACTATGACGAGTGCAAGCTGACAATGTTCGTTCTCTTAGGTGCCTCCTAGTGATGGGGAGCTTGGGGCAAGAACTCAAAATTTTGGTGAAAAAAACACTTTTTATTTCCCCTGAAGGGTTTTTTCCACAAGAAAAATTGGAAGTTTATAAATAAAAGTATCATACAAAAGTATAAATAAAAGTATCATCATAAAAAAATCATGTTTAGACCATTTTCATTGAATTTGTGACATACAGCAGGAAAATGGAATGAATATTTATGCAGGGAACAAATACTTTGAAGATGGATTAAAATTTCATTTTAATCCATCTTCAAATCATTGAATTGGAAAAAAATTGAAATGTATTTTAAAAAAGGTACCAAATTCATTAAGGAAAACTATAGACCAATAGCTATTATGTCAGTATTCTCTAAACTAACTGAAAACTTAATGTACACAATGGATTAATCGACTTTTTTAACAAACACAATATAATCCATCAAAATCGATATGGATTTAAAAAAAAAATCAACAGAGGAAATTTTACTAAGAGCAGTTAATAGCATACAAAAAAACCTAGAAGGAAAAAAAATTACTTATGGATACTTTTTTGATTTGAGCAAGGTTTTTGACTTGATCAATAGAAACATATTAAAAGCAAAATTATATAATTATGTTATTAGAGGACCACTGTTCAACCTCATTGGTAATTACCTTACAAACAGATATCAACTAGTCAAAATAAATGTTAGTTAATCTAAATTACTAATAAACAAATTGGGAATTCCTAAAGGACTATCCTAGGACCGTTATTTTTCCTTTTGGCAATTAATGATTTAATAAATTTAGATAAAGGTCATTTATTATTCGCCAATGATATTACCTGGCTAACAGAAGGAAATAAAACGAAATAAATAATCAATAATATAAAAGAAAAATTCCCTTTACTTGGAAGATGGTTCAACAGCAACAAATTAATAATAAATACTAACAAAACAAAATATATGAACTTTCACACAAAAAATAAAAAAAGCAAATCAACCAGATGAACTTAAATTCAATAATATTATAATTGACAAAGTTTATTCTATTAAATTTCTTGAAGTAACAATCCAAGAACAATTAAGCTAGAACCAACAAATACTCGAAATTGAAAAAAAATTACAATATTCAACGGAATTTTATCAAAGCTTAACTCATCCTTACCACTTAAAATTAAAAACAAAAATTTCTATTTTACATTGATTTACAGCTTTATAAATTACGATAATATCGTTTAGGGAAATTTGTCAATAACTAACTTAAAAAAATTGACAAACTTCTAAATATAACATTTCAAAAATTATGTTTTAAAAGAGAAAAATCAAAAGACGAAACAATACATGAAAATAAAATATTAAATGTAAATAACATTCATAACTTGAAAGTTGCTACATATATATACTTAACGCGCATAAACACTTAAAGTCCATCTTAGTCAATAAAAACAATCATACTCATAATGCAAGAAATAAAAATGAACTTAACAAATTAAAAATAAGAACAAAAGTAACAATAAGGAGAAAAGTAACAGTAACTATTATGGCATAGATTTATGGAACATTATTCCAATGCTAATTAAACATCTTAAACCTAAAAACAAATTCAAAAATAATTAAAAGAATACTTTTGGAAAACTAAAGAAATTAAATGCGCCTCGGTTGCAAGAGTTTTAATATTTATTTTGTCTTGTATCCTTTGTATGTCATGTTTTTAATGTGTTATACATGAATAATTTTAATTTGATTCAAAAATAAGAAAAATTCATATGCAAAATTCTACATATAACAGAAATTAGCAGAGATTTTAGACATAGAAACTTAGTACAACATACCGTCATTTGAAAAATTCTGTTGCTTTATATTTTCATGTGTGTGTGTATGCAATTTTACTATAATTTTCAATATAGATAGCAGAAACCTTAGGTATAAAACTGTTATTAAAAGTGTATGAAATATATATCCTTTACTAACAGTGAACTGCAGCTAAGAGTACTTACTTATCCTTAATTTTTAACATAGCTGTTGCCTTAAATATGTATCCTAAAACTTGGCAAGTTGTAAACCTTTTTTAATGCGGAAATTTACATGTAATTAAACCTTGCACAAAAAATTAAGTTCAAGGGAATTATACTGTTATATACAGGGAATTTTTATAACAACGTTAATAACGTGTCTACAATATTAATGTTTATGAAGAAAAGTCAACACGTTTCGAGTGGACAAATCGGCCGCCCTTCTTCGGGATTGCACGAAGCTAAAGTGTCAACAATCAGAGGTGAATCCATTCACTTGGTCGCATAATTGTCATTGCTATGGTTTTCTAGAAAAATCGATTATTTCTGAAATACTGTGTTGGTTAACATGCGGCCAAATTTCCAAGGGTCGAATACAGTAAGAAAATGTTTGAAAAACACGGGGAAAAAACAGGTTTATGGTAAAGCAAGAGATGGAGAAGTTTGGAAATAGCCCTGCTTAGTTTAAGGAAATACGGAAGTATGACCATGCCAATATATTCATCTATGGAGGGTTGAGAAAGGGAAGAAGAAATTGTACATCTAATTGTCTCTGTCACACAAAATTCGAAGTTGTTTTTTATCCAGTAAACAAAATCCGTCCTTCACAACTCAAGGACAACATCAGTGTTTACCAGCGATGGAGGTCTACCAGGTTTTCTGTCAGTGTGGACTCCCATACATTGGTCAAACAAAATGTGCATTGGCCTATAGACTAAAAGAACACCAACTATACATCGCTAAGGCTGAGGTGCATAAATCGTCGATAGCGGTCCACTGCCTTGAACACGACAATAAATTCAACTTCCACGACGTTTGCATAATTCACCAACCAAGATCACCTATTGAACTCCACTATGTTGAAGCCTTTTTCATCAACAAATTTCAAGACACCACAGTGAATGATCACAGATCCTCACCCTACTTCAGCTCCTCCTGGAAAAATCTTAAATCCACCTCACAGACTGCTACCACTTTCCCGGCACCTCTCGCTTTACCATAAACCTGTTTTTTCCAGTGTTCTTCAAACGTTTTCTTACTGTATTCGAGCCTTGGAAATTTGGCTGCATGTCAACCAACACAGTATTCCAGAAGTAATAAATTTTTACAGAAAACCATGGCAACTATGCAACCAGGTGACTGGAAACGCCATTGATCGTTGACACTTTAGCTTCATGCAATCCCAAAGAAGGGCAGCCGATTTGTCCACCCGAAACGCGTTGATTTTTATTCATAAATATTGTTGATATGTTACTAACGTTGTTATCAAAATTCCAGGCATATTACGAAGCCCCAAATCATCATTTTTTAACCACTTATACTGTTATAGTTTTTAGCAAGGTGTAAACAGGCACTATGTTACTTCATAATTTTCCTATTTTTGGACTAATATTTCAACAATTATTAGGGACGCGACAAATAGTGATTTGATCAAATAGCCAAATATCAACTTCCTTTAAATTTCATTAAAACTGTAAACAAATTGTATTTGTTTATATTTTTAATAAAACTCTCTCTCCTCCTTTGACATCTTGATTTTGAAGGATTCTAACCAATTTAATATCATAGCTTTTCGAAAGCCTTTTTTTTTTATCTCTTTCCTCATACATCAAATCTTGCCATCTTGCTAACCAAAAGATGGCTGCATTTTACGCCTTTTGTGTTCTGAGCCATTTAAATTTAATCAAACCCCTGGCTCCTTTCTAAAGAACTTGCTGTTTCGCAGTGGATCATGGAAAGTAGGGTTAAAACCACAATATCACTACTCACACTTTGGCCTAGTTCAACAAACCTCACTCCTTTACAACCCTTTCTAGCCATTCCACTGTCAATTATTCTGGTACCATTACCTTGCCCTTTTATCCAAAACTTAGCTTTGCTCTGGCCAAAATTTTGTGGCATTCAAATTTTTAGGTCACTTCCTTCCCCCTGCAATAAAATTCCCACTTCGAAGTTCAAAGACGTTTTTCTGCTTACTCGATGCTGGGGAATTTATCACATTTTTATGAATGCCATAGCTATTATATTGGTCAGATTAAACGACCCTTAAAGCACAGGTTAAGAGAGCATCAAAATTACATAAAAAATGCTGAATTGCATAAATCCTCTATAGCCGTCCACTGCCTGGAAAAGAACCGCAGGTTTAATTTCTGTGAACCAACCATCCTCTATCAGCCTAGATCTAATCTTGAACTATACTTTCTAGAGGCCTACTACATTAAACTTAATTCGCTAAATATTGTCAACAATCAGAAATCTATTCCGTACTTCGGCAGCACATGGGCCATTCTGATGCCAGAGATCACATCAGATACCAGTGCTAAATGGTTGACCCTTGACTTCAGACAATTTCACCAGGAAACACATGACCGTTTGTATATAATGCATTTCTCTTAAAGAAGGCGTTGCATCTTTACTTCAAATGCATTGAGTTTTTAGTTACTTTTAACTATAAAAGTTCATTATATGCACTAAAAATATTGTTTCCCTGTTTTATTATTTACTTATACCCAACTTCAATAACTGCAGCTATCTTCGTTCCAAAGTTACATGGTTGCATAAGGATTTTAGAAGACACAAAAGAAATCTGAATTTTGTAATAAAAAATATTGTATACTTATTTTAAGCATTACAAATTGAATCACCTTCGAAGTGCTGTCCATTTCATGTAAGCGGCGGTCTAAGTGTATTTTCCAATGTTCGGTGCATTTCTGAAACCCTCGCAAAGTTATGCTTTTTCATACCTCGGTCGTTTTCTTCTTCATCTATACCACGTCTGCAAAACGTTTTCTTTGAAGACTTTTTTATTCAGGGGAATAAAAAGAAGTTGCACAGAGCGAAATCAAATGAATATGGATGATAGATAAGCTAAGTCATGCCGTTTTTAGTTAAAAATTGTTTCATACTCAAGGTTTTGTGCACTGGTGTGTTTCAATGTGGTGAAGACACCACCCTGACTTTGCCACAACTCTGGACATTTCTGTCTTATAACATCCTGCAAATGTTTCAGAACTTGTAGGTAAAATGCTTGGTTAGCAGTTTGACCGTTAGAAATGAATTCTGGCTAAACAACACCTGTGGTGACTTGACTGGGTCACCCTGAGCGAAGTTGGTCTGCCAGCGGCAATTCAGCATTCCCGAAGCAAGGAAACCACTCATAAACTTGTGTTTTGCCTAAAGCAGCTTCCTTGTAAACTGTTTCAAGAATCAGAACTGTTTCCCTGATAATTTCCCTAACAGAAAACAGAATTTTATAGCAGTATGTTTTTCTAATTTCTCAGCCATCACAAAAATTGACAAACAAGCGAGAGGAGCTTAACAATGAAATTAGCAGCATGGCACCATGACTTCGCTTGACAACACCAGTTGGCAAACAAATGCAAAAGTGTCCCAGCAACAGAAATTTAGCGACAGAAGCATGTACTATGATAGGTCTGCTCACAACAGAACAACTCCGGTTTCTTTTAGGTCCCCCCACATGTATATATATATATGAAATATGGGAATTACATTCAACCCAAATTAGTTCTAATAAGCAATGCTTTACTGCATATTAAGAGCAGATAAATCACAAAAATACAAGCAGCTTATGCATATGATTCTATGATCATAAAACAAATGGAATTATTAAATGAACTAAAAAAAATGAAACTTTTTATATGTAAGTACATAAACAGCATACACAATAAGTAGGATTTGGGCTTTAGAATAAAAAAAAAAAACTTTTATATTTAACGTTTTCTGCAAAAATTGTAAGATAATAGGGAAATGTAAAGGCAACTTTTGCTTTGTGATTCCAACAGTACAAGGGTCATGCTGCACCAGGAGCTACAGTTTTCTGAGGAATCCTAACCTCTTATGGCCTAAAAAAACAACCCCCAGACTACAGTAAGTAGTTAGTTGGTAAGTGTGGGGTTTTTTTTTCTTTTTTCGGCATTGCTGAAAGTCGAACCTGGGATAACGGCACACCAGGCAAACACGTTACCACTACAGGGCTAGTGACTTTTGCTCAATCGATGCAATGTATTTTTACAAATACTTTTAAAAATTCGTCCATAAATATGGAAAACACTTCCTCTGCAAGTAAGTGATAGCAGATGTATAGGATTTTATTGTGTGTTATAAGGATGTTTATGATCTTGGGTATGACAAACTTGCAGAAAAATTTTATTTCCACCTAATATATAATATTTAAAACATAACACATAAGAATTAACATATTTGTTGCTATTAATATCCTTAAGTAATTAAATGATTCATGTTTTACACTGTAATATACAAATTAAAGTAATACAAGAAAATTTTCATACGTTCTTGAGTTTGATCTTCAGGTGGCTCCTGCAAGCTCACAAATCCTACATTTTCATGAATTTCAACACCTAATAGAAGAGCAACCTTCAGAAGTATTAATTGTAGTTGTCGAATACCTATTAAAATAAATAAATTAAAAAAAAAACCTGATAGCTGATAAATATTATAAGCACTGGCAACTGATACTGGAAATTTTTTTTTAAAATTAATTGCTACTAATACAACAAAAATATCAGCTTTACAGTTCATTAAAGCAGCTTTTTATAAATAACCATACAGCCAATAGAGTACCATTATAAATAATCAACGAAGCAAAACAATGAGGAAAATGTAATTAAACCTATTAAGTCTATATCTTCAACACCCGTCCCCACCACCGAAGTTTGATACAAGTCAGAGGAACTAGGCAAACTCCAATTTTTTTAATGTGTGTATAATAGCTTCTTATTTGGATACCTCTACCTCTCTATCTTAGAAGTTAGATACATTTTATATGCTAAGTTGGACAAGTTCTTTTAACCAGATTATTGTAAATTAAGCATGAAGGTCACTACTTCTAATGCAAATGAGAAAGGAAAGAATAAGCCTTTTCTTATTCAGTAGAAGCATTTAAGTGTGTATAGAGGTAATTAGTAGGTATTTTGTGCATATCCTACTACTTTTGACCTTCGTTATATATCTCCAGTTATTATTCTCACTGTATATATGTAATATAAATTTCATAATTACTTTTAATTGAAACCATTCATATATTACTATTTTTCACGTCGTAAAGAGTCTTAACATGCTTTACTGAAAAAATGAAATGAAATTTCATCATACTGTCTACGCTGGATATATCTCCTAATATAATCTCTCTCTCTCTCTCTCTCTAATATAATTCTCCTAATACTGTCTAAGTTAGACATATTTAGAAGGAACCATAGGTGTCTAACTTATACAGATAAGACTGTATAAACAAAAAAGTAAACATGTTTAGCCATGAATCCAAAAATTTGCATAAAATGTGTACACATTATCAGTTTTTTTTTATATTACATAAATACTATGCTGTTCAAATTTTTTACAACACATAACCAAGTAAGATTGTTGTGGTATGATTACATTTTGTTTCATTATTGTAGTAAAAGTTCCCTATCCATTTTGTAACAATGTTCATATTGACAGAAATTACAAAGCCAGGTATGCTACTTTCTGTAGAATCTCTAATAGCCATACTAGAATTTACAGATATCAACAAAATTGGAGAAATTATCAATAACCACAGAAGTTATAAGATGTACAGTTTCTAGTTTTATGTCTAATAACTGTTTGTGATATCTCTAATATATACATCTACAAACAAGAGTGTTTTAATTGTGTGTCTTATGATGCATGGATAGCTAAAAATATCATACGGGACCAGGACTTTGGTTTATGAGTGATGCGAACTTACGTACCCTAGGGAATAAAACACTGCAATATGAATTAGTTAAAAAAATGGCAAATGCTTGACACCAGTGAGATACAAACAAAGGTTTTCTGCATAAACAAACTTCTCTTACAGCACACCAAGATTTTAACCCAGACTAGTGAGTTGAAAAGGCCATGAGTAACTACTAAGCCATTAGGGTACTCTTAAAAAATTCAACCTGGCATCATGGGACCAAAAAGATATATGTGTGTGTGTGTGTGTGTGTGTGTGTGGATTACCGTACTATGCTAACACTGAAATCAATTAAAAAAGTATAAATTCTTGAAATTTATAAAATGCATTTTTCAGATATTTTTACACACACACACATACTTCTCGGATATAGAAAGCTTAAATAATTATTCATCCATGACAACTTGATTTTCTTTGCATGACTAGGAATTGAAGATACATACAAAAGGGAAGATTAGAGTGAATTACAGTCAAACCCTGTTATAGCTCCCCACAAAATAGTGTAATAAATTGGCAATGAACAGATCTTCCATATAGGAAATATAATGGAATGTAGTCGTTTTAGTGCTAGAACTAAACACAAACAGTCAAACTAATTGTTCCTGCACGATACTTCCCTTTTGTGCATATCTGTGTACAGAGGAAGTATTACGTAGAGGAATTTTCAGTCTAATCTATAAAAACTAGAATTTTTGGAAGTTGTCCCTACATGATACTTCACCTGCATGCATAGCTGTATACAGGGACAGTAGCGCATAGGAGTGACTTTTGGTATATATTCAGGAAAAGTAGGAGAATCCCTTTAACACTAGAACTGCGGCTGAGGTCAAATTGACCACTTGTGAAATTTAAACTCAAATATCTTTTAAACCTTTCGTGTTTGAAAGCTAGAAATTCTTGACTTTTCCTAAAATATGTTCCTAATAGCATATATAAAGTTTTAAAAAAATACATTACAGAGAACCGTAGTTATAAGCATATGGACCTAGAACCGCGGAAGCGATCAATTTCATCGCGTTGTCGTTTTTTGTGTAAATAATTATTATAATAATCAATTAACAAGAATAATATGATGTATAAAGTAATAATAATAAATGTGATATATATATATATATATATATGACTAATTAATAATGTATCATAATTATGCGAACATCGTGGAATTATTCAGATTTTTTTGGCTGATTGAATTTCAATATGTGAAACGAGATAATTTGGCTTGATTATCACTCAATCAGTTTACTTACATGTATGAATGAATTAGATACACAAAAACATTATTAATCAATTATTAACGTTATTCTACCAATTCGTAAAATCAAGAGAAATGTAATGTAAAACAGATGATCCTGAAAAACTCTTGCCTTCAGCAAGGCCAAATATAAACCATGTGCGAAATAACTGCAACTGATGAGGAACGTTAGTTGTACACAATGTCAAATAACAACCTTGAAAAGTTGAACATAGCTTTCGTTTGCTTATCATTTTGGCATTCATTTTAATTTCTGTCCCAGTTATTTAACTTAAAATTGATAACAGTTGAAATTTTACTTCTGCATTTTTTTTATGACTATGAATTTAGTGTCTAGTTGAATATTATATTCCAATGACGAAGACTGATGGTAAGTGTTGAAGAAGCTGTGAAATTCAAGCAAGAACTTTCAGAAAATGAATCGGATGATAATCAATCTAGAATATTGGATTCAGTTAGTCATATTGTTTATAATCCTTCATTATCAAAGGAAAGTTTATTATTCGAAAGCAATGAAGAAACAAATATTCTTTCCCCTTCTATTCTAGTAGTATCAAGCTCCTCTCAGAAGGTAATTCAAGGAGCAAATAGGACATGCGAATCAGCAAAAGATGAAACTTCGTCGGAAATTTCTACAGCGAACAGCAACTGGGAGAAAAGTACTACAAAATACTTTACTAGAGACAACAGGTCCAAAACCAAATGTAAAACATAGTGTGTAGAAAACAAAAAGTATTAAATTAGAAGATCTTTGGAATTGCACATGGGGTCCACCTATAGTTCAGGAAACCATTTCAAAAGATCGATTTAGAGAAATATTTCTACAAACTGTGACGTGAACATTTCATATCAAATGGTAAAAATATTTTGTGAAGGCAGCGTCCAGACACTGGCCTGTTCAAGTATTCCATAATATGTTAGACATCGCTGCCATAACAGCATGGATTGTCTTCCAAATGGTAAAATCAGTGGAAGAAACTTTATTCAAATGCTCATTGAAGATCTACAAAGAGGACAACGAGTAATGAAGCCATTGACAAGTTGCACAATAATAACTGATGAATATTAATTGAATATAATAACTGACAAATGCAAATTAAATATAATAATTGATAAATGTGAATGAAGAATTGGTAAAAGGAAATCGACAACATCGCCGGTGCTACGTATCTTAATGTGGAAACAAAACCGTGGATAATTTCAACATATGTAAGCCCACCTATGGAAAATGTATAGCTCAAATGATCAGACGCTATCCTGCCTGTCCCAGAAATTAGGTAAATGACTTAGCCTTCTGTACAAGAACTTAAGAGTGGATCCAGAAATTTTTCAAAGGAAGTGGGAGATTAATTTCGATTCCTATTTTTAGCCAAGTGTCCGGTACTTTTCAATTCATTTTCCATAATATAATCCCGGCTCAAGGGTGCCCCATTATTCTCCCTTAGATCCGCAAGTGACTTAAGATTATTTTTAGTTGACGACATGATTTTAAAGAATAGGTTTTTGTTCAAAAAATAATAGTTTTTCCAGAAAGAAAACATGTGCTAAAATTTTTATTTAATTGTAAAAATTAACCTAATTATTGAAAATATTAAATGAATATTATTACAATTTAACCTACATATGTTAGTATTGTTGAAACAAAACAAAATTGTATTTATTTATAGTTTTTTAAAGAATACTCATGGGCACTCAAAATGACTGCAGCCATGGTTCTAGGTATACCGAAAGTGTCACAGTTCTAGTGTTAATGGACGAAAAGCGAATGATATTATTATATGCAAAAAGAAAATAATCCCTGACAGTGAATATGGTTAACTCCAAAATATGGGCTTATTATCTCAACTGGTTCTCCAGATATAAATTTTTACTTTCAGGGAGATTATTGTGGGTCACCCTGTATGTTTACTGTGCTTATAAAACTTTCGTAAAGAATTTAAACAGGGAAGTTCATGTTTTAGTTCAATTTTATAAATACTGCAGATACTAGCAGGGCCGGATTTCAGGCACGAAGCGCCCTGAGCACAGTGATTTTTTGTGCACCCCCCCTCCCCATTAACATAACTAGGGGAGGCTAACCCTCTAGAAAATTTCTGCTAAGTAGTGAGGTATAAGGTTTAGCCCCCTAGAAAATGGGTTAGTTACCCTAGAAAAAAATAGCCGCCTAGACTTCGAAGCTAGTTACGCCCACATCTTCCTCACACTGTACCAGTAAAAACACATAAAATTCTGTCATTCCAGTTTCTCAAATGCGACGAAAAATCATGGAGGATAGCGAAGGGACGACATTTGTGATTACCATCCCTGGGACGAAAGTGTTACAACTCAAAAAATCCCAATTTTCAGAAAATGCAAAAAACTGTTTCTGGTTGAATTGAGGGACGTTGTGTTCATCTAATGACATGTGCCAACTAGCAGAAACCCAAATAACTTATGACCTAACATTTTGCATGGCAAAATGCAGCACTGTTTTCTACATCTGGTTGTAACACTTCCGTCACAAGGGTGTGAAATGTGTATTCTTATAAGATATAATAATGATATTTTTATAAATAAATTTAGTTTATTTGACTAGGAAATTTTTATGTTTTTTTTCAATGTTTAATGGAGACAAAGCAGTTAAACTGGCTTTTTTTTTTCCAGAATTTAAAATGAAGACAAAAATTGTGAAGGGGGCCGCTTTCTCGGGGAGTGCGGATTGACGCAATTTTACAGTAGATAGAGTGTAATTAAAAGAAAGGCAAAGTTCCCCACTTTTTGCGCCCCTAAAACTTCGGCACCTAATCCATTTGGTATTTTTCTATGAATAAATTAATTTTATTTGACGACGATTGTTGGGATTTTTTTGGATATTGGGGAAAGGGGGGAAAAGACAGGATGCAGAACAAAATTTCAGTGAGGGCGCAAAGCTTGAAAATTCACTTGTAAGTTTAGTTTTATTTTTTATTTGAAAATAATCATTTTTAATGCAATTTTTTAATGTAAGTTATTATTCTCAGGGGGTGCACACCCCTTTCCTGAATCCACTCTTGGGAGTGGGGTTATTTCACAGAATTTCAGATTTAGAAAAAAAGGTGGAGGGCGCCTTCTCGGGGAGAGCTGATCGTCAGAATTCTACGGTAAATAAATTGCAATTTAAAAAAAAATTCCTGGCTTTTGCACCCCATGAAATTTGGCGCCCTGGGCAAGTGCCCAACTTGCCCATTTATAAATCTGGACCTGGATATTAGCAGATAATTCGGTACCGCCACCAAATTCCCTTGTAATGGATGGTGACATTAAATGAGTGTTTGACTGCATAACCTTTTTCATTTCCTTACAAATTCCCCATGTTTTCCCAGTGTTCCTTGGGCCATTTGTTTTAATTTTAAACTCAATTTATTCAAAAAATGATGTATCAATATGAAAAAGTAAAAGTTTTACTATTGAGGTAAAACTGAAGAGTGCTTTGTGTCTGAAAAAGCATAGAATTGAACCAAAAAAGCCTATGTTAATATACACCGATACATGCACAGGTCAAAACCGAGACATAAGGGCTTCATTGTCATTAATGAATCTAACTCAAAAAGGCTTGATTGATGACATAGATCATAAATTCATGGCATCTGGTCATTCATATTGTCCTAATAAATCTGGTTTAGGTGTTATTAAGACAGCTAGGAAAAACAAGTTGACTCACATTCTAGATAATAGTAGTTTTAGGAATGATCTTATGAAGGTTGCAAGAAGATGCAATAAGCATATGCTGGTTAAGACTCAAGTTTGTTACATTTTTATGGTGCAATGACAGCAAAGATCATTCTAAGCCAAACAAGATGAGGGCATACATAGAGCTGTTAAGATGCAACAAGATGGTTTTTTCAAAACAGAGTTCAGAAAAGGTCACAAATGTAAAAAGAATATTAACGACTAAAATGTGAGTTGGCTGAAGATTCAGTGACTCTAGTACGAATAAAAAGAAAAAACTTTTCACAATTTTTTAACAGCACACATTAAATGAAGTTTTTATTTTCAAGTGAGCTTAATCCAAAACTAAAAATACTTTTGAAATTAAAAATACATGACAGAATACTCTATCAAAGAAACTGTCTTATACATAAGTCATCTCTTTACACCAATTTACTACTTCAAGTAAGGTTGATTTAATTTTTATGGTGCACGTACAAAGCAAAGGCCATTCTGTGCATTTTAAGTATGCTTATAGGAACATGGTGTTGCAAATCAGCCTAGCAGTCGAAAAATTCCAAGTTAACCTCATATAAATTTTCAAGACAAAACACTTTCAGGGACAGAAGCTAATTTTTTTAAAAACAAATAACAGTAAAAATAGGAGTGATTTTACCTAAAAATAGGAAAAAGTAGAAAAGATTATTGAAGAAAAATATAAAAGTTTAACTAAAAAAATACATATATAAAACTTTAAAAAAATAGGAAAGATTAGCAAAAAAGTAAGATAATTGAAAAAAATAAACATAGTTGAAAAAAAAAATATAGGTGTAATATAAGAAACAGGAAAAGTTTGAAATTAAGTAAGCTATAATGCAAGATTTATAATGGTAGTTACAACAGTAACAAAACCCCTTTCTACATCAGCACTTTTATATGAAAAAGAAAAGCAATATTAAATATTTTTTTAAAATATCATACTTTTACTGTGGATGTCTTTAAGAACAAAACTATTCTTCCAAAACAAAGCACTATGCATGATACTTACCTTTTTTAAAAATAATCACACTTTGTCATTCCCTTTGACTATTTATTACACTGAATTCTGGTGAAAGCTTTTTCTATATGCTACAATATGCCACTGGACTGACACTAGGCATTTAGCACCACTAATCATTTTACGTAAAAAGCTCTATTATGGGCTATCTACCACACACCAAGATTTGAATTTCTATATAAATTTTAGCATTAGGACCGATTTAAGTACTCTGATTGGCTGAGGTGATATTTGGGTAGGTTCGAAGATCGAAATAATCCGAGCCAAAAAGTTTTTTTTTTATTTTATTTTTTATTTATTTATTTTATTTTATTTTTTTGCAAAATTAGGTTTGTATATGAACAAACACAAAAAGTACAAAAACAAAAGATTGATTTTACAGATGACTGTTTATAGAAGGAAAAATAACAATTTGATATAGTAAGATAAAATAAAGTACTAACAGAATGTAAATTTAAGCAAAAAAAAAAAAAAAAAATCAAAACTGTCATTTTTATAGGCCCACAAATACGAAATTAATGGCGGACACCATATTTCGAAAAAACTATGAGTAAGTGCGAATTGTGAGCATGGACTGAATTCAAGAATGTGGTGCACAACTTTTTGGGAAACAAGAAGGCTGTAAATTACATCACTTTAGTAGATGAGGTGTTGGAATCCTACAAACAGCTGGGTTGCAAGATCAGCGTCAAAGTTCATTTTCTTCATGTGCTCATCATCTAAATTACTTTCCTGGCAATCTTGGTGATTTTATGGAAGAACAAAGAGAGCGCTTCCACCAGGATATTAAAGTGATGGTAAAGAAATACAAATGGCTGCACATATGATGGCCAACTATTGTTGGATGTTGAAAAAAGACTGGAATGGTAGAACAATGAAGAAAATACAAAGAGATGAAGTTTCAAGTAGAGTACAGTGGTGAGTTAGGTATATTTGCTTTGAAATATGTATTTGTGTTTCTCTATTCGTTACACACGCTTACTTTTCTGCCAGAGAACATTTTCACACGTTACAAACGTTGTGATGTATCAATGCCATTAAAAATTTACCTTTTTTTTTTACATTTTCACATTTTTGAAAAAATCTGACATGGTACGGATTTTTCAAGGTCAATTTCGTAATCTGGAGAAAAAGTCCGTTCTGACAGACATTGCCATTTCAAAACAACAAAAACCTTGCATATTAGTGTTACTTAACACCCCATATAATGAAAAAATTTTATCACTAACATTCTATATACTATTTCTTTTCCAATAGAGAAACATGCTTTTCTGAGAATTGCTATAAAATACAACAAAACCTTATAAGGGAGAGTTTATGTATTACGTAAGCACCTTTGGGGTGGGGTTGTTGCTGTTGTGCTTATTTTCCTATGTTAGGGTGCATACAGACATAAAACAGAACATTGTGCAACATACGTTACACGATGATGCTATGGAGCAAACATCGCACCATATCATCAGTGTATAACACCACTGCGTCCCATCAGTTCACGCTGATATCCAGCCTGTACTGAAAAGATGCTGTTGTTCATAAACTGGTTCAACATAGCCCCGTAACAAAACTTTGAAGCGACGGGGAAAACTGACAACTGGTGGGATGCGGAAATGTTAAATTGTTATAGTGTTCTGTTACGGAATGCGGTCCAGACTCGATACGTAACGGTGTTACAATATGGTGTTCTGTTGAATGTGTGGATGCAGCCTTAGCCAATGTTAATTTTTGCTTACCGGAAAGGGGAGGGTATAAAATGGCCAAAATTTTACTGCTTACGTAATACTTGAAAACTTCCTAACTCATAAATCAATATAACTCACTTATATGATCTATTGAACCAGCACAAAATTTCCCAAAGAACTTTTTGGCTCCAAGATTTCGAAGGTCATGGATAACGAAAGGCCATAGGTGAAGCACATTATTTCGAGAAAATCGATCCCGTTTTTCCACTACTACAACTTTGGCCCCAAGTAACTGGGCTTCGATTGCAGCTCTAAGGCCACATGGCCCAGCACCAATAAGCAATACCTGTTAATAAAACAAACAAAACACTAAAAACCCATCAAGCTAATTTAAATCAAAATCTCAGTTTTAACTGCAAGTAATACTTATGTTTTCCAATCAGTGATACTCCCAATTAACTAGAGAGATGTTGAAAAGTGAATTCAAGCAGGCAATCTACAAAGTAAAAACTCAAACAGAACTTTTCAAATTAAACGCTCCCTGTTTAGAGGGGTGTACAGGATGAAATAATGGACGGATGTAAGCAAAATTTAGCATAAAGATGTTTCTCGATATGCGCTTGCAAGTTATGCTAAAAAAAGCAATGTACAGTTATAGTTACCGAATTTCAAAATTTTCAAATGGCAACACCCAATTTTTTAACGGCATAATGACAGGCACCATCAGAAACCGTAAATACCGTTGGAATTTTATTTTCAGACCTAAAACTGACAAAGTTATGTAATGGTATATAAAAGAAATTAGGAGAAAGAAAAAGTACTGATAACCAGAAACTTCTTTCAAAAGCTTGGAGAAATCATTAGCTGAGTAAACGTTTTGGAATTAGCAACATCAATGTTTGTCAGTATGCACTACAGATGTATGAAACGAATATCATCAAAGGTGTTATGGTTTGTAATGCAGAAATTGTTGACAAAAGAGTGTATGCATTAATTATGTATACAAAGCACTCATTGATTACAGTATTTGTCGATAGATAGCTGTGTGGCAATAACAGTTTGTGATTTGCATAATGGTTACTATTGTAACTCTATCATAGTAAGTAATGTAAAAGAACAGCAGTCACTAAAAAGCATAAATGTTTGCGTGAAGTAATGGTAGCTATGCCAACAACGTTACAGGAAAAGGCGTTATATTAGAATGAAACTATTAGTAGAACAGCAATGTCAAGGAATTCTGACATCAGAAACACCAAAGACGTGGATATATGGCTGTTTCTTCTCTACACAGAATGTGGTCATGGAACATTCTTTGGAGGGATGAAATGCAGTTATCCTTAAATGGGTTAGTTAATACGCACAACTGCTGCATTTGGTCTGCAATGAATCCCCATGTTCAACAAGTACTGCTGCATTCTTCAAAAGTGAGAATATGGTGTGCATTTACGGCCACTTTACTTATTGGTCTGTATTTCTTTGAAGAAGAAATAAAGACTGGGATCATCTGCTCCTCCTCCATGGAAGCGGAGCTTGTCGGTCTGTGGGAAGCCACCAACTGGGTCCTTCACCACGGTAGCTCCGATGCTACCGTCTTCTATGACTCTCAGGCTGCTTTGCTTGGCCTCCAGGCCGATCCTGCTGTTTGGCCGGTCTGCCCCATTGTCCAGGACATTGTGGTCGCGGCGGCTAGATGTGCGGATGAGGGGAGGTCTGTGATATACTGTTGGTTTCCTGGCCACACCGGTAATCGTGGTAACGAAATTGCGGACACTTGGGCGCGTCGAGCCCTAGAGGACGTAAACGGTTCCTGCAGTAACAGACCCTCCCCGCACAACCCCTCCCTTTCCTGCCGTATCAGGAGTCTGAAGGACACCTATCGAAGTGACATGGTGAACCTCTTGATAAGAGACATTACGGGGCACTTCCGATCAATGTTCGAGGTGCGAAAGTCGCAGTACTTTTTTCCCCGATGGTCTCCCAGGTGGGGGCACAGACCAGGCTGCATCGTTTCAGAATTGGCTGTGCATTCACCAACAAGTACCTCCACCGCATTAGGCAACTCCCGTCGCCTGTGTGTCTCCAGTGTCAGGAAGGTGCTGACGAAACACTGGAACACATTCTTTTGCGGTGTCCGGCCTACGGCTACCTCAGGGAGGAGCTCCTTCTCGCCCGCCGCCGTTTAGGCCTCGCCTCGCCACCAGGTCTGTCCGACCTCCTGGATCCCACCGGATCCCCCCGCCTTCGCGCTGCCTCCGTGGCTGTGCTAAACACCTTCCTTTCCGGTCTTGGCCGGTTCCTGTAGGTTACTCGGCTGGCCCATGGGGGTGTCTCCGGTCCTGCTGCCTGGGCCGTGGCCGTTCCCCGTGACGGTTCCAACGGCTGCTGGTTTCGGTGTGCGTTGAATGACGACTTTACGTGAACGTGCATCTATGAATGCCGTGTTGATCGGCAATCCATCTCCCCCTCAGCCGCCTCGGCGGCTGATTACGCTGTTCAAGCGTCCTGTCTGGGATTACAGCGCCGCCCCCGGCGGCCACCCTTCCCAATGAAACCCTTGCAAAAAGAAGAAGACTGGGATCATCACCTGTTTAGTTACTGGACAGAGGTATCATGATACATACACAGAGACTACTTCTTTATTTCATCTTTAATCATGGATTATGGAAATTATGGTACAAGAACTTACAGAAAAAGAGAATTTTCGAAAACCTGGTGGAGTATGATCTCATGTCTCTTCACTGGTGAAGTGCTCTTACCACTAAGCTGCAGGTGACTTGTCATTCTTCTTCCTGCAAGCCTATATTAAGCTCTCTCTTTCTCTTATTTTCACTATGAACTAGTTATTCTCTGAAAATGGGCAGTCCACTAACTGCTATTTAAACATCAATCGAGACCAGTTTTTTTAATAAGCGACGGTCAGTAGTGTGATGTAACGAGGTAATAGAAACTACTTTTTGTATTTCATGACATGTTGGAACATTTCATTATACCACAGCTACAACGAAAGTGCCTCCATGAAATTATATTTGTACAAGATGGTGCGTCATCCCACATTGCTTGTACTGTCCAAAGATTGCTAAGACAGCACTTCTAGCAAATGAGTGATCAGCCAATGTTTTCCAACATCATGGCTACCTTAATCTCTGAAACTCACTCCCTGTTACTTATGGTTGTGGGGTTATTTGAAAGACTGTAAATCGCATCTAACTCCGAATCATTTAAAGGACAGTATTCAACGTCATGTGATAGGCATCCCAGATGAAATGTTACGCTGGCTGTGGGAAAACACTGTTCTTTGAATTTAATCTATTATTGGCCAGAATGGTGGATGCATTGAACAGTTGTAACATTGTTGAAGAGATCTGTACTAATGTACTGTCATAATGACAAATACTGTAAACAATGAGTGTTTGGTATACGAAATTAATGCATACACTCTACCTTTCATCGACAATTCTCTGCCTTACGAACTATGAAATCTCTGATAATTTTCATTTCGTACATCTGTAGTGCATATTGACGATCACTGATGTCGCTGATTCCGAAAGCTTTACTCAATTGTAGAGATTTCTCAAAGCATTTGAAAGGTGTTTCTGGTTAATGGTACTTTTTCTTTCTCTCAATCTTTTACATAACGTTACATAACTGTGTCAGTTTTAAGTCTAAAAATAAAATTCTAACGGTATTTATAGTTTCTAATGGTACCTGTTATAATGCCATTAAGAAATGTCGGTGTTGCCATTTGAAAATTTCTAAGTCCAGTAACTAATACCATAACCGTGAAACATACATTACTTTTTTGGCACAACTCGTGACCTCATATCGAGAAACATCTGTTGCTAAAATTTGCATACATCCATCCATTATTTCGTCCTATACACCCCTCTAAATAGGGTGCAATTAATTTGGAAGACTCTGTACACGAGTGTTACAAAATTTAACATACGTACAAAGTTAAGGCCCACTACATGCTATACTTCAATAGCTCAGCAAATGTTTGGTTTCTTCTTTCTAAACCTTGCAATGTGCAGCCCTTTTAAAATTTGTGCATAGTATTACTGTTTATGGTCAATTGCCAAGCACTTTCGTAGCAATTGTGCTGATCTTGAGAAGGGCAATAATTTATAACTTTTAAATATATGGGTCAAAGAATTCTAAACTGAAAACGTGGACATCAAAATTTCCTTAGATGAACAATATGTATTTGATTAAAAAAAAACCATGATATATCAATTTATAAAACTTTTTTCATATTTATTGAAAAATGTCATACTTACTGACAAACTAAAGTTTCATTTAAATTACTCAACACACGTAACATCTAAAATTTTAAAACTTGTTAATTGGTCTTAAATAACACCGTTAGTACTGCATGTAAGTTATTTTTCTTATTTTTTAAGAAGATATTTCATTAAAAATGAAGAACATGTTATTTATTAGAAAGAAATCCTTGATTTTTTTTTTTTAATTTGATTAATTAATTCAGTTAAACTAAAGGAGATTTTAAAATTAAAATTTCATAGTAAGAACATTTGACATAACGAAACAATACAGAGTTTCACCAGGAGATTCCATAACAAACAGTTATTTCGACACTGGCGTAAGGTTTAAAAACACGACGTTTCGGGAGCCAACTGCTCCCTTTGTCAAGTGAAGGCAGAATTCTGCCGTCACTTGACAACATCGTGTTTTTAAACCTTACGCCAGTGTCGAAATAACTGTTTGTTAACATTTAACATGATTAAAATATTAGTTTCAGTATCACATAAAGGAAGTTTTAATTTAACCTTAACTGATATAATAAAATGATTTCTCTTAACTGATACCGTTGAGTAAAAACTTTTACTGAAGTTGTAATTTTTTAACCCTGCTTGTTCAGAGAAATTACTAAAATATTCAACATAACATAGGTGGCATAAGGCTGATTAAATGATATTAATACACACCTTAATGTTTGGACATGCTTTTCCCCGATTGTAGCATTTGTGGCTAGCTCTTTTGTCTAATTTGGCCCAAAGTGATGCTGCTCGCCAGGAATGAAGTTTTGCTTTGAGACGTGGATAAAAACTGCTCACATTTGTTGGCTTCAATCGTAACAAATCGCAAAGTTGGCGATATGTGGACAGTACAGATTTAAATGTTCCTGCAGACACAAACTGATCAAATAGTTCTGACGCCAAAGCACTTTCAGGGCTAGTTGCAGGTCCACTTTGGACATGTCTGCCCCGGATGTTGTCCATGGTGGCTGCATCAGCTGTGTATCAGATGTTTTCAGTTTCCTACAAGAAAAATAAAGTATCGATTTAATGAAAACCAAGGCCTACAAAATACAGAAACCCCACGTGATTATAGAAGATTCAGCATTATACAGAATACTATCTTAAACGTATTGTGTTCGAAAGACACTGATATTAAGTGGTGATGGGGTTCCACCCCCACTCCCACAGGCATGATGAAAATTTCACATTAAAAACATTCCTATGTTATATAAATTTCAGCTTGTACAGATTTTATTATATAAAAAAATGAGCATACAAAAATCTATGTTGGGGACTTTATTTTTTGTCTATTAACATTTATAATAATAGGGTTCATTATTAAAGGAGATGCTACGAAGGAATAAATCAGCAACCACATTTTTTATATACAGGATGATTTCAAACGTTACAGCAACTATTATTTTAAGTCTTATCGTTTTAGGTTGTAAAGAAGAAAAATAACCCTTCAGGCCTCTGGAAGTTCTCTTTTTCTTCTTCATGACCTACCAAATCTTAAAACAGTGGGTTATATATAGCTCCAGTCTGAATTTTAAAACAGTGTGTTTGTCCACACTCATATCTGTTTTTAAATCCCAACTTAATTACAAAAACACTATCCTAGTGGCTTTTCTATATTAACTAGTTGGCGATTGTTATCTCTGCAAAGTGTAATAATATTTTGAAAAAACATAGTCCCATTTAATCAGGTTACAGATAACTAAATACCTTGTTTATAAGAATAAGATCTATTAGAACCAAAATTATTCCCATAGGAAAATTTGAGAATAAATAATTATCAGCCACTATTAATTGCCTACAAAATTTAAGTGGTCAAAGAAATAAACTATGTTGGTCACAGATTAAAACAAAATAAATATTAATCGAAAAACACAAAAGCATAAGATAAAAATAAAATCTGGTTTTTATCCAAAATTGATACATAATGTAATTTCCCAAATACAAGTGATTTGAATTAAACCGGAAACACTTGATAAATTCTGTCTAGTCAAAGGAATTATATGTGAGTCATCTCAAGTTCAGAAATTGGGGATTACATGATTGGTAATGGAAGTTTGTTCGATAGGTACCTTAAGCACTAAACTCATAATATGTCTCACATTATCTATGAATCATCTCAAGTTCAGAAACTGGGATTCATTGAATGATAAAGGAGGTTTGTTCGATAGGTATCTTAGAACTAAACTCACAACAAGTCTCACATTAGGAGCTTGCCTTATAATTTATCAACACTATCTGAAAAATGTTTTGCCATCCATTAAATGCCATGATCATGAATCAATTCAGTACAAATATAATATTGTGTATTTTAAATTCACTAAGCCAATGCAAAACACAATTTGAAAAAAAATGCAAGATTTCTCCCTCTGATAAAGATGGATCAATTTGAGAAATCTAGCCTTGACTTGTATCTTTTATGTCCGAAGATTGCGTAACAGTCATCTGAGACAAGACCGATGGCTTAACGCTATCGTCAAACCATGCATTTATGCACACACTCAAGCTTACTTAGGGTTCCCACTCTTCTTCCGAAGTAAAAAATAAGGAGTCCTAAGGACCTAAACAATCTTTTTTAAGGACCAATTGAGGTATGTCAAAAACCATACTGCATCTTCACCACGTAAGTCAATGGTTCTCAAACTTTTTACTCCTGCGTCCACATTACACATACCAGTGGATGTAGCACCCCCTTTACACTTAAATACAGATGTCACCTTCCTGTTCGACTTTGTATATGAATGAAAATTACTTTGTTTAGTGCAGGTAACGGCAACCTACAGCATGCATGCCATACATCATAGGCATAATCTGGCAGGGACAAGAGGGCACATGCTCCCCAGTTTTTTTTTGTTTTTTTTTAGAACAGAGGCATTTTTCCACTCAATTTCAGGTTTGTTTATTTTTTTGCACCCCCCTCCCCAGTTTACACTATATTTAAACTTCACGTTACTCCTCTGCCATACATGGCACACTGACTAATTTTTAGTGCTACACAGATTGATTAAAAAGAAAACAAATCCAAATATAGTTGTCAAAATTCAACAATATTTTATGCACATTCAGATAAAATCCATGCACATTCAGATAAAATCCAATCCCCTTTTTACACATGTTAAAGAGCAATGTTGTTGGATATTGTTAGAAAAGTATGTAACACAGTAAATCTCTCCCTCTCTCTGCAGTCTGACTGACTAACCTCTTGAACAACTAATACTACTTATTTACAATGAAACCTGGTAAAGTGACCACCTGAAGGAAGTAACCATTTTTTATAGGTTTTATTACATCACACATACCAAAAATACGGTTGCTGCTTTTCTAAATCAAATTTTTGAATTTTCAGATTGACGTCAACTTCAGACAACCAATGAAAGAAAAGTTTGACCTACTCATATCAGAAGCATGTGTGAAAAATTTCAGTCCGATAGGGCAAAATCTTCTGTTTCAAACCTGAGCCCAAAGTTTTGACATTGTAGCCCAAAACATGAAAATGTTGGTTTGTGAGACAAGTTGGCCTTTACTTCCAGGGTCGTTACCTCTAAAGTCTTAATCGCTCATATGGTCAAGGTTAAATATCCCCTAATTCCCCTAAGCGATTATTTTGCGGAATGGGGCAATACATGGACTGCTTTTTAAACCACGTTGCCAAGAGATCGGTATTGAATTCATTGAAAATCACATTGCAGTGGATATATTTATACAAGTCAAACACTACGCAGATTAAATTAAGAAACAATTTTTATTAACATTCTTTAGGCTTAGTAATATGAACGCCGATGTTATGGCATGGTTAGATGGTCAAACGTTCGTAAAGAAAGGAATGTTTTTTGCGTCTGGCGAGGAATGATCCCACGACCTTCTACTAACCGGACAGGTGCTCTTACCAACTGAGCTACAGACGACAAACACCTTACGAAAGTCAATCCCCTACGAAAGTATTTAAAGCATAAAAACATTTCTTTACGAACGTTTCACCATCTAACCATGCCATAACATCGGTATTACTATTACACCTAAAAAACGCTAATAATTTTTTTTTTCTTAATTTAATCTGCGTAGTGTTTGATTTGTATAAATACATCCGCTGCAACGTATTTTTCGATGAATTTAATACCGATCTCTTCGCAATTTGGTTTAAAAAGCAGTCCATGTACTGCCCCATTTCGCAAAATAACCAGTTTCAGAAAATACGCTTTAAATATGTTCGTTAGGCATTTAGTGTTTGTTGTCTGTAGCTCAGTAAGAATATTATGTATATTAGCAGTGCAATTCTCAGCAAAGAACAGCAATATTTGTATGACATATCCCAAGCAGTGGTTTCTGATCATTGTAGTCCCGATCTCAGTATTACAGATTCTGGTTGTATCCACAAAGCTTGCTGGCTAACCACTGCAAACAGAATACTCCGACTGTGCATTTCTGCCTTCAGGAAGTTTCAGGACTATGGTGGCACTCTCTTTCTCCATATATAAGGATGTATATACGTGGGTGGCAAAAATTATTGTATAATAAATTCCCCCACGAAAACTCACAAAAATCTCGCCCCGGAGGCTTTTCTGTGTTGACCATATTTGGCAATTGTGTTATCCCTGCGGAGGGTAATAATATCTTACATCCTTATATACGGAGAAAGAGAGCGTTGTTTCCTGTCCTCGTTCGTCTACGACATTACGGGCTAAATGGAGGGACCCTGGTGTCGAATCTAAGATGGGAAGGACGTCTCTTTTTCAAAAAAAAAAAAATTGTATATATTAATTACTTCACCACCAGTACTGAGAAGAATAATGGTGAACTTTTAAAGAAGCTCTCGGGCACAGGCACGACACACGAATGGTTCTTCACCAAGTTTCTGTGCCACACAGTGGCAGTGGAATGGACCGTTAAGACGGTAATGGAGGCTTCGGCAAAAGTGTATGACTCTGATGAATCATGTAACTGCTACATCAGGGCAACTCTTGCATCTAGACAAAAAACTACCGGATTTTGACTGTAAAGCTCAATATGTGAGCACTCTGACCAATAGTGACACATCTGAGTACTCCCTGAAGTATATCCTAATGGATGGGTGGATAGGTAGGGCTCGGGTGGAAGCAGTTGTGCAGCCACCTCCATGTGGTGGGTTCTGGATCACATAACATGTCAACTAAGAGCTACGCAAACTCCACTGTATTCGTACACACGTTCGGTGGTTTAAACCACCTTATTACATAGTAATGTTTTGTCGCACCAATATTTTCTGATCAGATACATCACACACGAAAAAATAGCGCACCTTTTCTCACAGACTAACATTTTCATGTTTTGGGCTACAACAGCAAAATTTTAGACTTAGGTTTGAAACAAAAGATTTACTATATTGATCGTAACTACTAACACAAAATGCAAAATTAAAGTTAATAAATATAGAATATGATAAAATGTTTTTATCACACGTCTTGCCGAAACTGGTTTTTCGGGCAGGGAAAACCAGTTCCTCGAAGACGGCCTCCTCTAGTCTGCAATGGACTAACACTTCTGCTAACGGTATCACGCGCCAACTGAGCGCGAATGCACAGTAACCTCCATAAAACGGAAACCTGTATAATAGGTAATTTTTTTCCGGTCCCGTGAGTTACCGGTTTAGACAGATTTCACTATATATATAATACAAGGGTCGTTTAAAAAGTTCTCAGCCTGACACATAGTGGCATTACGATAATAACTATGATATTTATCAAGTATGATCCGTTAGGGGACAAGCTGCAAAGTGAAGTTGCAGGTACATGCGTTTAGTTGCTTGTTTGTGGTGATCAAATAAAGCAAGCATGTTTTGGCATTTTCTGGAAAATAGATAAAATTGAAATTCAAATTATTACAAAGTATGTTATTTTAAAAGGTTTATCCCCACCTCCCGACAGACATAGAAACAGAGTTAGATTCCACTTTAAACGATTCTCCTCTGTTTACGACAGTAGAAAAGCGGGTTTCTGAATTTAAACGTGGTCGTACATCCATTCCAGACGATGAATGCTCGGGACACCCAAAAACCACTACGACCGACGAAGTTGTCACAAAAATCCACAATGTATTAAATGATCACAGATTGCAAGTATGCAAGCTTGCTGACATTTCAAACACCTTGAGAGAACGTGTATCATAAATGCCAAATATTACGGATTGTCCATAATTATTACAGAAAATGATCAGTTTTTAAACATTACAGAAACTGTGTCGAAAATTACGCAAAGTGTGCAGATTTTCAGTCATTATTATTTTTATGATGTATTTCGCAATTTTTGCATGATCCCTGAACTGTAACTTCACCACTTTTATCATAGGATGCCAGATAAGGCAGGGACAGAATTTAAGGCCCTCTAGAAACTGTAGCATGTTCTCTCAACCCCCTCCCTCCCCAATTCAGACAGTGTTTAGAAGCTGATGGATTGTTAAGTTTTTTTTATTAAGTACATATCCTCCTTTTACAAAATACATTAACTTCTCCATATACACAGAACTCCAAAGTTTCTTATTAAATTTTTTAAAATACTTCAACTAATATAGAAACTACTAAGACTTTTTAGGGGTGGGTGGGGGAGTAAAAAAATATAAGTGCAAAATACTACCAAAAACAAAATTTATCACGTGCAAATCGACTAATGACTGCCAATTTTGAACCCTGCATCTACGAATGCAAGTAGTGTAATAATCATGGGTGCACCCAGGAAAAATTTCAATTAAATAGTGTTGCTGGCACATAGTTTTATTCAGTTTATTATAGTGGATTAAGTCCTTCCCCTTGCCTTTTTCGTAATACGAGGGGGCCATCGGGCCGCCATGGTGATAATGGCTAGTATGTCAGAACTATATTTCACAATATACGTGCTTACAAATTTAGATAACATTCGTTTTGTAAAATCTTAGAGCATTGTTCTTAATCCGTGAATCAAAGGCGCGTGGCAGAAAGGTCATATTGGAATTTATGAAAGATCCTTGTGGCATATAATAAAAATAAGCAAGGTGATTTGTTTAAATCCTGAGTCGATAAGAAAAAAAAAAGCTACCGCTTTCCTGTAGAGAGGGAGTGTGATGTTTTAAGAAATTGCATATCTACACCGAGGCCTCAGAAGAACCAATTTATGAATTAAAAGTTAAAAAATTATGCCATTCGTAGGGAATTTTTCGAATATTCGCAAATTTAGGGATTTATTTATTTAAAAAGAAAGAAATCGAGTCATCGCCAAACGGAAGTCTCCCATAAAATATGGGAGATTTGGGAGGTACGCTTCGCTCGCGTGAAATTAACTACTCGAACAAGAGTTACAAAAGGTTTCTCCCCTGAATTCAACGACGCCGTTAGCAGCGGGAGCCGGGGGAGCAGGAGAGCCATCCCAATGTTGGTATTAGGGTTCCATGGTCCACCCACCCCCAATTTCGAACATTAATATAGGTAAGGTGTTCAAAAACAAGCTGCCTTCCGCGGTATACTGCTATCCCCCAATGTTTTATGACACGTCGGCGCCAATGCCTGAATTTTGAGGACGATTTCAAATTATCTGACAATTCCATATGTATTTATATAAATCGAACACTACGCAGATTAAATTAAACAACAATATTAATCAACGTTTATTGGCGTAGTGGTACCAGCGCCCGATGTTATAACGTGATTAGATAGATGGTGACGGCAAGTGAAGGTCGATGGAGTTCAGGTCCCACCGAACGCAAAAAATATTTCTTTCTCAGGGTTTTCATCATCTAAAGCTACTACGCAGATTAAATCAAACAACAATATTAATCAACGTTTATTGGCGTAGTGATACCAGCGCCGATGTTATGGCGTGATTAGATGGTGAAACGTTCGAAAGAAAATAAATATTTCTGCGTACATTTATTTTCTTTCGAACGTTTCACCATCTAATCACGCCATAACATCGGCGTTGGTATCACTACGCCAATAAACGTTGATTTATATTGCTTCATCTCCATATGCAGGAACCTAACACCTGCCCTTTATCTTTCATCATAAATGATTTTGAGCAGTGGGGAAAAATTAAACAATGTAAAACGCAAAATTAGTCATGCTAAACAAAAGGTGTCTATCGAGCCTTTACCTTTGCAAATTTGTATATCATTTGTGCCATTGTTCTTCATAGGCGATACCATTTTCATGGAGAGAGAATAGCTAAAGCAGATATATAATCGCTTGTCTGCTATTTTGATTGCAAGTAGGTCTTTAACATAATTACTGGGCTCTTTCAAACTTATAAAACATGAATTTGATTTACTAACACTTATTTAATAATGAGTAGAAACCGGAGGTGTAGGCACTAAAAATGGCAAAAAAAGGCAGGAAAAATGCACTCACCAAGTTTAAAACAGGCATTAAAAAAAGCACTTAAAATTATGGGAAAAAACCATTTAAATCAATAAAAAAATATGGAAAAAGACATTTAAATTAATGAAAAAGGGGCAATTAAATAAATTTAGGGTATAAAGACCGGCTATAGAAATTTAATGCACATATTTCCTCTACTGTCTTAAAAATAGAAAAAAAAGAAGTGGGCGTTATTGGAGAATTTTTTTTTTTTTTTTTTTTTTAAATATCTGAAATGTAAAATTCTTACTCGCAAGACAATTTTAGATGGATTCGATGGATTAGATTCTAACGACCCATCATCTCCTCTTATGTCACGATATGCTAAGCATATCCTCTTACTCCTCTTAAGCAACGATGTGCTTTTTTAAATTCTCAAATGTGAAATCTTGACGCTTATCAGTCGGTAGCATTTTATATTGTGAAAAATCTCCCCACTTCAACTGAAGATATGGGCGCATATCTAAAGCAGCATGCCGTGGTAGGAGACATGGACAGTTCTATTGCAGCATTACCACTTAGAACTTTTCCTACATGTTTACGGGATTCAAAGTCTTGATTTGCAGAAATCACGCTTTCCTATTTCTTTTGATGACTTCACTAGTTTTACCAGGGACACACACACACAGATAGACATAAGGTCTTATAAAATATTGCTTACAACTTCTAATGTGACTAACAAAAGGATATTTTTTTCCCTTCACATTTAATAAATTCTGGAAATTTTCCAAAATGTGTCAAAATGAATGTCAATTTATTTTTCACTTTGGAGCTGAAAAATAAAAATTTGCTTCTTTTTTATAGCTACTATTTCTTCATCCGAAAAGCTGTTGACAATTTCAGCAATTATGTCAAAATGTAAGCAATAGCATGAGACTGCTGATATACAAGTTCCGCATCTTGTGAGAATCGGTTGCGGAGGCAATGGAACGTCCGGTGCCATTTCCTTGAAAGCTTGAATTCTCGAAAAAGCTTTCACGAATATTTTCTGAACGTTGGAAACGAGAATATCCATTTCGGTATAGAGACCTATCACTTGTTCTGCAATCCTATGAAATGCATGAGCAAGGAATGTTAGATAAAGCATGAGGAAACACGACTTCCAGCGCATTTCCAACTTTTTCCCACATAGGGGGCTACATTCGACAGAAAAAACAAAACAAAACTCACTTTCATGTTGAATACCATCTTGCCTAAGAAAAGTTAATGTATTAATGAATAGTTGGGCAACTGTAGTACTGTTTTACTTTCGTGATTGTTCAGATGTCAGCAAAAATAGTTTTTGCTTTCAAGTGGCCCTACCAACAATAACATTTGGAACGTACCGCCCTGCTGCACCTGCTATTTCGTCAATAAATATCCATCATATATTTTACATTCTGATTTCGTTCGGAATATGATCAAGAACTTCTTTATAGCATTAATCCAGGTGAGTTTTCCTTAAGGTAGGAAATTTGTTTGGTACATTTGTGCACAAGAGTGCGCATGCTTATATTCTCAAGCTTCCAGAGCGAAATGCCGGCATCCACAAACGTATTGCATAGATCCATTGCAAATTGCGATTTCCGAGAAGGTAACTCAAAACAAATAGAAACCAGAGTCGATGTTTTCCCACCCTTTTTATTTTGCGTGGATTTATGCTTAGATGTTTCCAAGTACTGAACTATAAAGTACTTTTTCCTCTAAGTTTATTGACTTTTCACCTAATTTGCAAAATAAAGTACAGTAAAACCTCTCTACAACAATATTATACGGACGGACAAAAATTATCGTTGTAGACAGAGTTATTATTATAGGGAGGGTTCATTATACAGTAAAACCTCTCTACAACACTATTATACGGACTGAGAAAAATTATCGTTGTAGAGGGATTTATCGTTATATCGGATATCGTTTTTGGGGAGTTTTACTGTACTTCCATCGATAGAGAAAACATCCAAACCGAACTCTCTAAGAATTTCCATTTTTTATACTTGTGGGAACTTTAACTTTAGACATTTTTGTAGTTTAAAGATAATCAGTGAACATTACAGAGAAAATTAACACTAACTACCACGTGTTGGACCGACTGAGTGACAAATGAACTGTTTAAGAAATATGCAGGGGCGAAGGCATAAGTGTCTTCCCCTCAATTCGATAAACGAAGTCGGGATTGAAAGGAGGATGACTGCTAATCAAGGGTTCGAAGCATATGACTGTGAATGAGTTTTGCGTGCGGGGGTATCTGACAGTAAAAATAGAGTACCTGTATCTGAGGGTGTCCGTGAAGAGGGGTTTTACTGTATATACGAGAGTATATATATATAGAATTCTAAAAGTATATAAAAATACAAAGTAAATGAGCATAAAACACAAATACAAACCGATATAGGTATTTACGGCGAAAAGTAAAAAATAAAAAATTAAAAATAGGCAAAAGAAGGTATTTATGGCACTTTGCCTGAACTTCCGGGCTCTAATAATGCGTGATTAAATGATCACATTGGATTTGGACGTATCCGCAAGTTGCGGTCATTAGGCCACATTTGCCATTATATATAAAGGGTGCTCTCTACAGTCTGGTGTTTCGCAAAGAACTTTTGAACGAAGGCTCGTAGAGCTGTAAAAGTTAGGTGCGAGTATAGTGAAGTGCCCATGGCCGATGAAATGAGATCGACGGCAGCGTCATCTGTGGCGAAATTGGGAAGTTATTGCACCTAATTCTGGAACTAAGGGAGATATAGAAAATTTTTCAATTACAAAGTTGTTAAGCATCAACTAATTAGTAAGAAACGATTTTTTTTTTCATCACCTGAATACAGCAAAATTCGTGATTTAAGGTTTTTTTTTTTTAAAAGGTATCCGTCCAGCAACGCCATTGTTGGTCAAAATTCCGATTTAATGTCAATCATTAACTTCAATTTTCAAAATTCATGTTAACTTCAATCATTCATTCTTGTAATTCTGTAAAACTTCATTATATAAGTACAGATTCATGTTACGTACTATATGCAGTATGGTGGAAAAAAA
>QLNU02015360.1:278923513-278945240 GCA_006491805.2 Dysdera silvatica
AAAAAAAAAAAAAAAAAGCAAAAGCAAAATAAGTGGATAAAAAAAAACAACGAAAGAAGACTTAAATACACCAACAGTCTTTAAAAATGACTTGTAATGCTTGCCAGTCCTAAGACTGGGTAAAGCGTGAAGGGAAGTGAAATTATTAACAAAAATGACTGAAAAATGTTGAAATAATAAACCAAACAAGCGGGCCAAGCAAGCAGGGGAGTTGGATGCGCTGGGTTTCCAAGTAATACGATAGAGGGGCCTAAACGAATAGTGGCCGCAAATACAAGGCGTAATCGATTTCACACCAAACTTGGAAAACTCCTTAAAAAGTGTGCATACATAATCTTCTTTACACATTTATTATCATTACTACAAATTCCCTGAAGTACCCTGATGTTTCTTGTAGTAGAAAACCTGATGTTCATTGCACCAAAGCTAAAAGGAGCACATCGTTTAAGAATTTTTTCATGATTCATCAGGTCCTAATGCACAACAGGCCGGAATGACACGTACAAGAGCGCAAGAAGGTTATTTCTTCTTGAAAAATGAAGAAAGGTGTGCATCGAGCGCGATTTAAAACGCTATAACGGGTATGACGTGTACACGGATTACTATCAATTTGACTTTTCTAGACTTTCTATCTACGGGCATTTCTAGACTAGTATCTGGCTCTTCTAATCTTAAAATTAGTCACACAGACTGCGCCATGTGATGTTTGTGTGTGTGTGTGCAATCATTCCTCCCATCCGGAATACATTTCAGATAGCAGGCACACGAACAACAAACAGTCATGCCTTAGGTGCATACGGCGTCGTCACAGAAAGAACGTTATCACGATTCTGTTGAGATAAACGACTGGAAATAGACGAAGTAACCGAACAGAAATATGTCCAATCAGAAAAACAACTTACAAAGGTCAAAGGATGTAAATAGTTCTTACGTCAATTTCACAGGCGTTTAAAGTTTGAAATGTCAGTATCACAGCGCTGTGTGAATGTCCTTTCTGTCATCGGATTATCACCACCGTTTTATCAGCGGCGGTTAAGAGATACTAATGTCAACGAGCATACAGTGTTCCCACTCGTATTAAAAAAAAAAAAAAAAAATCCCTGACTTTTCCAAAAGTATAATTTCATGTTGGCATGGAATTTAGCTTTCGGAATAAACGTTAGGAAGATTTCCCCAACTTTTCCAATTTTGATCTAAATATCTCGTTTTTCCCCACGATTTTTAGAGGCGACTTCGAATGCCCTGACAATTCCAGGTCCTCCAGGTGTGTGGGAACACTGACATATGTAGTAATCAATAAGCTTATACAGCATTCCAAAAACTCGGCGTACCCACATTCGTTACGGCGAATTAGAGAAATATTCTAATTTCCATTACTTACACTATAATTAAAAATCCACTTGCCCTATATATATATGCATATACAACGTGTTTCTTTTAACTTCCTTTTAATAATCAAAATGAATGCTACCAAGTATACGTCATCAATTACGCGCGACATAATTAAAAAGCAGTATTTAATAATATTTTATTAGAAAAACTTAGCACAGTGGACTCCCTCGACTTTACGGACCAGTACGGATGGCCCCCTCCGTCCCTAGCCTAGAACCGCCACTGGCTACATCACTGATTTTTGTGGGTGTGTATGATCTCCTTAATACAAAACACATTTTTTTAAAGTCGGCAATTCCCATCATAGCCGATGGTATGATAATATAAGACGATAAATTATACTCGCACAGAGAAACATGATTTCTCGGCGCCTGGTGGGATCAGAACCCACAACCCCTTAATAACCAGTCAAGTGCTCTTACCCATCGAGATCGAGGCGTCGATCAAACTTCCCTCTGCGAGTGAATATAGAGCTTTACTACGGATAAATTCGAAATTAACGCGGCAGTGTTTTAAGAGCCCTTGACTGGTTCTTTAGCTTTTTACAGAGAACTGGCTTTTACAACAGTCTTTGATTTTACCATGTTTGGCGCAGTATAGCCCAGATGCTCTTGCGCCATAAAAATCCAAACAAACCAACCTTGACTGGTTGGTTATCAAGACGTTGTGGGTTTGGATCCCACCAGACGCCGAGAAAGCCTTCCTTTCTTGGAGACTTATTTATCACCAAATACAACTATTTGAAAAATATAAAACATATAAGAAAAGCACAGGTACAGTATAATTTAAAATTACAATAAATCTGAATAATTAAAGAAATTTTTAATTCTATTCTCGTCATAATTAAGAATGTAAATTGCGAAGCTTATAAATAAGCATAAAAGCATTAAATATAAAATAAGAACAGACCCCCACTCACGAAACGGATATACACTCTTCATACCACAGATGCCTTCTTTGTACTATATAGATCGAGTCAGGGCCATTTGCCGCGTAGTTGAACTGGCTCCATATATGGAGTACTGGTTTTTACGGGCACTGAAGAGATCTCGTAATAAACGAACGGTGAAAAAAAAAAAAACTAATAAAACTTCACCAAGACAACTGCGGCATCCCCTTACATGACTAGGTCAAGAGGTAAGGCTGTCTCAATGGCCTCTTAAAACCAGACTTGCAGACACACCAATAAGCAGTGGAAACTCTGATACTTCAATGCACATACTGAAACTTTCTTATCTTTTTTCGTAATTAAAAAAAAAGTTTAAAATAATATATCAGCTCCTTCTATTACATACACTATTCCTTACATGGCCCTTTTGCCCAAATCAGTACAGCTATTTTATATCCGTTTCTGGAGAAACAGCTTTGGGTGAGACAACACTGTCAGTCCGTTTATCATATTATAGAGAAATTAATAAAAAGCGGATGTAAAGAAAGACGATGGAGAGCAAACAGATATAAGTAATTATAAACAAATTATGCACATTAAAAAGTTGATAAATAAATGCAATATAAATGCATGTGGAAAGGTGAAAGAGGTAGTATTTGGAAACTGACAGACGTTTTACACTTATACAATGGAGGTAGATTGATAGAAATATTTACTAGTAATAGAAAAATGCACATGTATTACATTAATAGATATAGAACAAAGTTTTGATGGAATGGAACAGTTCATGTATAAAAATACAATATAGCAATGTACAGAGCGGCGTTGTAAGTAAATGACAAGTTAGAATGTATCATAATTATATTCTACCATATTTACATAATATGCATTTCTTTTAGGTCAAGGTAACACATAGTAACATATATGTATCACATTCAGAAACAAAGCACATGAAGATAAACGATTTATACAAGCTAACAGCAATAGGATACAATGTATGTAAAAGGTTGTTTTAAAAACTACATAAAAAAAAATATAAATACTTTTAATGTATATCTAATTTCCCATATTTATATGCACACAGTCGCTATTTATTATCTTCCTATATTCACTTCATTTTAATTTCTCTTGATCTTAAATTTATCGCATAATCTTTATGTATATTATATGACTGCGGTTTCAGACACATCATGTGTAGGTAATTTCGTTTAATTTTGCCTTTCAATATTTTTCTCCCCACCCAAAAAAAAAAATGTATATATATATATATTTATTTACATTTTTTTTACGGTTCAAGGACAGGAAAGGTCATACTCCACCAGGACCTCTGTTGTCAAGGGGACAAAACTCCGGGGGGTGGTGAGATAGTAAAATGGTTTGCATTCTACGGTGCCACTGAGAATCGAACCCGAGTTAATGGATTGACAGACGAGTGCGTTACCACTACGCACGGGCACCACTATAGCAGTGGACTTACATATTTCCGGGGGAAACCGAACTTCTAAGGCCTGTGGAAACAACGCTTTAGAAACGATTGTTTTTCGTCCTAACCATGAATGTATGGAAATTATGGTACGACTCGCAGAAAGAAAAGAATTTACGGAAACCTGGTGGGGGTAAGAGACTTGCACTCGTACCCCACCGGGTTCAGGCAATTTTTTTTTCTGCGAGTCGTACCATAACTAACCTTTTATTAACGAACATTACCTTGTATATGACCGTTTATAATTTTCATATCTATATCTACATATATATCTATATATTCATTCTAGGCAGATACAGAATATTTTGAAACAGACATTGTGGACATTTAGACATAAATTTTTGATACGCGTCGTCCTAATAGATCACAACCCCCAATTTTCACAGAGCTTGGTTGGTTGTATTTTTATGGCGCAAGGACAACAAGGGTCATTCTGCGCCAGACAAGGTGAGACCGTACATACGATTTTACCAATTTAGAGGCATTACCTGTTCTAATGTGCGTTTTGTACTGGCAGAAATCCAAAACACTCAACGATTAGACATTTTTAAACAAATATTCACTACGTGAAAAATCGGTAACTTCACGATCATAAAAATGTAGCAATCTTCATACTATATTATACTACGCAACGTAGATTTATATCAGATCGTTATAAAGCAAAAATTCGCAATCCACACATCTACTTCGCTCACCGTCATTTGAAAAAGCCCCGCTGCGGAAAGTACATTTTCTAACACAATCGAAGTTCTGTTAATAAAACTTTAAATGCGAAAAAAATAAGACAAATGCGAAAAAAAAAGAGGGCCGAAACGTAAAGGAGAAAGTAGAAACTGCATACCCAAGAAAGAAAGGGGTCGTCAAAAGGGCTCAAAAATATATCGCTCTAACAACGGGATGAGCAGATTTTACCAGCGGCGTAATTGAGCAATCGGTAGCACGCACGCTATCCCCAGTGGAAAGACTTCGTGTAAACTTGGGGCTCACCCACGTGGAAGACTCGTTTATTAAGCCCCTTTGGGTTTCATTTTTCAGGCGGCGGTTACCGATTGCTTTACACTTTAAGGCCAAATTCTTAAGCCGCGTCCACACATGCAACAGAACACCGTATCGTAACACCGTCGCGTATCAAGTCTGGACCGCACTCCGTAACAGAACATCGTAACATTCCCACTTCCCACCAGTTGTCGGTTTTTCCCCGTCGCTTCAAAGGAATGTCACGGTGCTATGTTGTAACCCATGTTCCTGTATTTGGGCCGGTTTACGAACAACAGCGTTTTGTCAGTGTAGATTGGATATCGGCGTGAACCGATGGGACGCAGTGCTGTTACGCACTGATGACACGCGGCAATGTTCTCCCTGTAACATCATCGTGTGACACGGGGTGTTATGCGACGATGTTCTGTTGCGTGTCTGTACGCACCCTTAGAAGTGGGCTAATTCGTTTATTGGTTTCGCCAGTACAGGGTTTTGCAGACCTACGCAACGGTTATGCGCTTTTGGTTATGTTTTAAAAGTATCGGGCAAAAGTGTACCTTTACAATATTCTGAAAACAGCTTACCTTTGACGAAAGTCCCGATTGATTGATTGTTTGGCTTTTTTATGGCGCAAGAGCATCTGGGCTATACTGCGCCAAACACGAAAGTCCCGAAAAATCAAAACCTCTACGTCAACTGATCTAAGGTCAATGCGAGATTTAAAATCTCAGGAGCACTAAGATCCGTTTCGATCACTTGCGGTTTATATATCTGACCATCCTACAAAAAAAAGGAAAAGAAAGAAAGAGGGGGAAGCGTTCAGCCAATGGAGGAGTAGCGGGGAGTAAATTGAATATAGATGCACGATTGAACTTTCTTAAAATTACGTTTTACGTGATAAAAACGTCCAGATAACAAACAAACGTCTGGAGGTTAATATCGTCTAGACCAAGAACCAATAAAAATTGGAAACAGCTTATAAAGTCAAATGGAATTGCAGTCCGGGACCGTGGCATTCAATGACGTTGAAATTGAAAACGTTATCCAGTAATTAACTATCCCACGCATTCGTTTTCTGCATTGGTGGAAACGGAGGAAAACTTCTCCAGAAAGAGCAAAAAATATTGATAACTTAAAATTTGTACACTTGTTTTTAGAGAGTTCATTCAACTGGAAAAGCACTCTTCCAAGACACCCCGTCATTTATTTGAAGCGAGTCAAAATTAAATTTTCTATTAAAGAAGGTGCGGGGGAGGGTATCTCCATCACGTAGAGAAAGTTCATTCCGAAAACGATTTTGGTCGGTCAATTATCATTAAGGTTTATTTACCTGAAACCAGTTTAACATGATACTCAAAATACTATTATGTATTATTCATCCCCCATCTTCATTTCAAAGGTCAGAGCAACGTTTGCGGGAAGAGTTTTAACTTGTACGGGCCGAGCTCCCAACTCCATTAAAATAATTTCGTCAAATATGGATTTGAAGAATGCGTGGTCACATTCAATATCTATTCAAATGTCGTACTTTCCTTGAAATGGAAAATAATGCCTTTGGTTCTTCATTCGCAGTCCACTAACAGCGAAGAGTCTAAATTTCTTTGAAAAGGAATTCCAACGTCTCCTTTTCCACAATGCAAATATACGCGCAATACAATAAGCAGGAAAGTTCGCAACTGACAGGCAACATTCTTCGAAATATAATCACATTTATATTTTAATAATTATATACAAATATTTTACTCCAGAAGGCCGGTTTATGAATCAGAGCACCGTTTCATATTGAATTTAGCACAAAAAGAACGAAATTGAAGCCCCTAATGCAAGCTCACAGTTCACGTTGTCTACAATGACTTAAGTGTAAGTATAGGGTGGCGCAAATTAAAACCAACCAGACACAGAAAATGCCGTTTTATCTGGTAAAAATGTAGTATATTTCAATTTCATTGGAAATTGACCAGAAAGTGGTTGCCATTTACCTGGATGCGTCTTACCTCTCCGTAAACGGGAACTTTGAAAAAATACAAAACGTTGATAGACGTGAAAGCTACAGTTGTGACAACTCGTTCGCCGAACGAATCGAAGAACGATTTCGCCCATCTATCATAGACGAGAAGTCTAATTCGGTTACAGAACGATTTAGATACCGCTGATGTCCCATCTCTCTTGTGCCGACTATAACGCCACGTTCAAAATCACTTAAATCTTGATAACCTGCCATTGTAGCGGCAAGAACCGATCTAACAGCTTTGCCAGACATCTCTTGTCTTATATAGGCGCTGCCGACCGCATCGCGTTACGCTGATTGGTTGCAAAGCTCCGTTATTTGCATACGCACGCCTGTACCAGTTTTTCTGGCACTTCAGTATAATTGTAAGAATTGGTGTATTTTTGTGTGAAACAACTTGCGCATACATGTTGTATTGCTGTTGGATTGTATCAATTATGACAGTCTATGTCTCGTTCTTTGAATGCAGTACATATGTATCGATACGTGTAGTGCATCATTACCAAATAAAGCCGTATACAACTGCTACCCTGTATACAAGCAGACAAAGCATATCAACTAGCAGCAAATAATCGTTGGTTTGAATTTTAAGGCGCAAGACCAGCTAAGACCATGCCGCGCCAGGACCTACAGTTTTCCGAGGAATCCAAACCTTGGGTGCCGAGAGGACCAAAATCCGGACTACGGTAGGCAAACAAAAACAGTACGCGTTCTACGGTATACTCGGAATCAATCCCGAGTGTATATTTTAAGGCGAACTTGCCCTCAGACCATAGTTTTAAGACATCTACATTTCAAAACTCGCCTGATAATCATTTGTCAAGAAACAATGCGTAAGAGGAATGGTCAATAAAGTGGGAGAAGCCATTTTACGTAAATTAATGTTTGTAATTAATCATTAGCCAATTGTCTGGAACTCTATACAAGAACTGATCGGAGAAACCAAACGCATTTGTACGTTATTTTAAATAGAACTTAGGCTTGATTTGAAATGGCTGATTTGATAAAATGAACGGTAAGTGAACGAACTGTAAGTGTAGTTTTATCTACCTTCAAGTTTATTGCGCAAACCTAGAACCACCATGGTTCTGGATAAAAGATAGTGTGGGGAAGCGGTAGCGTTCTCAGTAAAAAAACACAGGAAACTTTCAAACGCACGTTCGAATTTTACGATTGCCATTTTCTGATTCAACTACCTTGCCAGATGTGGCGCCAACGAAGCTATAGTCCGTTCGCGCAGACCTGACGCCTGATACCGTTAGCAGACGGGTTAGTCCATTGCAGTTTAGGGAAGGGCGTCTTGCCGAAACTGGTTTTTTGCGCCAGAAAAACCAGTTCCTCCAAGACGGCCTTCCCTAAACTGCAATGGACTAACCCGTCTGCTAACGGTATCACGCGCCAACTGAGCGCGAATGCACAGTACATTCATGTTTTTTTTGTTAAACTAGCTATCAAAAAATATACACAGTGATTTCCACATAAACTTTAAATTTATAAATAACAAAGACACATATTAATAACGACATATAATAATAATTATGTAGGGCTTCCCTCGAACAAGAATATTATTTCGAGGGTTCCGCAAGAGTACAAATTTTGGTTGGTTGGTTGGTTGTATTTTTATGGCGCAAGGATAGCAAGGGTCATTCTGCGCCAAACAAGGTGAGAATGTGCACAGGAAAGGTTGAGAAACTCTGCTCTGTATTTCTCGGGACCGCAAAAAATATTGACAAACAGATTTCGACTGTATAAAGAAATGCGCAGACAGCTTAATGTTGAGGACGCTGTGCTCAGTCAGATGAAGCGCTGTGGGAAATCAGCATAGCATTACATAATATAATACTGGATTATTAATAATACAAAATAACAATACAGCGTCAATAAAGAAAAACGCTCTCACTAGCTGATTGAACGTTTACTGCAATAAAAACCGCTTGTGGCAGTACGTTCAGCATATTACTAAAAAAAAAAAAAAATTTTTTTCAATTTCCTTAAAAAATTTAGTTTGAAGCCGCGTTATAGCGAATCGTGCTGAGTGCTATCAGGGTCGTAGAATCAAAAATCATGAGGTGGGGCTCATGAAGCTCCCTTGATATCCAATGGAAGGGCCTGATACCACCCCATGGAGTACTGCTCACTGTAGTCCGGGGTTTGGTTCCCTAGGCCTTAAGAGGTTCGGATTCCTCGGAAAACAGTAGGTCCCGGCGCAGCATGACCACTGTAGTCTTTGAGCCGTAAAACCACAAAACAAACAAACCACCCCCCAACTTTGCTTACGCTACTCAGGCGGAGTATGGGGAGTTTAAATGAGCCATTTATTTAAAATCGAAACTGGCACTACAGAAAATACGACAAGCATCGACGACGCGTAGACTCCTGAAACTTTTCTACACTCGCACACATACCCAACGCTGTTAATCAGCATAATTAAATCGGAAGGTCAGACACATTATCCTAGCTGAGCCAGTCCCAGTTTTGGCGATCTCATCCAAGCATAAATCTACGATAACATCATTTGACAGCTGCCTCAAGAGCGTCAGCCACAAAAATAAACTCCGTACAAACACATTAAAAAATCTACCGGAATAAATTTCATAGACGCCAAAAAGCAAAAAATAAATTACAGCAGCCGATTTAAATCCGAACTCGATGCCGTCCTTCGCAGATAGGAGTTCACTTATGACCCCAAATTTCAAGCCTCAGCGTAGTTTTCGCAATGAAAACACATACAGCATCAACCCTAATTAACGCAGTTAAAGAGACAATGACAGTCTCAGAGCCACATTACTGCAAATAGCATCGGCAGGTCGCAAGCAAATGCTATCCTGACGTTGACATCGCAGCGCGATAAAAATCACCAACAGCTGAGTGTGAAATCGGGTTAAGGCACGTGCCTTCTTCACGCGAGTTAACCTCATGACGCCAAAGGAATAATAAATCCATTGCAGCAACTGCAGCACATAGGGTAGAAGCAGGAAAACAGCTGGCGAATGTAACAGAGATTAAAAAAAAAGACAATAAGCGTGAACCACCAGCTAAGAAATTGCCCAATCGTTCAAAATATAAACCATGGCAGTAACAGTTCTTGAATGCGGCCACCAGGCAATCCACGGTAATATTTGTAAAAAAAAAAAAAATAATGAATAAATAAAAAAAAACCACAGCAGTCCTATTTTTCCTTGAGCAATACACAATGTTGTTTTTATTAAACTTCGTTTTAGACAGACGACGTTATGGTTGGTTGGTTGTATTTTTATGGCGCAAGGACAGCAAGGGTCATTCTGCGCTAATCAGGGTTCGCCAGTTTTACGGTGCAAGGGTTATGCTGAACCGTGACCTATAGTTCTCCAAGAGATCCGAAACTTTTACGGCCCAGGGAGCCAACCCCCGGACTACGGTGAGCAGTTAGCGTTCTCTTTTTTTTTAGGGGGGGGGCAAAGTTGGGAGTCGAATCATGGACAATTGCACGTTAGGCGAACGCGTTACCACTGAACCACCGTAAGGCCTACAGACGTCTCTGTTCATCAGGAACCAAACTCCAAGTACAAGGTATGGCCATTGCATGTTGCTGTTGGTTGTCTAGCGGCAGCGTCATATAATAGTAAAAAAAAAGTTGTTTTGAGGCGCAAGGACAACAAAGGTTATGATGCGCCGGGACGCAGTTTTCCTACAAATCCGAAAAATCAAACCTCTTAAAGCCTAGGGAACCAACATCCCCCCCGGACAACAGTGAGCAGGGAGTCGAATCCGGGATAACGGCACGGTAGATGCGAGCGTTTGGCGGCAAACATTAGGAAGCAAAGAAAGAAGGGATAATTAGCAAGTGGGGTTTAATAGGGTTTCCTACTTAATGCAGCCGGAAATAGATTTACAGTTACTGACAACAAATTCGGCACCCCGCGTTGAAGGATAATGTCTTTGAATTTTAAAGAACGAATTTTATTGTAAGGAGGTATATAACCTTCAAAGTGTGTTTTATTTACCTTCTCCCTTTGATTTGAGAACCATTCTTCGAAGTTCAAAGACGGTTTTTTTTTTTTAACGCTGGGGGGGTTTACGAAGTTTTGGGTTTATGTTGTCGTTCATATATCCACCAGACTAAACGTTTCCTTAGTAAAAAAAAAAAAAGTTCGAAAGACCGAATTTCAAAAATTTTCCATCACTGTTCATCGATTGGAAATAAATCATGTAGTCGAATTTTTATGTCGCAAGGACATAATAGGGCTCGCACTGCGCTATCTAAGTCCTTCCTTCCCCGATCGCAGGTAGGTTTAACTTTTGAACACCAATCGTTTACTTTTGTTTTACTTGACGATGAAGATAAAGTACCTGCCACCAAGTAATAACAGAAATATTTTATATGCAATGAGTTAAGAAAAATGAGCATCGTATTCAGTAGCCACCAGATTGATTGACCGTAGCCATGGAAGGATAGTATTTGATAATCACTGACCTAGAACTGGGCAAAATTTTCAATTTATCTGTACGAAATTGCTCGAAAAAGTAAATATATTTTAAATATAGGTCGTGTCAATACAAGGGGTCTTATCCAATAAAAATTTTTAGAAATCCAAAACAAGTCGGGCATGTGAAGTAAAGCACGCAAAACACATGGGTAACGGTTTTTGTATTCTATCTTAAAAATGCAAAATAAATATTTGAAATACAGGGTGTCTCAGCACCAGGGTTATAAACATCTAGGAGGGGTAGGGTACACCTAGACGAACAATATTTGTCATAGAACCTAGGGTCGCAAACCACTCACAGCGCTAGTTCTAAAACCGTCCAGCATGCACAAATATTTACAACCAGTGCGTGAAAAGCGCCAGATAAAACTCAGGTCAGCTGCTCAAGTGCATAGATGATTAGGACATCGCATTTTGCGCTTCTCATGCACTGGTTGTCACTATTTGTGCATGCTGGACGGTTTTAGAACTGGCGCTGTGAGTGGTTTGCGACCATAGGTTCTATGACAAATATTGTTCGTCTAGGTGTACCCTACCCCTCCTAGATGTTTGTAACCCTGGTGCTGAGACACACTGTGTGTATATATATGTATATTATACATATGCGCGCACACGCAGTACACTCGCGTTTTTACGAACCTCCGATTTACGAACCATAGCGTTGTTCACGAAAAATATCGTATAGAACTAACGTTAATTTTCGCTTCGATTTACGAACTAAAATTACACTTTTTATTATTATTATAATTTATTATTAATATTTATTATATATTTTATTTATATGTATATTATTAATTTATTAATTAATATTTTACCTTTTTTTCTCACTTCCTTTTTACTGTCTTCTATTCGAAAAGTCGCGAGCAGGCGCGCCGGTTAGAGGAACGCGAGAACGCGCGCGGGGTGCTTTGCACCCCATCTGATTATATAGCATTATTTCATTAAAAACGTCCAATTTTACAGGGAACAATAAGTGGAATTTTCACTTTGTCACCCTACCCCAAAAGATTGTGACTTTGAAGGCAACAGGAAAGAGTTTGGCCAGTTTCAGAAGCAAGTGGACGGTTTTTTTCACAAATTGTAAGTTGTGGCGTGTAAAACGCCCCGCGCGCCTTTTTTTTTTTTTTTTTGCCGTGGAATTTTTGCGAGACCGTATCTGATGGGTGTCCGTTAAAAGGGGTTTACTGTATAGAATTCATTGTCATTTCTCCGTTTTATGTCACGAGGACAGCTGAAGTCATGCGGCGTCAAAGCCTACGGCTTTTTCGAGGGCTCCGAACCTCTGCCGTTAACCCGCGAGCAGGCGCGCAGGGTGTTTCACACCCCACAACTTACGATTTGTAAAAATAGTGTGCTTTCGATTTGAACCTAATATTGAACCAATTAATATAATTTTTGATTTTTTAATACATATTTAAAAACTAAAATTTCATAATTTTCATACAGTTTGAATTATAAAATTTGGTATATAATTTATATATTATAGTTTTGGGTCATAATAAAGAACTAAGTTATACAAACAACAGTGCCAAATTTTAGAACAACATTTTGAACGGTTTTTGAAATATCCTGCACGAAAGTTTAAAATAATGACTTTCGAGAAAAATGCATTTAAAGTTTCAGTAAGATAAATTTAGGTTGCTATAATTGTTTTATTTATATTAGAGCACTTTACATCTTTGCTTACCATGAGCTCATTTTTCAGTGTTTTTTATGTGGTTTGTCTTAAAAGGTTCAGGAGATTTGGGAGAATTTTTTAAAATAATAAAAAAATTTTTGAAAGTTTCAAAGTAGGGAGACCCCTTAAGGAAATCAAACCCGGAAATAAGGGTCCTTAGGGAAAGCGCCGAATAATTTTTAGAGAATAAATCTACACTCATTTGAAACTGCGATTCTATTTCTTTTATTAAGGCACCCAGATATGCACCGTAATTGAATTCTCGATCGATCTTCGATATTTTTTGACACGATTTCAATCATGTAAAAATTTGATTTCATAAATATGAAACAATATCTTCCAAGGTACGTCGATAATCCTCATAGTATTTAGCTATTGGTTCGATTTTTAAATGTACAGGCGCAGTGGTGTAGCTAGATATTTTGCCGCCCGGGGCGAGTGACTGTCATTGCCGCCCCCCAATGGGGTAACAAAACAACTTTTGTTTTTAAAGACTAATTGCCCCCCCCAGTTGTGGCGCCGGGGCGACCTCCCCCCCAGCTACGCTACTGTTCAGGCACATGTGCGACTCCGATCGTGTTCTTTCTCAGGGCCTGGCCTCGCTCTTTCACGGGACGCCGCAACATTTAAGTTCTATTAAATTCCGCAGCTATTGTAAGGCTCATTAGTTTGGTTTCGGTGCACTTGTATAACTCAATTCTTCTGTCTGAGCAAGCGGAAGAATGACAGGATACAAGCAAGCCACATAGCCCGTGGAGAGGAGGACTTTTTTCCCCCCAGTGGGTGCGCGATCTCGCAATGCGACCGTGGATTGAAGGAATGAGGCACATCTGGTGTTGTGGACGGCTGGCTGGCGGAGAGCTAGCTAACAACCTTGGCACCAATTCTGAGCAGAGAGAGAGTTTTTGAGGCAATCGCGCGGCACTTGACGTTAGGTGCGGCATCAAATGAAGTGCAGTGACACGGTTTGATGGAATCGGAACTATATTAGGTGCGCCGTATCTGCCAAATGGAAGGCCGGGTCCGCCTTTGCAGTGCGACACAAAGTGACTACCTTTCGCGTGACCCCGGAGACATCGGGAAGGTGGGGGAAGACGTGATCCAATGACTCACAGTTGAAAGGCACGTTATTATCCGGACACAAATTGCCGTCAGACGCCGCTGATAGAAGTCGAGGAAAATAAGACTAAAAATTATGACTGAAATGGGCTATCACGAATAGGCCCACAGTCACGAACTCGATGTACAAGACAGCTAGCTGAATAGAGGAAACTGATCCGTGAAAGAGATCGGCAAATCAACTTAAGACTGATCGATTAAACAATGTGATTGACGCGAACTCATAAAACGCAAATCAACCGTCGTAAATCACAAAGGCGAGGTAGTAACTGAATTCGCGTGTCATTTGGATTTTTGCACTCCCGAGAATAAGTAACCGGTCGCTTGATGAGGGGATCGAATGCCTAGCGTGACCTCCGACCCACGATGCGTTTTGCATAGTAAATTATAATATATATTATAATATTTTAGCCCAGTAAATTTTGTTGGGTAACAACAAAATTTACTGGGGTTCGAGCTGAACTCGAAAGTGATGGTCGTGCTCATTGGATCACCCACTAAATTTTGTACGAATTTTTTTCCGATGTGCTTCTTCTACGGCGCAAGGAGAGGTTCATGATGTGGACTTGCTCTTCTCAAGGAATCCAAATATCTCAAAGCCATTTTTAGGGGCCCTGGGCTGGAATTATATATAGAATGGGCCCCTGAAGAATCTGGCCCTCGCAATGTTCAGGCAATAAACCAAGAGTTGTTCTTATCTTGTATCTTCGTAGTTCAGTATCCAGGTTAATCAATAATGAAAGGTTATTGGACATTCGTAAATGAACAATATTAAAAGGACGCTTAAACTTGAATAGCACCAGGGGCCCTTCATGGGTCAAGTTGGAGGAGGCCCTGCGCCCGGCACTGATATGGAACCAACGCCCAAACTAGAGTGAGCACAGTGACGGATTTACATACAGGCCTGGGGCCCTGCGATTTCGGGATCCCGCGAGACAGTTTTGTTTTACGGTGCAAAGACAGCTAAAGTCATGATGCTCCAGGACTTACAGTATCCGGAAGGATCGGAACCTCTCGCCTAGGGAACGGAATATGAAGGGCAGAAAAATAGCATGCGTTATGTGGTTCCACTGGAATGGAACCGGGGACTTTTTGCGAGTTTCACAGGGCAAGGACCATGTGACGCCGGGCTCTACAGTTTCCAAAGAATTCCGAACCTTTCAAAGCCTAAAGAACCAAACCCCCGAACTACAGAGAACAGTCTGTCGGTAAGCGTTCTATTTCGGCCCTGTTAGAAGTCGAACCCGGGATAACGGCGAGCTAATCGAACACGTTTCCACGACGGGCCACCACCGTATGGCTGCTCCGTTTGAGAATCGTGATAGTGGTTTGAGTCTGAATTAAAATCGCGCTGAAATAAATCTCCGACTTAATCCCCTCTCAAAATCTTCCCACCTCAGCGAAGGGACAAAACCTCTTTGATGCCTGTCCTTGTGTTTTCAAGCTCAAGGACAGCTAGGGTCATGCTGCGCCAAGACCCGCCGTTTTCCCCAGGAATCCGAACCTGCTGCCCGGGGAGGCAAACACCGGACTACGGGGGACAGACAAAACACAGGCGTCCTACAGTACCATTCGAATCGAACGCGGGTTAGCGGCGCGTTAAACGAAAGCGGTACTATGGCACACACTTTTGACCAAATATTCGTAACTAACAAAAACCAGCATAGAGAAAAAGCGTCTTTACCGCAACGCTGGGCGTACTTTTTTCCATACAACAGGTAAAAAAATAATAGTTTACAATAATTATGAATACGAGGCTAATCTTGAAAGTTCGCGTTTTATGGCGCAAGGACATGCTGCGCCAAAACTTACGATTTGACAAAGAATCCGAACTTTTTTTTTATCGTGCAATAAAATACAAAGATTGGGAAAGGTGGACGCAAAAGTGACACTGTAATCCCAGACATAATCTGCACAAAAAATCGGCGGGAAGACTTCGGATCCAAACGTCCGTTGCCTAAGGAACTGAACCTCGGGATGTGAATCGGTAGAAAAACCGGCGCCAAGTCAAAACCCGGAAGTCCAGAACGGTATACAAGAGGATTTCCTTTAAGGCCAGTCCACACTGGAAGACCGGGTCTGGCAATTTTCTATTAGACATCCAGTAGACCATCAGGTGATCTAGAGGACGTTCTGAGACCAAAATCGCAGAACGTTGGTCTCCCATCCGAAATTGGACTCCTGAGACAATCGCTACACAACGTTGGGCAACATTGCATAGTGCGGACACTTGTGATACCATAGACCTAGAACGGTCTGCCTCTGAACTTACTGGTAAACACTTCGCCGACGTGCTCTCGCGTGGTATTTATTTTTCGCCTGACAATGTGGCCCAAGGATAAAGTTTTTCAGTTAACAGAAGATTACCATATGTTAGCTTGCTTATGGGACATCACTAGTCCCATTACAAAAAGTGTTCGAAGAGAAGGGTAACAGTGGAAGACCTAGCTAAAAAAACCATTGTGTCCGTGGCTAATCTTGAAAAATAAAAAAAAACACGATTTGAAAACGTTAAGAGTAAAAGCTATGACTCTCCTTGTATCTCAGTGCTCGCATACATAATTTGCTATTTCTCCCGCAGGGGACAGTTCAATAACAAATTAAAAAGCGAGCGAGCAGCTTTGTGCGCCGGCATAGCTGACATCTCGAATCGAGACATGCATACAAGTGTGGACGCGAGACAAGATCTACAGACAGTCCGGAAGCGTCACAGAAAATCGCCAGACTCGGACTCTGTGGGATATAGTCCGTTCGCGCAGACCTGACGCCTGATAACCGTTAGCAGACAGGTTAGTTCCATTGCAGTTTAGAAGGGCGTCTGCCCTAACTGGTTTTTCCCGCGCGAAAAACCAGTTCGGGCAAGACGCCCTTCCCTAAACTGCAATGGAACAACCCGTCTGGTAACGGTATCGGGCGACAACTGAGCGCGAACGCACTATACCCTTACGCCATCGTACGGCTACTAATCGAGAAGGAAAAGGGTATATCACACACCTAGATGACGAAAACCGTTATATTCGATGCAATTCGAATTCTACTTGAAAAACCTAACTGAAAGGTATTTTGAGAACGTAAAATAGGTAATTATTTAGGGAGGGTGAGATATATATATATTTCTTGATAAACAGAAAAATGCGCCGCGGAAAAAAGGGCTTAGAAAAAATCGCCGACGGAAAATTGCGCTGATGGAAAAATGCGCTGACGGAAAAAAGGGCCGCGGAAAGGTCGGATGCACGTGAAATGACAGTGCGATCGTCATCATAGTGCCAAGTTAGGCCTAACAAAATGCAATAGGCAAGCGAGGGTTAGGCCTTACACGAAGCAGTATAATGCGAGAGTTAGGCCTAACAGAATAATGCGAACGTTAGACCCAAAAAGATATACGTCCGTTTTACTTATGCCCCGATTGATTCCTATATATTTTAATAGTAAAATATTTCGTTTATATGGCTCAATTCTTATTAGCTTCGTTTATGCGTCGTTTTTTCAAGCTCTAGGTCGAAATTTCTCCCCTAGTTACCCCTTTGAGTCTTAGGTGAGAGTGAAATGGGTGAAAAACACCCCTTCTGCAGAACAAAACAAGATAATGTAAATAAATTATGAATCAATATAAGAAATGTGTTTGAGTCACGCGCTTTAATAAAATAAATAAAAATAATTTAGAATTTTCTAATAAATTTTCTCTTCATTTCACTCTCAAACAAGTTCTCGACATAATCTTCTCTACTTTGCTGATATCCTTTGAGTCGCTTTTTCTATTTGTCGTCAGGGGCGGACCGGGCCAGTGCACCCTCATGGGCGATATGACTCGCGCCCTCCGAAAATCCAATGTGTGCGCCCTTTAAGAAGATTCAGTCCGCCCCTGGTTTGACTGCATGTATTTTTACAAGTATTTTTAAGCAATTTAATAATTGCATTGGGCACCCTAATACGTACCATCATTTTCGTAATTTAATTTTTATACGTTGTATGCATTTTAAAGATAAACGTTGTATGGTTAACATCATGTATGTATATCCAATGGGTAGCGATGTTCATAGCATATCCTCATTAAAATAAACGTAGTGAATATAATCTATTTATTTGCTTATTTAGTGCATTTTAATCGATTACCAATTGCCTATAGTAGTTATAAAAAATTAATAAATATATTGGCATTTTGATTATTACAAATAGTCCTTTCAATTGCCCATATTCGAAAACAATTACATTCGGTTTTCAAAACTAAAATTAATTAAAACCTATCGAAGATGTACAATGAGTCAAGAAATACTAAGTAACTTGGCAATAGTATCAATTGAGACCAATGGAGTAGGCAAGGGATGGGCTAAGGGAGTTCAAACCCCGCATTGTGGATATCAAACCACGTTATTTCCTCTAAGGCCGCATCACATAATCGTCATTAATGCCACTTGATCTCCCCCCATGAGTTTTGAATTGCTACGCTACTGTCTAAGAAAGATTTTAATGTAGATTTCGATACTGCCATTGAAAAATTTGCACAAATTAAAACAAGGCGATTTTAAATACATTTGAATATACTGACATTAAATGCATCTTACTTCAAAAACATTTTACATATAATTTGTTTTAAATACATTAACATTTTCTTAAAATACAATGTACATGCGTGGGGGAAGTGTTTCGATATTGGGCTGGCGGAAAGGAGTGTTAAGTGGTTTTAGCGGGCGCAGAGCCGTTTCTAAGTGTTTTGTCGCTCTAGGCGAGAATTAAAAAATACCGCCCCCACCCTTTTACTACCAAATCACTCTCTTTTGCCTATATCTCCCTCCCTCTCAACTATCACCACCCACGTCCAGCGGTGCAACAATTATAGGCGTAGAGTTATATGGGTCGGTGGGGCCTGAGCCCCCAATAATCTGAAATTGTGATTTTACATACACTGTAATGTAAGATATTATTACCCTTCACAGGGATAACACAATTGCCAAATAATGGTCAACACAGAAAAGCCTCCGGGGCGAGATTTTTGTGAGTTTTTCGTGGGGGAATTTATTATACAATATTTTTTTTTGCCACCCACGTTTAAGTAGCTCGAACTAGAGCTTTTTATATTTGGAGAGAAAAAGAGGCGCCGTCCTCATCCTGGATTCGAACCAGGGTCCCCGCGTTTAGCCTGCGGTGTCTTGACCTACTAGAAAAAAAAATATTGTATGTTTTAATTTTTCCTCTTTTTCATTTTTTCTCCTCATTTGCTCAATTTTTTATTCGTTTGACTTAAAATTAATTTTTTACGCCATTTTGCCGCCCTAGGCGGTCGCCTACTCTACCCTAATGATGATTATTTTTTCTAATTAATTATTTTTTTTTACTATTATAACCAGGGATAAAACTTAGGTTTTTTGCTTTTAAATCCTTGTTAGATCAAGGGGCTCTCTGCTCTCCCTCCCCCATTACAAACTCAAATCGCCCTGCTGTTAGTGTCTCTTTTCTCAGAATGCTCATATTTAGATTCGCCACGAGATACACCCGGCTACTCCAGTCCTACCAGACAGGGAAAGCACACGCTGATTCCTTCAGTGTAGCGCGCGTGCGGCCCCGGACATCTAAGGGCATCACAGACCTGTTATTGCTCTGTCTCGTGCGGCTAAAAGCCGCCTGTCCCTCTAAGAAGAACGTCCGACATAAAGGATCGGAACGCCTATTTAGTAGGCTAGAGTCTCGTTCGTTATCGGAATTAACCAGACAAATCGCTCCACCAACTAAGAATGGCCATGCACCACCACCCACTGAATCAAGAAAGAGCTCTTAATCTGTCAATCCTTCCAGTGTCCGGGCCGGGTAAGTTTTCCCGTGTTGAGTCAAATTAAGCCGCAGGCTCCACTCCTGGTGGTGCCCTTCCGTCAATTCCTTTAAGTTTCAGCTTTGCAACCATACTTCCCCCGGAACCCAAACACTTTGGTTTCCCGGAAGCTGCCCGCCGAGTCATTTGAGGAACTCAGGCGGATCGCTGGTTGGCATCGTTTATGGTTAGAACTAGGGCGGTATCTGATCGCCTTCGAACCTCTAACTTTCGTTCTTGATTAATGAAAACATTCTTGGCAAATGCTTTCGCAGTAGTTCGTCTTGCGGTGGTCCAAGAATTTCACCTCTAGCACCGCAATACGAATGCCCCCGTCTGTCCCTCTTAATCATTACCTCGTGTTCCGAAAACCAACAAAATAGAACCGAGGTCCTATTCCATTATTCCATGCACCATTATTCAGGCGTCACGCCTGCTTTGAGCACTCTAATTTTTTCAAAGTAAACGTGTCGGTCACCCAAGACAACCGATGAAGATGATCTAGGGAAACCGACTGGTTGTTCAGGCCAGGCAGTAACCACCGTTAGGCGGACCGCCCGTCTGGAACTGAGATCCAACTACGAGCTTTTTAACCGCAACAACTTTAATATACGCTATTGGAGCTGGAATTACCGCGGCTGCTGGCACCAGACTTGCCCTCCAATAGATCCTCGTTAAAGGATTTAGAGTGTACTCATTCCAATTACGGGGTCTCAAAAGAGTCCCGTATTGTTATTTTTCGTCACTACCTCCCCGTGCCGGGAGTGGGTAATTTGCGCGCCTGCTGCCTTCCTTGGATGTGGTAGCCGTTTCTCAGGCTCCCTCTCCGGAATCGAACCCTGATTCCCCGTTACCCGTTACGACCATGGTAGGCGCATAACCTACCATCGACAGTTGATAAGGCAGACACTTGAAAGATGCGTCGCCGGGACGAGCCCATGCGATCAGCCCAAAGTTATACAGAGTCGCCACAAAGAACGGACACGAGGTCCGATTGGTCTTGGTCTAATAAAAGCGCTCGTCCCCAGAGGGTCGGAGCTCCGCTGCATGTATTAGCTCTAGAATTACCACAGTTATCCAAGTAGTAAGGTACGATCTAAGGAACCATAACTGATTTAATGAGCCATTCGCGGTTTCGCCTTAGTGAGGCATGTACTTAGACATGCATGGCTTAATCTTTGAGACAAGCATATGACTACTGGCAGGATCAACCAGGTAGCTTTCTTTCTTTCTCTACCGAAAGCATTTCGCGTTCCCCCCCCGGGAGGGGGGAACGCCAAGCAAGACGTCTCCGGGAGTACCGCAATCGACGGCGGACTCCCTCGTAACGGCACTTGCATCGAACGAAATTTCCGACGTACTGCGGTTGCGGTTCGACATCACGACTTCTTTCACGCCGCACGGACGGAAAGCGAGTACGGGACCGTCGAGTTCACAATCTCAGCGTCGAGTCCAAAAGCAGGAATCCCTCCACGAAACAAACGCGCCCGCAACGAGGACAACGGCGAAAAACCGAGCCCAACGCAGGCATGCCGAGAAGACATTGGAACTTGGCGAGAGGGAACGAACTGCCTACGAGCAGCCGGTCGCCGAACGCGCGAAAAACGCCACGTACCTCAAGCCGGCGTCGCCAAACAGCGAACACCTTCGAGAAAGCACGCGCGCTTTTCACTCGACAACCCTCCCCCTACATATATAGTGACGACATTGCACCCGATGAAAAGGAGCCGTTTTTACGCCTTTCCGCTGACGCGCGCCAACCCGCCCTTGCGCGGAAGATCTCGGAGAAACTGGTTCCGCTACGTCCAGGGTTGCCTTAACAACGGGGCCAAAAACGGGAAGTGTGCGCGAAAATCGATGATGAGTGGGGGGAGGGGGTAACTCGCTTCTTTTTCAAAGTCCGGTTTATTC
>QLNU02015360.1:278945340-278969522 GCA_006491805.2 Dysdera silvatica
TGCCTTTATATACGGCCGGAAGCGGGGGCCCAAGAAAAAGAAGGGACAATAGGTTAAGGGTATATACGCATCATCGGAATCAATTTGGTAGTTTATGAACAAATACTCTCAGTCAATTCGATAGATATTTCGGGATATAATGATGAAATGGATTGTTGAACATAATTTTGTTTATATACGATCACAGTTGTGTATTTCCAGTATTTGGCATTTATTAAATTATTGTTTGTTTTATGAATGTTTCATGTTTAATTAAGACTGTCGTTCAACTTTTGTCTTCCAGCGAAACTAAAACTATACGTTTGCTTAAAGAAACTAGTCGTTCACAAAACTAGAAGTTTACGTTTATAATTAATGTTATAAACGTAATAATAATAATTTTTAATGTAGTTTAAGATATTACGATAGTAAGTTTTACCATATTTCCCCCAGAGCCATAACTAAGCTGGGACTACGGAGGGCTGAGCCCCCCCCCATAGAAAATATTTTTTCTCAAAATAAAGGAGTACAGATTTTTTTTTAAATTTTTTGTTTTGTACGAAATTGTACATGACAATAAAAATTGTTGTTTGACGTTAAAAATGTATTCAAAATAGCTTTCTACTGTAGATCTTGCGTGTGTAATATAATTTTTTTCAGAAGTTTGAGTCTTCGTATACTTTATAATAAGGGTAAGAGAATTATAGAGATGTATACTAAAATTTATAAGTTTTCAATATAAAATTTATGTTAAGAAATTTATTTATTGATGTTAAATATATTACTCTCCTTATATATTTAGTATTATTAAATATATTAATAAAATACATTAAAATATTAAAGAATTTTAAGCCCCTTGTAGCTTTCTGAGCTCCCCTCCCTGTAATAAGCGTCTAGCTGCGGGCCTGTCTACCGCTGAGCATTAGACAGAAAAAATGCGCCGCGGAAAAAAGCGCCACGGAAAAAAAGGGCCTGGAAAAAAGCACCGACGGAAAAATGCGCCGCGGAAAAAAGGGCCGCTGAAAGATCGGATTCCTGTGAAATGATAGTGCGATCGTGATTATAGTGCCAGGTTAGGCCTAACAAAATGCAATAGGCAAGCGAGCGTTAGGCCTTACACGAAGCAATATAATGCGAGGGTTAAGCCTAGCAGAATAATGCGAACGTTAGACCCAAAAAGATATACGTCGTTTTGCTTATGCCCCGATTCATTCCTATATATTTTAATAGTAAAATATTTCTTTTATATGGCTCATTTCTTATTAGCTTCGTTTATGCGTTGTTTTTCAAGTTCTAAGTCGAAATTTCTCTCCTAGTTACCCCTTTGAGTCTTAGGTGAGAATGAGATTGGTGAAAAACACTCCTTCTGCAGAACAAAGCAAGATAATGTGAATAAGTTTTGGATCAATATAAAAAATGTGTTTGAGTCACGTCCTTTAATAAAATAAATAAAAATAAAATAATTTAGAATTTTCTAATAAACTTTCTCTTCATTTAACTCTCAAACAAGTTCTCGACATAATCTCTACTTTGCTGATATCCTTTGAGTCGCTTTTTCTATTTGTCGTCAGGGGCGGACAGGGCCAGTGCGCCCTCATGGGCGATAGGACTCGCGCCCTCCGAAAATCCAAGGTATGCGCCCTTTAAGAAGATTCAGTCCTCCTCTGGTTTGACTGTATGTATTTTTACAAATATTTTTAAGCAGTTTAAAAATTGCATTGAGCACCCTAATACGTACCATCATTTTCGTAATTTAATTTTTATACAAATGCGATTTTTTTTTTTTTTTAATTTTTAAAAATTCGTCATGAATGAGAGTAAATTGTTATCGTCATTAATCGGTGAACATTTTTATTCTGAAAAGATCAAAAATTGTTGTGTTTTTTCAATAACTGCTTTTAACTAATTAAAAATTGTAAATAAATAAAAACCATGTAGCTAAATTTTTTGAGAAACGTTGTATGGTTAACATCATATATGTATATCCAAGGGGTAGCGATGTTCATAGCATATCCTCATTAAAATAAACCTAGTGAATATGATCTATTTGCTTATATATATTATTATATTTGCTCACCAAATAACATTTGGTGAAGAGAACAGACAGAGCATGATGAAGAGGAGTACCCATTTGCTTTTTTAAACAAATGGGTACTTCTCTTCATCATGCTCTGTCTGTTCTCTTCACCAAATGTTATTTGGCTGGTTGCATACCTAACTAATGGAGAAACTCTGTTGTTGTACCTATATTCAAAAAAGCTAATAAATCTAATCCTGGCAATTATAGACCTATCTCTATTAGTAATGTGGTGCTCAAACTTTACGAGAGATGCTTAGCAAGAGCTCTGATTCCAATGTTAGAGGGTTTGGGTGCATTTCCCAATGAACAGTTTGGTTTTCTGTCCCGTAGATCTATTGTGGTTCAGTTGTTACATTGTGTTAACAATTTGACTTTAGCTATTGAGAATGGTACTCCTATAGATGTGATATTTATTGATTGGGAGAAGGCTTTTGATAGAGTTATGCGTTCTATTCTTATTGGGAAGTTATCCTCCCTCGGTGTTACACCCCACTTAATTCGTGCTATTGCAGATTTGTTGGCAAATCGCACATTTAATGTTAAAATTCCTGGTTCTATGTCAAAGAGTGTTTCTGTGAGAAGTGGCGTCATTCAGGGTTCTGCACTCGGCGCTATTCTCTATCTTGTTATGGTATCTGATGTACCTCAAATATTGTGGCCATTGTCCTCTGATTTATTTGCTGATGATTTAAAGTTCTATAGAAGTGTTCAATCCTTTGCATCAGCTTATGATAGACTGGGGGAATGGTGCGAGTTAAACAAGTTGGCCATTTCAATTGAAAAATCATCTGTCTTACATACCTTTTTGTCCATCAAATATGCACTTGGATTATACAATATATAATCCAAGTGCATTATTGGGCAGTGTTGGTTATTACATTGATTTAGGTATTACTATATCTGGTCGCCATGATTTTTCTGACCATTCTGCTAGAATCGTTTCAAAGGCCAATAATAAATGTTATATGTTGTTACGTGCATTTTCCAGGTGTAATCTTTCTACTTTAGTTTTAGCCTTTAATACATATATTCTTCCCTCATTGGAATTTTCATCTCCAGTGTGGAATCCTTAAAAGCTTAGGGATATTAGGATCATGGAGTTTCCTCTTAGAAGATTTTCTAAACGTTTACCTAGATTGAGAGATCTTTCTTATAGTGACCGTTTGGCTCTTTGTGGGGTTCATTCATGCGAATGTCGTCGACTTGTAATTGATTTGAAGCTATTCTATAAATTGATCCGCGATATGATATATTCTGATCACGACCGACCTCTGATAGCTATGGCCTCTCCTCGGGTTTCAAGGGGCTATCCTTAAAGGGTCGTTATTCCAACTGTAAGGTCAAATTCCCGTTTTTATTACTATATAAATAGAGTTGGACGTATTTGGAATGTATTGCCCGCTGAGCTTGTATGTTGTGCTAGCTACCGAGAATTTGTATCTGCTCTGGACATGATTGACTTGTCTCAATTTTTATATTGTCTTCCTTTTTAGGATTTATATTGTGTACTATTCTGTATGTGCCATGTTTGCGATTTTGATTTATTAATCGATTTTACTCTCAGTATAAGTGTTTGTATCCATCTGAGTTTTAATAAATTATTATTATTATTATTTAGTGCATTTTCATCGATTATCAATTGCCTACGAAAATAAAAAATTTAATAAATACATTGGCATTTTGATTATTACAAATAGTCCTTTCAATTGCCCATATTCGAAAACAATTACATTTGGTTTTCAAAACTGAAATTAATTAAAACCTATCGAAGATGTGCAATGAGTCAAGAAATACTAAGTAACCTGGCAACAGTATCAATTGAGACCAATGGCGTAGGCAAGGGAGGGGCTCTGAGAGTTCAAACCCCGCATTGTGGATATCAAACCACGTTATTTTCTCTAAGGCCGCATCACATAATCGTCATTAAAGACACTTGAGTCCCTCCCCCCCACCATATGTTTTGAATTGCTACGCTACTGTTTGAGAAAGATTTTAATGTAGATTTTGATACTGCCAATGAAAAATTTGCACAAATTAAAACAAGGCGATTTTAAATACATTTGAATATACTGACCTTAAATGCATCTTACTTCAAAACCATTTAACATTTAATTTTTTTAAGTATATCAGTATTTTCTTAAAATAAAATATACATGCTTGGGGTGGGGGGTGGGGGGTCAATGTTGGACTGGTGGAAAAGAGTGTTAAGTGGTTTTAGCGGGCGCAGAGCCGTTTCTAGGTGTTTTGCCGCTCTAGGCGAGAATTAAAAAATACCGCCCCCACCCTTTTACTACCAAATCGCTCTCCTTTTGCCTATATCTCCCTCCCTCTCAACTATCACCACCCACGTCCAGCGGTGCAACAATCATAGGCGTAGAGTTATATGGGCCCGTGGGGCCCGAGCCGCCCAATAATTTGAAATTGTGATTTTACATACACTGTAATGTAAGATATTATTACCCTTCACAGGGATAACACAATTGCCAAATAATGGTCAACACAGAAAAGCCTCCAGGGCGAGATTTTTGTGAGTTTTTCGTGGGGAATTTATTATACATTTTTTTTTTCCACCCACATTTAAGTAGCTCAAATTAGAGCTTTTTTTATATTTGGAGAAAAAGAGGCGCCGTCCTCATCCTGGATTCTAACCAATTCCCCGCATTGAGCCCGCGGTGTCTTGACCTACTAGACGAATGAGGACAAGAACAAACGCATTTTTCTCCGTATATGAGGATGTAAGATATTATTACCCTTCACAGGGATAACACAATTGCCAAATAATGGTCAACACAGAAAAGCCTCCGGGGCGAGATTTTTGTGAGTTTTTCGTGGGGGAATTTATTATACAATAATTTTTGCCACCCACGTTTAAGTAGCTCAAACTAGAGCTTTTTTTATATTTGGAGAAAAAGAGGCGCCGTCCTCATCCTAGATTCGAACCAGGGTCCCCGCGTTTAGCCCACAGTATCTTGACCAACTGGAAAAAAAAAATATTGTACGTTTTGATTTTTCCTCTTTTTCATTTTTTCTCCCCATTTGCTCAATTTTTTCTTTGTTTGATTAAAAATTAATTTTTTACGCCATTTTGCCGCCTTAGGCGGTCTCCTGATCCACCCCAACGATGATTATTTTTTTTAATTAATTATTTTTTACTATTATGACCAAGGATAAAACTTGGGTTTTTGCTTTTAAATCCTTGTTAGATCAAGGGACCCTCTGCTCTCCGTCCCCCATTACAAACTCAAATCGCCTTGCTGTTAGTGCCTCTTTTCTCAGAATGCTTATATTTAGATTCGCCTCGAGATACACTGTATATCTGGTCATTATTAAGCCTAACAGGCTGCCCGAGTGCATTAACGGCAAGTAAAAAAGCCCTTTGGGAAATGTAATTTGTATTTTCGAAAAGTATTTTAAAATACATTTTGCATTTTGTATCGAAAATACATATTTCTAAGTAGTTCGCTCAGCTCTGGCCCGATATATATAATCGTGCGCAGAACGTTGATGGGGGTGGGGGGGTGCCAATTGGAAGACGAATGGGCCGGAAACAATGTCTGCTCCCCTATCGTTAAATGACGACTTTCTAATGAACCTGCATCTTTGAGTGCCGTGTTGGTCGGCAATCCAACTCCCCACTTCAGCCGCCTCGGCGATTGAGTACGCTGTTCAAGCGTCCTGTCTGGGATTACAGCGCCGCCTCCGGCGGCCACCCTTCCCAATGAAACCCTTGCACAATCCTCCTCCTCTTGCGCCCCCCCCCCTATCCTGGAGTCTATTCCATTGTTTTTACACCTATAGTAAGTTACTATGAGTTGAAAACGAGAAAGAATGCCACTAACTAACATTTTTACATGTCACACACACACACACACACACACATATATGTGTGTGCTCGCTTGCACATTGCTTCTTGTTAGGCCTAACACTTGCATTATAAGGCTTTATGCTGGTACTACAATCATGATCGGACTATCATTTCATGCATCCAATCTTTCGTCGGCCCTTTTTTCCGCGGCGCATTTTTAAGTGATTCATATTTCTTCTATAGTCAGTCCTCATTACAGGAATTTTCACGAGAGCGAAAAATGGCAACTTTTTTGGATGGGGAGGGGGGGGTCGTTTTCCAATCATTGGGTATTAATAATCACAATTTTTGATTCCATCCTCTCGCAGTATCCGAACTATTCACGGTGTGACTGGATTTGCAAACGACCTCGTATTCCACAGCCGGCACCCCTTCCACGTTTTACTTGCTTGGCAGAGCACAGCGTGCCATTTGCACAGGTTGTTTCAAAAGTACAGCCCAAATCCTTCTGAAAGACGTTTGCTATTTACGGGTGATTGCACAAAAGCCAGACGAAAAAATGCATACATCAAACAAGACAAACACAAAGAAAGTTCCAATGCCACCTTTTTATAAAAGGTCGCGAGACGAACTGAAAAACTGGAAAATACGAAATTCACAAATCTGCGGATTTCGGAAGCTGAATTGTGTGATAGGAAGTATATTTAAAAAAAAAACAAAAAAACTACGGTACACTAGTACATCCATCCGAATTCACATTTCAAATGCATGTGCATGGCTATAAAAATAATACAGTCGAACTCTGTTATAACGAGCTTGCATACAGCGAAGACTCGGCTATAATGTCAAAATTCTGAGGCCACTGCGGATTTTGGATATAATTAATTTTCGGTTACAGTGTCAAAAACACTTCGGTGGTCCTTTGACAGTCGTTATAAACGTGTTCGACTATGGTTACAAAATATTATTTAGTACCTTTAAAACTTGTTAGGGTTTTAGGAAGGCATTGCGGACCTGTAAAAAAACTGCTGGAATCAAAACCGAGTTAATCACGTGGCGACCAAGGCCGTGTTAAAAGGAAACTTAACATAAAGTTAAAGCAGTTTTCAAATTTTGCTACTTAAATTCCTTGGAGCTATATATAGGAAACTTGCCTATAGAACAAAATTATAAAAACGGTTCTACTTACAGTTCGTTCGGATTTGACCAAATTGCCCTAGAATTCACGGGAGCTGACGTCACAAACGGGCTAGTTCATTACAGCAGAGGGGAGGACGTCATTTCAGAACTGATTCTTAGTGAACGTTTGTCTGCGCCAAAAACCAGTTCTGAAATGACGTCCTCCCCTCTGCTGTAATAAACTAGCCCGTTTGTGACTTCAGCTCCCGTGAATTCTAATGGTACCATCGGTCAACTTTCCGCGAACGAACTATAATTGGTTACCACAGATACATGACCAAATATTTGGTGGTCAACACCGCGAAAGTTTATGATTATTTTTTAAATATTTTGCAAATTTTACATTTATTTAATTTCTGAAACTGTGATACACACACGCACCTTCATTTCACAATTTTTTTTTATTTTAATTTTTTATTATTTTTTTTCCGAAAGGATGTTTTAAGGATCAAGTGCCAATTGCGAACATATCATTTGCGGACAGAGCAACTAAAATACCACGTCAACGGGAATTTTGGCGAGAATTTGTAAATTTCTAAGCAACAATGCCGTTGGTTGGTTATAGTTTTATGACCGCAAAATGTCTAAGTAACGCCGTCAGAGGATGAAACTCAAAAATTAAAGAAGATCACCGGCAAGAAAGAACCCAGCCTTCATTTAGTACGTCCAAAAAAATTATGTTTATTATAAACGATCCCAATTGTGAGATGTGGAAGTTATCTCCTAATTGCGTATCACTACTATATATAGACGGGAGGGGAATTAAGTTCAAATTCACAAATTGGAAGGAAAAAAAAAAGGAGCTCGCCAAATTTACTTAATATCCGCATCTGACAGGATGAACCTCCCCAATCTATACAATTTCGGCATATTTCACCAAATAGCACGCGACCGCTTTGGTGTTTCGATGTAACTTGGTGGGGGAGGGGGTCCCCCTGACGTAATCGCAGAGTGAGTAACTTTTTAAGATTCCTTCACTCTGCTCAATTTTACATCCCCTCTCCCGAATTCTTTAACGAGTCTTCTGACGTCATCATTCAAGAAAGGCGTCACAAGAAGTAATTCACAACGTCATCTGGAACGACAATGCGGTTTCTAAACCACCGCATATTTGCCGCTAAAAATGGAAATTCTCCTTACCGTTGTTATTTGCAATTTATTTATTTGTGTGTTTTTCCGGCGCAAGGACTGAAGTCACAGCAAATGGCATGGTGCGCTGGTACCTACAGTTATCCGAAGAATTTCCAAACCTCTTCGGGAACCTACCCTGGACGACAGGAGCAGATAGTCAGTAGGCGTTCTTTTTTTGGCACAGTTGGAAATCGAACCCGGGATAACGGCGTACGCTAGGTGAACGCATTACCACTACACCACCGAAGGGCCGCTCATTACCTATATTATTTTCCGATCATCATCAGTAGTCGTGGCACCTTTAATCCTGGGTAATCCAGCGAGTTGACTACGCTTCATTAAAAGGAACCCTCTGCCCGGCTTACGAGACCAGTTAGATTCCGTAACGACAGGTTGGTTGCATTTTTATGGCACAAGGACATCCGTAACAACAGTCCCCAAACGAACAGGTCACTTTAACCCTCAGCTCCATGTCATAAATTAAAGTTCTATATTCTCGACAGTACGTTTCATATTTCAAAGGAGTACTAAAATCGATCAAAAGAGTCGGGGTATTAATGCATAAGAACAGTTGCAGAAACAGGTTTCTAATTAAAAAAATAAGAAGTGCATTTGCTTACCTTTTCCAAGTAAACAGGCTGAAAAACAACAATTCTGCAAAAATTTTTAAACCATTTAGAATTTTACTTCCCATGACCGAACCATGCGCCATTTGAGACAACCGATGCCTTAACGTGATCGACGGGTTGCGATACGTTGACGTGAGCCCACGTTTTCATGGCTTGGAACCCAGACCAGAGTTAAGTCGCGGTTATAACAATTGAGCCATCGGTGCGCGGGCAGCAAATGCGTTACGTCGCGTAAACAGTCATATTCTAACAAAGAAGTTCAGGCATGAAAAATCCACGACAGCGAACCTGGGGTAAAAAAAATACGCCGAGCATGAAAAGGTTTCAACGGCCAAAACCGACCATTTCGGTATTTACGCCACGGATGTAAGCAGCTTATAATACACAAAGAAATGACAGCATTCAAAACTGGATCTTATAAGTCGGAAAGAGCGTTTCCTTTCATCGAAAAGGGAATTTCAAAATTTTCACGAAAAAATTATGACAACAGATAGAGACAGAAAACATTATGACAACAGATGCGACAGAAAAAAAATTATGACAACAGAAACAAAAAATTATGACAAGAGACAGAAAAAATAACAGATAGACAGAAAAAATTATGACAACAGAAAAAATTTGCCAATTCATCTAAGGTAATTGATTTATAATTATTTTACTAGTGCTGTGTCTAATTCAGTGGCAAAGGTAGGGCTGGGTTAATCACCAGAGTAAGCAAAGGGTACCAAAAGAGGGGAGAGGGCACCACATAAATTGTCAATTGCGGGAAGGTTGCATCGATCATACGATGCAAAATGGGATCCCACAGTAAATGAAAAAAATCACAAGGCAGGATTGATTGCCTTCTCTCTACTGCATAGAAGCCGATGCGTTACGTAAGATTAGGTTTGAGCATCTAATTAGACTAGAAAGATTGAAAAAGCGGGAGAATATTTCTTAAATAGAAGTAAATTAGAAGTGTACAAAATAAAACTCTTTTTCTCTTACTGTCAATTTTATTTCCTTTCGAAGAATAAAAATTTATTCTACGGTTTATTTTTATTTATTTTGAATTAAATACAAGACCCTGGGCAGTTTAGTAGATCGGGCCCCACCCACAACCAATCTTCAAGAACTAAAAGCTAAATCATTATCAAGCTCATAAATACATTTTAACATCTTCCGTTTTTACACGCACATATAATGTTTAAAGATTTTGATTGAATTTTTAAAAATATTCATTACGAAATGTTTATTTCTACATGTGACGTATTTTGTTGATATATGAATGTAGTTAGGCCATGAAAAAGTTAATTTAAACAAACAGAAATATAATAATAGTGTTTTAAGGGGGTCACCCACGAAAATGCTTAAAACACCTTTATTTAAAAAAATGTATTCTTACCTTTCAAATCACAAAATTTTTAGGATCTATGTTAGTGCAGAACTATTTTTAAACAAATTTACTAATGTAATAAGTGAACTTAAATGCACTACAAACTTTTTACAAAAATGCGATTTTCTCAAAATGATATTTTTCTGTCACAAAGGAACTTTCAAAAACTTGAGTTTGGTGAGTTATAATTTAGGTAAGTGACAAAGTATTTTACATGCACGTTGTATGTAACGGGTTTGGGTTGGGTTTTTTTGGGGGTTTTAATTACTGAACACAGAAAAAACCGTCTTTCAAGAAAATTTGTTTGACCATGAACGTGTTGTATATCACAAAATGCCACACATAAAATATGTAAATATGTTTGCTAACTATACAAAAAAAATTTTGTGTGCATCGAATAAGTATTTTCGGAGAAAATGTTCCTTATGTCTCTATGGAAAACCCCATGTTGTTGGTTTCATGGGTGACCCTCCAATTAATCTAAAAATTAATTTAAAAAACTTTAAATTATTTTTTAAAAAATTTATTTAAATAATTTTTTTAATCAATTTAATAAAATAAAATTTGTCTATTTTTTATTTGAGAAATTGCAAGAAAACTGCATTCTTAGACGAAGTATACATGAAAAGTCATCTATTGGTTAAAAATTAAGTATACACATAGAAATTATCGTGCAAAAAACCAAAAAAACAACGTTGTTGGTCTCGCGTACGGGCAAAACTGGTAAGTGGTTAAAGTGTGAGCTACTTGCCAGACAAAAGGAGCCGCCTCCTCCTCCTTAAAAAATTTAGATGCCTTGTAAAGAAACATGTAAAATATTAAATGGAAAAGAGGAGAAAACGGAAAAAAGTGAACAGCTTTATTCACAGACTAATTCTTAGCGAGATATTTAATAGATTTTTATTTAACGTTACAGTGGCACCTCTCTCGGCTATTTTGCAACAAAGTCGTTTACGATGGGGGGGGTGTAAATTGGGAACTAAAAGGGTAGGACTTCAAAATTCACATGGAAATTGAGAACAAATATTGCTCTGGAATTTACAGACGGGGTTTGCGGTTTTCTGGGAGTTGTATACTAGTAAAACTGCGTTCAAATGAGGTTACCCTCATTCCTTCCTTCCTTCCACCCTCCCTTCCATCCATCCAGATAGACGCCAATATTTCACTAACTCGCCAGTAAGCCCAACGCCTTTTCTTACAAGGGAACCCCTTTCGCTGTTCACTGCACTTTGAGATCAGACCTATGGGAGATGATAGTGCTTGACTTCCTGATCACAAGTATGTAATCATTTGTCTGCTAAAATGATATGACAATTTTTTATGAATATTTGAAGTCCAAAAATGACACTTTTTTCGCCAGGTTTGATATTTTTTAATCGCACTGTATGTGAGCAAAAACAGGTTTGAAGTCGGTAAGATTATGAAGGATCATCGTATTTAACGGATAAAAATAAAAAATTATGTCTCAGCTAATTTAAACAGTATAAAAAAATTAATATGAAAAATGAACTTTTAGCATAGATATTTGGCGAATTTGGCGACAATTTTGAAGAGTTGGCGGGACATTTAAGTTTCGCATTCCACTAGCTATATAAACTCGTCCGCAAGTGTAACGTCAATATAGTTGTACGAGTTTCCGATTGTGAGAAAATGAAAAATATAGTGAACATAATTCAATCCGTTTTGAATTTGGTCGTTAATAAATACGACACGCTTCCGTCGTTAATAACTGATCAAGAACTTGAGGAAAGTCGGGAAGTATTGTCGAAAATCGAAAACATAATTTTTAATAACAATGTCAGTGAAAATATCATGTTCAGTATTTTGACAGTTGTAAAAAAAATAAATTCCAGAAAACAAACAGGAGATATCCAACAGTAAAATACCCTACTTATATTTCGAGGTTTAGAAAATATATATCAAATATGGGCACAAATATAGAAAAGTATAAAATAATAAAAAATGAAATGTTAGCCAGATTTACAAAAGCTAGGGAAAATTATTTACCTGTTCATGATATAGATTTGAAAAGATGGGCGATCCTGAAATCCCAAGAGTTAGGATTTGAGGATTTTAAATGTTCCGATAATTTTATAGATAATTTTAAGAGCCAAAACAAAATAGTTGCGCGGAAAGTAACAAAATATATCACTCAAATATACACCCAGAATATGGGTAATATAGAAGATAGTGCCATAGAATTTATTTTGATAACGAGAAATGTTACTGCTAATATTATCCCCCAACAAATTTTTAACTCTGATCAAAGTGGTTTTAATTATTTTCTTCCAAATTAAAGGCAGCTATCGCATAAAGGTGAAAAACAGACATTTTCTTTAATAGGGTCTGATTTTGGCAGAACACATTCATATACAATAATGCCAATAATATCAATGAATGGGGAACTGACAGGGAAAATGTTACTTTAAGAGAAGCTGAAGAAAATTTGACCCGAATGTCAAAAAGAATTTATTTCAACCTCCAAACTTATATATTACATGCTCCAAGTCGGAAAAAATGGACAAAATCAAAATGAGAAAGTGGGTAGAATGTTGTATGAAACCCATCATGTCTCCTCCTTCCTGTGTTTTACTAAACTCATGGACAGGTAGTACAGACCCAAACACTTATTAAGATTTTCCGGAAAATTGTATATCCTTGCAAATACCCCCCAAAGCAACATCCCTCATACAACCGCTGGATGTTTATTTCTTTCGACAATATAAAAAATTTGTACAAAAAAATAATCAACAGAATAGCAATCGATGAAATGGATATTGACATACGACATCGAAATGAGATAATAAAAATGCATTCTTTGGTTCACAATCAATTACAGTCTAAAAAATATCGCCCTATATTACAATATGCTTGGTTTAGGTGCTGTTATAGCGATCATGATCCCGGAAAATGCAAAAATGTTGAGGAAATTTCTTTTGAAATTGAATACAACAATTGTAGCCGAGATAATTGCAAAAATCTGTCATTCTTAAAATGTGCCCACTGTGATCAATTGCTTTGCTTCACTCTTTTCTTTTTTTGTACTGTAACACTTTTACGACATTCCTGAGATGTACACAGTTTAATTTTTCTCATTTTTAAATAAAGAGCATAATTCAACAATTAATCCACAATTTATGGTTACATAACTTCATGAAATAAAATACATTTCATGAAATTTTGTTCACATTTTTTCTAATTACAATAAATGCATTTTCAAATAGCCTACTATTAAGTTTTGTTCACAATTTTTTTAAATTCCATGGTTGCAACAGCATGTGATATGCAATGACCACATCCAGGTTGTGTAAATATAGCAACTTTTCATTATTCATACACGTCATTTATTCATACATCTCATATATGAATATCCATTCATTCATTCATTTATTTATACTCATGTATGCATGCTTATATGTATTCATGTGCTTCTTTTCCTTATGAGATAATATTTTGGAAAAAGAAATGTAAAAGAAACTTGACATGGGCTGCGATAATACGAAATAACTACCTCGAACGAAAACCTGGCGTAGCCTTCAAAATTGTCCTCAATTTCGCCAAATATCTATGCTAAAAGTTCATTTTTCATATTAATTTTTTTACACGGTTTGGATTAGTTGAGACATAATTTTTGTTTATCCGTTAAATACGATGATCCGTCATAATTTTACAGACTTCAAACCTGTTTTTGCTCACATACAGGGCGATTAAAACATATGAAACCTGGAGAAAAAAGTGCCATTTTTAGACTTCAAATATTCAATAAAATTGAAGTTCACTTCAGTGCACATTAGCATATTCATTACGGAGGCCGCCATATGGTCGATGCACAGACTCCCGGTTTCCGAAATTTGGTAATTTCACTGCTCAAAAAGCTAGAAACATTACTTTGTAAGTTGTTGTTAGTATAATAAAAGTGCCAAATATGGTCAACACAAGAAAGCCTCCGGGGCGAGAATTTTGTGAGTTTTCGTGGGGGAAATTTATTATACTATAATTTTTGCCACCTTATCCCTGCGGAGGGTAATAATACCTTAACACCTTTACATACGGAGAAAGAGAGCGTTGTTTCCTGTCCTCATTCGTCTAGCGGTCCAAGACACTCCGGGCTAAACGGAGGGACCCTGGTTCGAATCCAGGATGGGGAAAGCGTCTCTTTTTCTCCAAAATTACATAAGCTCTAGTTTGAGCTGTAATTAATACGTGGGTGGCAAAAATTATAGTATAATAATAAAAGTGGCTATACTCATTAAGTTAGCTTTTCATTAATTCGCTAAAATTATAATGATTATAGTAAAAATAAATTGTAATAATTCCTATTTTAAATTAAATTTTATCTCCTATTTCTAATTTACCTTCATTATCTTCTCTTTACCTTCAACTTTTAGATCACTGAAGAACTTTATTTTGTGCTGTTAAACCCCGGTCAGTCTTTTTATCCTTGAGTTAAAACACCTTTGAGAGCCGCTAACATCGTAAGTATGGCTCTAATCCACACATATACCTAACAGGGTAGTGCCGAGAAATTTTTGTATCTGGGGTAAAACTGTGCATTGGCGCCACCCCTTCCCCCAAAGAAACAGTTTTAATATTTGCTATTTTAAATCATTAATTACAATTTTTTTTTATTCTAGCACACACGCACGTCTGTCTAAAACCATAATACTCTCCCACGTTACCTCATTTAGCTCCCTTTTAAGCTTTAAACCTGAGGTAACTGCTTGGATTGCGGCAACCTCGACCCGGTCCTAATACCTTAAAACCTATATTTGAAACCATCCACAAATATATTTGTGGAAGCAGCGCACTGCAACCTCCACCCCCTAAAACTCAAAGTTCATATACCCGCTAAATATTCAAATTACAAGAAAGGAAATAAAACATTGCGCAAATTATTTTTCTATACCTTTTCTGCACATGTAAATTGGCTTTTATATATAGCAAGTTTTTCAGAGAAAAATACGATGAAGATACCAGGAGAAAGAAAGTTACCATATGAAGTAAAATCCTGCCACCTCAAAAATTATCAACTGTCTGTGAATAGACTAAATGTCCAAGAAGAAATGCTTGAATTTTGTTTTCCTCTGAATAAAAGAATGAACTTTTTTATATAAATATGGAAGAATTATTTCATTTCTGTTGAATATTTTATTTCGTTTCTTTTCTTCTGGTGAGTACGTTTTATAAGAAAAAATCTTGATGGTAAATTTCGCACACTCCAAACGAAGGTTTACACCCCCCCCCCAACCAACGAAGTTTGACACTCCCCCTGAGCGAATATTCTGACACACACACCCTGCACCGCACCGATCCTCATGCGCTTAATTGCTTCCAATTAAAGACTACAATGAACTTAACACCTCTTCCTTCCGCCTTTTCTGCTATATGAGACACTTTACTTTTACGAAATTGACAATGTTTGTATAGATCTTCATTCGAGATAAATTCAGACGATTTTTTCAAACCTTCTCCAAGAAAAGTTAAATCTAAAGGGCGCTTATATATTTTTCACCCACCCAAAAGCATCGTTTTTCTAAGAACTTCCAGATACAAAATATACATAATGACTAATTACCCTAATACAAAAACGGGTGGACAGTTGCCAAAGGTTGCAGTCAATGTTCCGAGCTTTTGCGGTTCGACTGCATGTGGTAGCTTTGGCGCGAGCTTCAGCCTATGACAACATCCGCACCGTATAAAAAAAAGAAAACTGTTCACACACGTCAGTTGATGGATATCATGTGTTCCATACTTTGATAAACAAACTACTGTATATTACACGCCTTCAAAAATGATTTCAGGTAAAAAAAAAAAAAAAAAAAAACAAAAGCAACATACGTAACAAATACGTAACAAACTCCCGATCAGCTTAAAAGCAACTGCAACCTACGCATCCATGATAGGTATGCTCACCCTCTTCTGTCATTCGTGAAGCCATTTGAACACGCGACAGAAGTTCAAGGATAAATGGGAACGGATACCAATTTATACGCATGCGCGTTGTTAAGGTATTATACCTACACGAGAGAACTGAAGCAAAGTATAAGAAAAAAAAAAAATGCGTTCCGCATGCTAAAAGTGGGAAGTTTCTCTCTAAGAAACCAAACTGGCAACTTTCTTTCCCATTTCCATGGCCTTGCAGGCTACAGGTTGAAAATTCCTTTCATGTCTATTCTAAACAGACGATATGGGTTACGCAAAGATTTATAGAGTCAATTTCATAGACGCTCAAGTCTTATAAATATATATATAACTTCTTTTTTTTAAATGAGAAATACGGTTTTATTCATCTTGATTGACTTGATAGCTGTCTACCGTACTATGAAAAAAGACAATAAAATGGGAGGGACTTCCCGGTACTTGAAGTGTAACTGCGTCCCTTGCGTTGACCTAACGTATACAGGCTTAATTTCTAACAAAAAAAAAGTGCAGGAGCCCTAATATTATGATAAATCGATTAAAAAATTGAATGGCTGCAAAAGAATCGATAAATCATATCAATTGTTTATGTCCATTTTTCTGGACAACAAAGTTCATGCCTTTAATCACAAATTCATTACTTTTTCATGAAAGTGTCTATTTAGGGGCTCCGGCTAATATTTAAATAATCGCCAAAAATGGTACCAGACCGGGCTCCGGAGGACTCTCCTGAAATTCCCAAGCCCTGAACGTATATACAGCAAAGAGGTGTTATAACCTCTTCAAAGAAATTATTTAAAAAATAATAATAAATATATAAAATTAAATATATGCTTATAACTTCCGTTATAAAATCGAATTACATTAACTCTTGCTATGTGATTCCCTTCCATTCACCCCACACGCTCTTGGGGAGGGCACAAAATTACTGGGAAATAACATTTAAAGCTTCAGATCTAAATGCGGCAATCTCATTTTTCCCCTCTCTCCTCTCCCCCCATACACAAATTATCAGAATAGCATAAACATAAATCACTAAAAACAATTTAAAGTTTTGCTTCTAAAGGTTGCATAACAGGTTATATGAGAAGGGAGCGACCGCTGAGACATGACCGCAAAACCACAATAAGTCTACACCTGTTTGCTGCCAGCGGATGAAGAAATTGATTTTCAACCCATAATTTTATTCGTCGGTTGTATAGTCAACTCTATATTATTTTTAAAGGCAGGCATTGAAGCAGCATACAATTTAACAGTTAACATTTTACTGATGTAAAGTTGGAATTATCTAGTTATACAGGGTGTTTCATATTTATTAAAGCCCTTGCACACTCTTTCTGAAGCTAATTAATAGTTTTTTAAATGAAAGTAAAAAATGAATACAACATTTTGGATAGCTGTTCAGCATGTTTTCATTTAATGTGCAGTTGTAAGTTACGGAGTTCGTACTCTATGGGTAAAAAAAAATCCATGACTATAAACTAAAAACATTTCGGGGCCGTAGAAACAATTCATGTTCACTTGAAATATAATTTTGACTCCCAGTATTAAATTAAATTCACAAATAAAAATGAAATATTAATTTTGACATGTATTCCACTGCAAAATATATAAAATAATGACCAAAATCAAATTATTATCCATTATCCTATATTAGAATAAACATGCAGATACATTAAAGATTAATGTCTACACTTCGTAATATATGCAAACATGTTTGTACTAGGCATCTTTTAGTTTCGCAATTTTCATCAATCTGCATTTGCGCATTCAAAATTTGAATCGTCTTTTTGGATACAATTCTATATAAACCATTTGATTTTGAAATTGATGTGAAGTCACGGTTAGTTTCTGATTTAACTGCAAAACTGTCTGCAGATTTTTTGAGTTCTAAAACATCAGATTCTAAATGTTTCAGCCATTTCCTTAATTCAGAGTTTGAAAAATACCGGGCGGTTACTACGCCACACGTGCGAGATAAAATGTCCGAATCCGAAGTGTGTGGTCACGTGCAGAGATGTCAACCTGAGAAAGTAGTCATCAGTAAAAAAAAAATCAATTTTCAGTAGTTTTTCAGTACAAAATGAAGAATTTTCATTATACAATTTTGCCACCCACGTATTTGGCTCAAACTAGAGTTTTGTCTTTGGAGAAAAAGAGGCGCCGTCCTCATCCTGGATTCGAACCAGGGTCCTTGCATTGAGCCTGCAGTGTCTTGACCTACTAGACGAACGAGGACAAGAACAAACGCTTTTTTCTTCGTATATAAGGATGTAAGATATTATTACCCTTCTCAGGGATAACACAATTGCCAAATAATGGTCAACACAGAAAAAGACTCGGGGCAAGATTTTGTGAGTTTTAAGCGAGGAAAGTTATTATACAATAATTTTTGCCACCCACGTATATTTAGCTCAAACTGGAGATTTAAAGTTTTTGGAGAAAAAGAAGCGCCGTCCTCATCCTAGATTCGAACCAGGGTCCCCGCGTCATCTATCTAACACATACAATCTAAGAGACCTTTTTCATACTAACGTGAGAGCTATCGCACACTTTCCAATATTTCTGTTGAAATTTCTTGTATAACTTGAGCTATTTATTTTCAGTCATTTTATCAAAAATCTAACTTCTTTGAATGATCTGTAGCAGAAAATAAGTTTTACATGAAATTGCAACTAGGATATTGGAAAGCATGTTACTTCTTAATATGAAAAATGCACCATGGATTTTATAAACAAAGCTGGGGGGAGGACATGCAGAAGGTAAGTTCAACTTATCACTGAACATTGAATAAATATACAATGTTTAAGCTCTATCCAACGTCATATTTATTTTGATATTGGGGCTTTTATTTAAAAAATTATAAAAGTAAAAACGTGTACAAAAACTACATAAACACCCTGTATATCAGGTGCCACTTTCAACCGGCAATGCAGAAACGTTTAATCTTTAAACATATCTACTCTGTAAGCATTAATAATATGATCTTCTTTTAAATAGTTTTCTTGAAACCCTATAGAAAAGGATTCATATTCTAAAAATTGTTTTGGTAACTCCATATTTTTAGTTAACCAACTTTCAAAAGTACAGGATCCTGCAGTGGTAAGGAGGTTGCCTAACTTGCCGTTAATTCAAATTCAACTCCCAACGATGGGGGGAAAAAAAGGAATGCTTACTGCCTGCCTACTGTAGTCCAGTGTTGGTTCTTATAGGTTCGGATTCCTTGAAAAACTGCATTCCGGTGCAGTGTGACCTTTGCTGTCCTTACGCCATAAAAAAAAGGTATAAACATTGGACATTTTAAAGTATTGTTGGGTAAAGAATAGTATTTTGATTATTTGTTCATTTTCTATAATTATATGCATTGTGTAAAGTCTAATTAGAGTTCATGCTATGAAAGCCACTCATTTTCAGATACAGCAAAATCTGTCCATATCCCCACCCCCACCCCACCCGAAATCTAAACCTCTACTGCCAGGGAAACTAAACACTGGACTACAATGGACAGAAAAAGGGCATGCATTCTAGGATGCCATTCAGAGTCAAACCCAGCTTAATAACACAGTACAGCAGAAAAGCAGGGGTAGTCAACCTTTTTTTATATCTATCGCCCACTTTTGTATCCTTGGTGGTAGTAAAATTTTCTTACTGTCTGCCGATTCCACAGTAAATTTAGTGCAACTGCAAAGTTCTCGTAACTTTTAAGTGGAGGTTTAGTATAAATATGTAGTTAAATTTAATTTTTTATTTATACTTTGTGTATGTTTACAATACACAGAAAACTTAATTTTATGCTGCATTTCTATTGATATAGCACCTACTAGTGTGAAAGCTGCATCAATTGAAGAAAAGAAATATAAAAACTACAAAGTCTGTTAAAATTACCTTCAGTCAACTATTAATGAGATCATTGAAGCTGATGTTGCGAAAGTAAATATTTGATATCTGGTTTAATTTTCGTAGGGTTTGTTCATAAGTTTCAGTATCCGACAAAAGCCCTACCGCCCACAATGAAAGCTTGAATACTAAGTATATGCCACTAAAGAAGAGCTTGAATACTAAGTAATATGCCACTAAGTGGGTGGTAAGGATCAGGTTGACCCTTGCAATAGAGGGTCGCAATATCTCTACATCACAGTAAGGTGGTGTACCCACATCCCTCCCCACCACCGATTAATCCAACTTTTAAGGCCTAGGGAAGCAATCCCAAAACTATAGTGAGCAGGTCTTAGGAAAGTGAGAGGGGGTTTTTTTTTTTTAACACAGCAGTGAGAATTGAATTTAGGTTGCTAGTACAATAAGTGAACGAATTACCAATTATCACTGTGCCTATAGAAAAATAACAAATGAATGACCGAAAGTCTAAAACCATGTTCAGGGATTTCGTAAAAAAAGCAAACCTACCTGTGCTTGACAACACACATTGAACTGAAAGCACAAATTTGTACATTTACCTCAACAAATTAATATTAATGGAGGATAATATTGTGATAGAACCCTACAGATACAATAAACTTGACTGGAGTGCATTTGCAAGAAACAGCTTTAACCTAATGGGGAAATTACTTTTGTTTCAAGAGAAAAGTTTTCAATGAGTACTATCAGTTCTCTCATATGAATCAGGGACATATGATGTTCAACAACAAACAATAATAAAAAATACATACCCCACAAAGTAGGAAAGATGTATGCTGGGGAAAAGTAGAAGAGATAAAAGTACTAAACCAGGCAGTAAGGAAAGGTCAAGCATTTGTTTAGACATTGTGCACATAAAAAGCTTGAAGTAAAAAAAGCTCAAATGGCAATGGGTTGGACATATTATACTGATCAATCATGGACAAATGAAATTCTTGAAAGCATCTCAAAAGAAATGTTCTCAAACAAGATGAATGGGTGAAGTAAAACAAGATTAGAATTAGAAGGAGAGGTATTGCTCAAAACAGAAATGTGTTAAGGCACTAAGGGATACCAGGCCACCTAACCATTAAGTGGATAGAAGGGCCATGTGAATGGAAACTTAAACTGAAACAAAAAATGATCATACAAATATGCAAGTGGGTAATTCCAGCATTACGGATGTAACGTATTGCACACTTTAAATCTCTATATCTAGACTCGGAGTAATTCTAAGAAGCTAGGTTTTTTTTAGACATAGACTGTGGTGGTATTTATGTTATCCCCATTTTATGTAAAGTTTCATCTATAGTACACGAACTGGTGATAAAAAAAATAACCTGTTATGGGTGTAACTCAGAAAACAGTATAAATTCCACATTGTCATACTAATTCATATAATTCTGTGAATTATGCATGATTTTTTAACATTTACTTTTATGTCTGTTCAGAAGACTGAGCTTTTAGGAATAGTAAAGCTTTATAGTATATGTAACTTGTAGTAATTAACATAAAGACAAATTAATTTATTATGGACGTAACAATTTTGTGTTTCTGATGTAACGTTCTCTGCTGTCAAATACTGGGTGGACGAGCTTAAGTTGATACTGTAAAATATCTAAAAAAATAAGAATTTTACAAAAAAAGTTTAAAACAAAAATTGCTTGTCTTAAAGGGGGAGAGTGTTTTTCATCATTTATATTTTACTTGGAAGTCATTTTTCAAGGTCATATGAAGATCAAACTCGCTTTTTCAAAGTGAAACCTGTATTTCTTATTAGTATTAAGAGTGAAAAAATAAACGACTTTGTTTCAAACTTTTTTTTTTGTGAAATGCTTACTTTTTTTTAGATATTTTACAGTATCAACTGAAGCTTGTCCATCTTGTATACTAAGTGAGAGAGAGAAATGTTTAGGGAGTTAAAAGAGGCCATTAAAAAAACATTTTAAAATCTAAAACATTAAGAGACAAAAGATTCAGGGTGTAATTTGAAAATTATTTACCCAGCTTTTTGGTACATGTAGAGAAAAATTTTCAAGAGAAAGGTGACTTCTACAAATCTAATTCAGAAAAATTATCTTTTCTTGTAGATCTGTGGTAGATTTAACTAGTACTTTTCTTATTTGAAGCTTATCAATTACAGCAATGCTTTCTTCTGTAGGACAAACAAATTTAAGACCAGATTTCTTAAAAAAACTGTTGTAACTGTTGCGGTACTATGATTTAATTGCTCAAGGATCAGTCTCACAAACCGAAGTGAACTTTTACGTTCTAAAGTAAATTCCATCAATATCCGTTTTCCAAATTGAATGCCTTCCTTATGATCATCTGTGCTTGTTCCCATGTAGCTATGTTTAATTACTGGTTGACAAATCATCAATCATTCTGAAGTAAAAAAATCTCCTTTATCTGATGTAGCAAACCTCACTAAATTTGTTGCATACGAGCACAATGTATCCGATGTGTTTTTGGCAAATTCCCAATACTCTCCCAACACTTCTCTAATTTTTCAGTTTCGCTTTTGATTTCTGCTTCAGGTATATAGATAACATTTATCTTTAGTGTTATTGATGCAGTACGCTGCAAAAAAGACAAAACATTACCATACGCGTAGACAAAGTTCATAAGGGGGTTATAGGCTTAATGGGAGGGGTTACAGAGCTACAACTCATATATTCCTATGTTAAATATACAAAATTTCATTGCGATGGGGGTTGTTACCTCCATCGATAAGATAACACAAAAGATAAGATAATAACACAAAACCTCCCCGACTACACTTATGAACATTACTGACAAAGGCTTTTCTACCTTCACTTTTTTCCATACATGATTCTTTATCATTTCATCCCCTCCACCTACTGCCCTTTTGCCATGAGATATGGCAAAAAAGTGCCAATTAAGATGCAAGTTGTAATCTTGAATTTCATATGTTATATTACATAATGTAAATCATTGCTTGAAGTGTTGGGCAACACCGTCAGATAAGATTTCAACACATTCCAGTTAAGGAACATTTTTTTTTCAAGTCCTAAAACATTTTGCAGTTAAAAATGTGAAATGAAGTTTTATTGTACTCCATATAATATGAAAATAAAGCATATGAATATGTTTTCGTGGATGTATATGCAATTGCTATCTATATATATATATATAGATAGCAATTGCATATACATCCATGAATATCCATATATATAAATTTGGTCATTTGTCTAATGGACGCTTTGCACTTCATCTTTCTGCGTAACAGTGAAGTTCTCGTTAAAGTCAACTTGAAGTACGCATTTTCTCTGACACTTCATTTTTACAATCTTAAATATAAAGGCTTTGTCTATGCTTTATGAAACAATGCTCTAAAAATGGGAACCTTTTATTCTAAATCCTAGTTAAGTCATCATTAAGAGTTCCTTCCTTCACCATTATTCTTTCTGAATTAACATCCCAAATATATCAGGATATTAATTCAGATCTATTTTGAATTCTACTTTTTGAGTTTTCATACTGACTTTCGCATGTTACACATTTGCCTAACATACAGTCTTCATTTTCTTTTTCACATACCAAATTCTCTGCCAATTCCTTTGATCTACTGGGAAAGATGGGTAACATTTTGTTTATGCTACAAACAAGGAACTCAAAATTGGCATGGTATATATATATATACACACAGATTAGGAGGTGTTTCAGGTAATATATGAAAAAAATATGAAATCCAATCCCAATGTTTTGATTTTCACTTTTGAGAAGTTGAAATATCTCAGTCAAAACCATGTCTTTTTTGGCATTTGATTTTCTTTCCACGTATTCGAGTGACGATCGTATCTTTCTTTCTTGGATTGATTATGAGTAATTATATTGTCAAATTGAAGAAATAAATAATATTTTCAAATACTGTTGCCAATTATTTTTGTGTAGTTATTGCTCCTGGAATTAAGAAATTTGGTTCACTATTCATAAACCAGAAAAAAACTATTTAGAAGCACAGACATATGTATTTGAATATATTTAATACACAAAAATATTCTTATTAAATTGAGTTACTTTATTTTAATTGATTCATATTGAGAATTTTAAGAAACAAAATATCAAATTATGGTTTCTCTTAGCATTACATAGTAGTTATGGTTATTTTTACATTTGTATGATTAAATTAAGTTCCATAGGTATTTGTTACAGACGTAACATTAATCA
>QLNU02015360.1:278969622-278982895 GCA_006491805.2 Dysdera silvatica
ATTTTCTGTATAGAAAGATACTATAACAAAATACACAACTTTTCGCCATCAAAAATGTAAACCGAAAAACCCCATTACAAATAAAAAGGAAAACTTCGGCACTTATTTTTATACACGAATACACAAAAGTTAGAATATGGAGCCAATATTGGCGGACTTACTTTGGCGCGTAATAGCAACCCTAATATCAACGGTCCGGTTCCCCAACCCAAATCCGGTTCACCAGAAAGCTCAAAAGAAATTCGGTTGCCTAGCGCGACAGGCCTGTATTTTTCCTAAGCTCTGTATGGAAAGTGAATACACCACACTACAAGCGTGGCTGCCCCAACGAAAACAGCGAAGAGGATGGAGTTGTCATCCGTCGGCGAACGGGTGTTTGCGGCCGAATGCATTATGAAAAAGCGTATTAGAAAAGTAATAACATGCTTAAAACTTACTTAAATGAACCGAAATAAAGTGGATGATGTGCCTCACATCTGAATTGATAGTTTTCTAAAGCATCTTTTTTTTCTTTTTTCTTTTTTTTTTACATTTCAATTTGCAGGGCCAGGCGGAATATCTCGTCAAATGGAAAGGTTGGACACCGAAGTGAGTACCTTCTTATAAAACCGAATTTTTGCATTGGTCGGTAACCATTAATACTGCTATGTGAATTCGGGAAACTAAGACTGGTTTATTTACATAGATACAACACGTGGGAACCCGAAGAAAATATACTGGACGCTCGTTTACTAGAGGCCTTCAAGAGGGGGTGAGTAGTTTAAGATGGCGATTTTTCAATTCTCTGCGCTTGCGTAAGGAATTGTTTATTTTTGTTTTGGTTTTTATAACCTTTTGTTTAAATTACCAAAAAAAAAATTCAAAACATTTTTAAGGGGAAAAAAATTTTTTTTTTCTAGGTTTACTTAAAAGTGCAATCTTTGAACATGAGTTCTTAACAGCATTGATGTATGTACGAAAGAGGGTCTCTAGCCCCACCTACTGGATATTACGTCTGATTTTCCCTTTTAACGCTAAGTTAATACCCGTTTTTAAAGCTCCCTCCCACCCATAATTTTCGAATCGCTACGCCCCTATTCAGAACTTACAATATTTTATATTATATGCAGAATGATATTTTTCATGGTGGCAGAGGGACTGCACTGTCAAAGGACTAGCCAGCATCGTAAAAATGAGGGAAATTCAAATTTTGCACATTGGGGAAAAAAAGGGAGCTCTGTAGTTGCACTAAATAATGAATGTTTATAAGAATTTAAAAAATGTTTTTGTTTTTATTTTCCAATTTAATGCTTTTAATTAGAAAAATGGTTTTTAATAAAAAAAATTCCACCAATAAATTAGGAGGAACAACTACTTTAGCTGGGTGAATTCAAGGAAGAGTTAGGTGCCACAACGACTAAATTAAGGGAGATTTAAATGAGGCCACAAATTTATTTATTTTTTTTAAGCACAGCAATTTTACTCCAGCAAATGTTCATTCAATGGATGATATTAAACAAAACAATTTACATCTAATATTGTTATATGTCACATATATTATTTTTGAAAAAAAAGTCACAGTAGGCAGGTCACAATATAGAATACAATTCATATGTAAACGAACAAAGTCAATGTTTTAGGCATTGCATAATTAAACAAAAATCTATGTACAGGTTTCAAACCCACCTTAACCCGTCCTCAGCAGGAATCTATATGATGCATGGTTGTACATGCCCACTGTAACCTCCTCCCCCTAGATGCACCCTTGAGTGCTAGGATGTTAAAATGCCAATTATTTATGTATTTAAAAGTACCGCCATTTACTTCCATTTCCTGAATTTATTATGCAAAACAAGTATTCGTTTACAGATGAAACTTAGAAATTCAAGGATTTCAATGTATTTTTCTGTTATAAATGAACGTTAAATTTTGTTTTAAATTGGTTTCCTTTTTTTTTTTACATCAATTGTAAACATTAAGAAATTTGGTTTGACGACAATTATGTTAACCCTACTTTTTACAAAAAGGTGTTGCTGTTGAGCTGTTCTAAATCTATTTAAATCAATGGTGTTAGTGCAGAATACTCAACCCTTGGCAACTTTTTTTGATGTCACCAAAATGGATGCCAATGGCCATAATAACCGTCTGTCATTATAGAACGTTATTTTTCAAACACTTTTTACCCAGTACTTTCCTTAATCAGTACATGGGAGGAGGTGGGGGGGGGCATCTCTCCCAGAATAAATACATATAGATAATTGTGGTACAGCAACCTCTAGAATTCATAACCCTTGCAATAGAAAAATTAAAAACTTTTCTATGTTTTGGTGTGAGCGGTATGCTGAGAAAATATGGCCTTTTTGACGTTTAAAAATACTAGGAACATTTTGGGTGGTTGCTCCTTGTGGCAAAATGAGTGGACATAGAAACCAACTTCATTTTCTCTTTTGGACACTCATATTCCAATGCAAGCAAACTCTTTCACATACTCCCATTTGGAACAAGAGATAGAAGCAATTCTAAGAAAATGGCTGCCGAAGCATTATTACGAACAGTCATCTGATATGACCTCAGAAAGGTATCGAGTGCAAAATAGTCATTAGAGACTATTTTTGGAACGGTTCCAAAAGAAAAACGCCAGTGGGTGCATATTCTGCACTAGCGCCAAATCGATTTGTCATTAGGAAACAATATTTTTCTGCAATTTTTTAAAACTCACTCAAGTCTTAATTAGTTAGGAAGCGTATTAAACTCAGTGCACATCATTTCAAGTTTAATTAGTGAGGTTAGATACTATGATATATTTTCTGGAATTATAATCATGAGTTGGTAATTATAAGGATAAGAGATTCATATATATACAGCAAACTCATGATTATCAGTTGTAATGTGTGGTATGATTAGTGGTGCTGGTTTTTTGAAAAAATTTTGAATGGAAATTTTTCCAGCACACACTTCAGTTACTGAATATCTAGTGCAATACAGTAAAACCCCTCATTAGTGGTAACTCGCCGGACAGGGAAATTTGGTCATAAAAGAGGGGGGGGGTCATTCTGAAGTAAATGAAATTTTACGTTTAAATACTTCATTTCAAAACTTATGTATTTTTATACACAATAGGACAAGTTTAAGTTAACAGACCTAAACATTTGTTGAATGTAACCAGTAAATTTACAGCAAAACCTTAAATATTAAATTTTATTTGCCTAAGAAAACAAATTAATCACTAGCTGTTTGGTGGTTTCTATTTGCCAGTTCTCCTTTGACATGTATTTATAATTGCGAGATTAAACTCGATCGTCTCTGGACGGAAAGTCCCTTAAACTAATCACCCCTTAGGGAGAATCGTCCGGGACCGGTACTGCAATGTAAGAACAAACCTGTTTTATTAAGGCTATTTCTTAAAATGCCTGCTCTTGTACATGTTTTCTCTTTCTATGTGTGTGTCGCTTCATTTCACAGAACCAAACTTCATTTGGTGGGCGGCAAATTAAAATTTTAAAAAATGCATTCCCATCTCAAGAGTCCTACTTACTGCCCTGTTCTGAAAACGAAAGACAATTTTATGGATGCTATCTCTTAAAATGCCTGCTCTTGAACTTTTTCCCCTTTCCATATATGTTTCGCACCATTTCCAAGAACCAGTCTGCATTTATTAGGCAAAAAATTAAAATTTGAGAGAGAAAGAAATGTTCCCAATGTTGGGAGCCGTACTTACTACCCTGTTCTCGAAGCCAAAAATGGTTTTATCAGCACTATTTCTTAAAATGTCTGCTCTTAAACATTTCTTCCCTTTCTATATATATGTATGTGTTGCATCATTTCAAAGAACCAAACTGCATTTATTAGGCAAAAAATTAAAATTTGAAAAAAAAAATGTGTTCTCATGTTTGGAGTTGTACTTACTACCCCGTGTTGAAAGCAAAATCTGACTATTTTATCGAAGCTCTCTCTTAAACTGACAGTTCTTGAACGTTTTCTCCCTTTCTATATATGTGTATCGCTCTATTTCACAGAACGAGACTTCATTTATTTGACAGAAAATTAAAATTTGAAGGGGGAAAAACGCGCTTTCGTGTTGGAAGTTGCACTTACTACCTTATGCTTAAAGCAAGAGACCGTTTTACCGAAGCTGCTTTTTTAAATAGCTGTTCTTGAACTTTTTTTTTCCTTTCAATATATGTGTGTCGTATCATTTCAAAGAACCAGACTGCATTTATTAGAGGGAAAATTAAAATTTGAAGAAAAAAAAAAGCAACTGGAAAAAATAAGCTTCCATGCCAGGAATCGTACTTTCTACCCTGTGCTGAATGCAAGAGACTGCTTTATCATTACTGTTTTTTAAAATGCCTGCTCTTAGAACGTTTTTTCCCCTTTCCATATTCTTGTAACTTCATTTCACAATGGCGGATTCGAAAAAATGTTCGAAAGGTGATTTGTTTCCAATTCCTATTTTTAGCCAATCGTGCAGTACTTTTCATTTCACTTTCCATCATATAACTTCAACTTGGGGGGGATCAACCCATCGTCCCCCCCCCCTTGTATCCATGCTTGGTTGTATATGTATAAGATCACGTCATGTTAAACGATATTTTTTTTATACTATATGTAATATGATATATATGCACAAATTAATTGTAATCTTAAATTTTTGTCCCAATTAGACGGAATGTTGGCCCAGTTAAGCGGCGTAAATTACTATCAGTTTCTTGGTTTGGGTTCCACTCTTTGAAATTTGGCCCAATTAAGTGGAATTGACTGTTTTTTTAATTAGAATATTGAGATTGACTTTAACAGCCATTCGATTATTGCAGCGTCTTTTTCAACCTCTGAACCAATATTTTTCTTCATTACATCTTCCTTTTTTACACGAGGCTATTTATTGTATCAGCTAACAAAATTGTTCCATAATTTAATGAATTGTATTTTATTTTGAATTTGAGCAATTATTGAAGTCACTCTCTATGAAATAGGACCAGTGTTTTTAAAAAAAAACTGAAAAGGGATATAGAGAAATCCTTTTTATTTGGAATGACAATTATTTTTAAAAAAATTGTGTGCAAATCACTATATTAGTTAAATAACTTTTTAGTATAGTTAATTATAACCTTATAGTTAAATATAAACTGAGGCCGACAAATCCAAGGTGCCTGGTCACCATTGTGCCTGAAAAATTTTACCTGTTGCCTGAAAAATTTTAAATTCAGTTCTAAAAATATTTTTTTAATATTTCAAACTCCCTTACAGAAATTTTGGCACTATTGTCAAAATGCCAGAATCACAAATGAAGCTGTAGATTGCTTCATAACACTTACAACTGTTGTAGTAAAACTTCGTTTTTTTTCCTTTTTTTAAAGTAAACATATTTACGATCGGAACAGTTCATGTTTGTAGTTTCTTTAGCTTATTTACGATGTTGATAATTGATGCAAAACGTCGAAATTAACGGTAGCCTATCCAGGTGGATTTGTGTACCAATATCACTTTATTAGACAAAATTAAATAAAAGACAAATGACACTTTAAATCAGCCTCCAATAAAGGACTTTGATCCAATAAAATCCATTGATTGTTGGTATTTTGGTGGAAAATTGAAGACACGTGTAATGTAATTTTGTAAAGCTGGGTGGCAGCTAACTGATAGCTATTTGAGTTAGTGCCTATTAAAAAATTAATGACTTTTAATCCAATCTTGTACTAACATTATACAGGGTGTCTCAGCACCAGGGTTGCAAACATCTAGGAGGGGTAGGGTACACCTAGACGAACAATATTTGTCATAGAACCTAGGGTCGCAAACCACTCACAGTGCCAATTCTAAAACCGTCCAGCATGCACAAATACTGACAACCAGTGCATGAGAAGCGCAAAATGGGATGTCCTAATAATCTATGCACTTCAGCAGCTGACCTGAGTTTTATCTGGCGCTTTTTACGCACTGGTTGTAAATATTTGTACATGCGGGACAGTTTTCAAATTAGCGCTGTAAGTGGTTTGCGACCTTAGGTTCTATGACAAATATTATTCGTCTTAAGTGTACCCTACCCCTCTTCGACATTTGCAACCCTGGTGCTGAAACACCCTGTATATATACAGTTGTGTAGCTCTGATAAAAAAAGTGCCCTGGCACTCCCTTTTAAGAGGTCAATTTATCTATATGTAATACTTGTATATTGTATGTAGAAGGACTGAAAAATAAATGCCTTGGCGCAGCGAGGCCACCTGGAGTACACCAGTATATTTATATACATTGCATTCTGTCGGCTCCTGACAAAAGGGGGGGCTGGTGCCTGAATTTTTTTAATTTTGTCTACCCCTGAATATAAACAGTTTTCTGTTAGTTAAATAACGTTATATTTGGGCAATTCCAGCGTTACAAACGTAACATATTGCATGCTTTAAATCTCCATATCTAGACTCAGGATAATTCAAAGAAGCTAATTTTTTTTTTTTTAAATAGACTGTGGTGGTATTTATGTTATCCCCATTTTATCCAGTGTTGTCTATTACGGAAACTGCTAATAAAAAAAAGTAACCTGTTACAGACATGACTCATAAAACAGTGTAAATTTCACATCATTGTCATACTAATTCATATAATTCTGTGAATTGTGCGTGATTTCTTTAAATTTGCTTTCTATGTCTGCTCAAAAGACTTTGAGCTTCTAAAAATAGTAAAGTTTAGTAGATGTGATTTGTACTAATTAACATAAAGACAAATTAAATTATTACAGACATAACGTTCTCTACTGCCAAATTCAGAATGGACCAGTTTCAGTTGATACTGTAAAATATCTAAAGAAATAAGTATTACAAACGTTTTAAACAAAATTTTGCTTGGCTTGAAGGGGGAAAGTGTTTTTTATTATCTATATTTTAATTGGTGAGGGGTCATTTTCATGGTCATTTGAAGGTCAAACTCATGTTCTGTAAAGGGAAACCTATACTTTTATTCTTATTCCTTGTGAAAAAAACGACTTTTGTGGAAAGTATTTTTTTCAATTTAGCGTTTAATTTCTAAGATGTATAAAAAAATAAGCTTGAATAAAGATGAAAAATTGCAATTTTCAACATATTTATTATGTATAATACAAATAGAAACTCAAAAAAAAGAACTCAATCGCATTTCAATCAGTCACACGCTGGTCTTCATCAGGAGATGAACAACATTGTAAACACAAGGCGTGTTGCCATCCTTTTAAATAAAGATGTCCATGCCATATCATTCATGTTGTATTTTCCCCAGATTCCACAAAAATAAGTACTGTTTTGACTTTTGTCTTTACAGATACTTCATTTTAACACACAATAAACTAATTTATCTTAACACTTAAGTGCTAACTTTCAAATGACTTACATTAAATGGATGGCTGAAGGACGGAAGTAGAAGAAAGACTGAATGCTGGTAGCAAGTGGCAGTCTTGCTTCGGTATCAATTAGCACCATATGCAATATCTCATTTTTGTAGTGAATATAAATCAGTTGTGTGATTTATCGACCAATCTTTATTATTTTTATTTGTGTGTACAATGTCTCTCCAAGTACTGTATACCCTTTCGTTTTCTAAATATCTCTGAAACTAAGCACTAAATTGAAAAAATACTTTCTACGAAAGTTATTTTTTTACAAGAAATAAGAATAACCCCCCCAACTTTCAAGACAAGCAACTTTCGTTTCATTTTTTTTGTAAAATGCTTATTTTTTAAAATATTTTACAGTATCAACTTAAGCTGGTAAATCCAGTATACTGAAAGAGAGAGAACTACTTAGGGAGTTTCAAAACTGCCATTAAAAAAACATTTTAAAATCTAAAATATTAAAGAGACAAAAGCTTCAGGGTGTAATCTGAAAATTATCTACCCAGATTTTTGGTATATGTAGAGGAAAATTTTCAAGAGGAAGATGAATTTTACAAATCTAATTATGTTAAAAGTGTGAACTGCAATTTTATCGTACTGCATATAATCTGAAATTAAAGCATATGAATATGTTCTCATGAATATATATGCAACTTCTGTATATATAAAAATTTGGCCATTTCATCTCTTTCTGCATAATAGTGAAATTCTCGCTGAAGTAAACTTGAAGTATGCATTTTCTCTCTGACACTTCATTCCTACAATCTTAAAAATAAAGGCATTGTTTATGCTTTATGAAATAATTCTCTAAAAGTGGGAGAACCTTTTCTTCTAGCTTAATTACGACATCGACAAGAGTACCTTCCTTTATTGTCTTCCCCATTATTCCTTCTGAATTAATATCCCAAACATATCAGGATATTAATTTATATCTATTTTGAATGCTACTTTTTCAAGTTTGCATACTGACCTTCACATGTAACACATTCTTCGTTTTCTTTTTCACATACCAACTTCTCTACCAATTTCTTTGATCTACTGGGAAAGGTAGGAAACATTTTGTTTATGCTACAAACAAGGAGCTGAAAATTGACATTGTATATACATACACACAGGTTAAGAGATGTTTCAGACTAAAGAGGGGCAAGCTGTGGTCTAACCAAAGCAAAAGATGAGAATCCAATCTCAATATTTTGATTTCACTTTCGAAAAGTTGAAATATCTCAATTAAAACTGTGTATAAACTTCTTTCTTGGCATTTGATTTTCTTTCCACATATTTGAGTGATGATTGTGTCTCTCCTTCATGGATGATTATGAGTAATTATGTTGTCAAATTGGAGAAATATATTTATGATATTTTCAAATACTGTTACCAATTATGTTTGCATAATTATTGCTCCCAGAGTTAAGAAATTTAGTGCACTATTATAAGGAAAAAAAGCTACTTAGAAGCACAGATATATGTATTTGAATATATTTAATATAAAAAATTATTTTTATTAAAGTAAGTTACTTCGTTTTGATGCATGAAAAAAATTTTAAGCAGCAAAATATCAAATTATGATTTCTCTTAGCATTACATAGTAATTATGGTTATTTCTACATTTGTTTACTTAAATTAAGTTCTATAGGTATTTGTTACGGACCTAACGTTAATCAAGATGTTACATCTGTAACTTTTTTTTTTTAAGTGAAGAATCCTGGAAGAATTTATGACAAATCATTTACTTACAGAAAAGCTAAGAACACCAAAAAAGATTTTAATACTCATTGACGTTTTCAGAGATTATGGTAACTTTTACTTTATTTTTGTTACGGACGTAACATAAAAATTTCAGTAACAAATTTTAAAATTAAAATTTCTTTTTGTCAAAAAATATAATTTTTCCACAGAACTGTAAGATTATATGAGCCATACAAAATTTAGTATCAGTTGATTTCTGTTGTTTGTTTTTCTATTAAAAATGGGCAGGAGAAAAATTAGTTTTGTAAAAACAAATTTTTAAAAACATTATGCGATCACACTTCTAAGTGAAAATTTTTTTGCACTTGAAATATATTAAAAAATGGATAGCATGTATAGAAAATAGAGATTTCAAGCTTTAAAATGATATATGATATAGCTATATTCGCACTGTTTGAAATTTTGACCTCTTGGTTTCACTTTTGGTGGAATTGCCCAAATGAGATTTAAAGCTCATCACAATAGCAAGGTAGATTTGTAAACCGAATCTACAGTTTAATAAAGTGTATTTGTGTTTTACAAGGACAACAAAAGTCATGCTACGTTGGGACCTACAGTTCTGAGGAATATATATACTCCTCTTAAGGCAGTGATTCACAACGGAGAACATGGTACATTTCTGGGCATCTATGGGTAAAATTAATGAAATTAGGGTCTATGCTATATATCTAGGGAACCACAAATAAAATCATTAAAATTGGGTGAGGCCTTGAAAACTTAAGCGCATCACAAAAAATCCACTTCAAAATAGAATTACTGATATGAAAAAAATAACATCAATGCTTTTCTTCTTACGTTTCTGTCTTGTATCAAATTGAACAGTATACTGAAATGAAAATCTGTAATGTTTATATACTCAAACCTTTTCCACTAATGTTCTGGACTGCTTTTTAAATAATTGGTCAAGTTTTTAAGCATATATTACAGTAAGTTTCATAATTTTGAGAAATAATTAAAGTATGATAGAACATCTAAAATTCATAAAGGTTTGCTCGCATCCCATTAGATTTCTAAGCCATCCCATATAGTACTGGAGTCGATTTTGCCTGAAATATCAACTGTAATAAACCATAATATACATGGAATTGTAGTCTAACCACCTTTCTAAGCAACTAGCCAGTATCGAGGTGAGGCATATCAACGAAAGGACAAGTATGGAAAAACAATTACAGCACATTGCACAACTATATTTTAACCCTTAATGTTTGAAAAGCTCCACTGCGGAGGCATGTATTAATGCTATAGAAATTAGAAGACTCCACTGTAGAGACATTTGTTATCTCATATATACATAAATGAATCATTTTTATAATGAAAAATGGTATGTACATAAGCAGGGGTGGCTTAAGGGCAGGGCAACACAAGTGGCCACCCGGGTCCCTGTTTGAATGAGGGCACACAAACTGAAGTCAAGTTCAATTTTTTGTAATTGACCGAACAGCAGAAATCTCTCTGAAAAGGAACAAGTTTAGAGAAATTTTTAGAGACATCTTTAGAGAAATTCTTTCAGAGACTTTTGGCCACTTTTATATGTTATATGGCTCACTGTGCATCTGTGAAAATCTCCTGTTTTCGCCGGAGGAGGGGGTGCCAAAAAGCAAACCATGCCACGCCGCCCAGGTTCAAAATGAACCTCAAGCCGCCCCTGTACGCAAGTATATAAGAGATAACAAATGTCTCTACAATGGAGCCTTTCAGATTTCTATAGCATTAATACATATTTCCACAGCAGAGCCTTTCGATCGAGCATTAAGGGTTAATAAATGTTAGGTAAACGTTGTATTAAAAGAACGTCTCATTGAACTGCAAAGTGGTGTATAATGCGTAAGCTAGATTAAAGAAAAACTGTTTCTGGATAAGCAGTAAAATTGTTTTAAGTAAAAAAAAACCCACACAGCTCAGAAAAAAGGCAAATTTGTTTTTATAAGATTTCCAACGTCATGTTTTTCTTTTTTCAAATCTGGATTTAAATGAGTTCTTAATCTACTATCTTAACACTTTACCTACCAGAAGACTATATGAGCTATATAAAATTTGGTACCAGTAAATTTCTGTTGTTTATTTTTCTATTAAAAATGGGCAAGAGAAAAATTAGACGTAACATAAAAATTCCAGTAATATAATTTCAATTTTAAAATTTATATTACTGGAATTTTTATGTTACGTCCGTAACAAAAATAAAGCAAAAGTTACCATAATCTCTGAAAAAAAACAATGAATATTAAAATCCTTTCTGATGTTCTTAGTTTTTCTGTAAGTAAATGATATGCCATAAATTAAATTATTCTGGGATCCTTCATTTAAAAAAAAAATTTACAGATGTAACGTCTTGATTAACGTAACGTCCGTAACACATACCTATAGAACTTAATTTAAGCAAACACATGTTGAATTAACCATAACTACTATGTAATGCTAAGTGAAACCATAATTTCATATTTTGCTGTTTATAGTGCACCAAATTTCTTAACCTGGGAGCAATAATTACACAAAAATGATCGGCAACAGTATTTGAAATTATTATATATTTTTCCAATTTGATGACATAATTAATTACTCATAATCAATCTAAGAAAGAAAGATACGATCATCACTCGAATAAGTGGAAAGAAAATCAAATGCCAAAATAGACATTTATTTATGGTTTTGACTGAGATATTTCAACTTTTCAAAAGTGAAAATCAAGACAAGATTGGATTCTCATATTTTGTTTTGCTCAACTTTCTCTTTCACCTGAAACACCTCCTAATCTGTGTGTATGTATATACCATGCCAATTTTGTCAAACGTAAAAGGGTGCTAGCAGGGCTTAGAATAAAAAATTTGACAAACCGGAACACCGTCCAAGTTTGCTCCAGTACATTTTAAGCCCTGGATGATAGTACATACAGCATCCAACAATACTACAATGTGTCCGTAAGGGAATTACACGCTCAGAAACGCATCTGTGTCGATAAAAGGGTGCAGACGACAAGGCAGGGGTTAAAAGTAGTGGTTCAATCACATCATAGTATTTATGGTGTCGATTATGCACGAGATGGAACAGTTTATAAATGCAGAAAAAACAGATATGCACCTGATGTACGGCATAGCTGAATGCAATGATGAACAGGTGTAAAGGTTGTACCTTGAGCTATATCCTATGCCTCGTGTGCTCGATCATAAAATGTTCGTGAGAGTACACCGCCAGCTATGTAAGACAGGAACCTTCCACGTCAGCCGATGAGATACCGGATCACCAAGGGTGGTCAGACCACCACCTATGACTGACAGAGTACCCAGGCACAAGCATGCAATCGGTCGCTCAGAGCCTGGGTGTACAGTGGAGTAGTGTCTGGCGAGTACATGTGTGAAGAAAAATTACACCCTTGTCATTTGCAGTCAGTGCAGGCATTAACAGTTGCTGATTATTCCTTGTGCTTAGATTTCATGCGGTGGTTCCTACAGCAAAGTGCCGTAAATGTCAATTTCCCCACTCTGGTGGTCTTTATGGATGAATCAACATTCTCACGTGAAGGTATAGTGAATGTGCATAATGTGCATTTGTGGGTGCCCCAGAACACATATGGTACACGTTCAAAGTCAAACCAACATCAATATATGGGCGGGCATTGTGCATAACTACTACTTAATTGGGCCTCACCTACTGCCGACCGCCTCGATTGGCAAACCTATCATATTTTTCTTCAACAGGTTTTACCCGAATTGCTGGAGAAAGTTCCTCTCGCCATTCGTGCCCGTATTTGGTTCCAGCACAATGGGGCATCTGCCCATTTTAGCAGAGACGTGCGTTAGCATCTGAATGCCACATTTGGGAACCGGTGGATTGAGTGCCGGGGCCCTTATCCCATGGCCTCCCAGATGACCTGATCTTTTTTATCTTGATTTCTTTCTGTGGTGATATTTGAAAGGTATCATGTACGATACACCTGTGTTGTCTGCGGACGATCTGGTAACTCGACTGGCCTCCGCAGCCGGCAATGTGTGCTATCAGCCTGGTCTTTTCAAGAAATTACGACAAACGTCATTCAACCATTGTGCTGCATGTGTCAATGTTGATGGATGCACATTTGAACATTTGTTGTAATTATGCGCAAGAAATGTCACTCTGGAAACCTCTGTGTCTTTCCTTCATTTACGACTCCTCACTGCGTTTCTAAGCGCGTAATTTCTTTACATATATGTAACATTG
>QLNU02015360.1:278982995-278999859 GCA_006491805.2 Dysdera silvatica
TTGGATGCTGTATGTACTACCATCCAGGGCTCAAAATGTACTGGAGCAAACAGGGACGGTATTGCGGTTCGTGAAAATTGTCATTTTAAGCCCTGCTAGCACCCTCTCATATTTGGGTCATAAATTCCCCAACTGCATAAATTTGGCCATGGGAAGTTGTTTTGGACCATAGTAAGTAGTGGAACCTTTTCCAATATGGTTTTAGGCTAAAACGGCAAATTTTGTTACATGATCGACTAATGTGGATGCAAATAATAGCATCCCTATAGTTCCAGAACGGCTCATTTTCGGACATTGGTTCACTGGACCAAAGTTGTTTCTTTTGATCTCTTTCATTTATTACACATGCTTGACAATTCCCAACTGCCTGCAGTATGGTAAACCAATTGTTTTCCACACCTTTGATGACTAAATGGCAACAGTACTCAGTGCCAGAGAAGGGAATTTTTTAATTTTTTTTAATCTGCTGCATTATTAGGTCAATCACTTAAATTATGCGTCAAAAAAATTTTTTTGTTCATGTAATTGCCTACGTAGCAACGATGTGGATGTAAATAATACTTTCACTCTGCAGCCAAATCGGATCGTTTGCGGACATGGGGATTTCAGCGAATATGGCTGGTTTATTTGATATCCCCTACAATCCCTTAACGTTTTGGCCATGAATTCAGGGACACCCTGTATAATATATAACAGCCAATGTTCTTTCTAGGATCAGAAAAGGGACAGGGCGCTCTAGATTGAAAAAGGGCACTTTATAATTTTTAGGGCACTTCATCAAAAAACTTTGTGTGCTTTAATTAATACTAATTAACACTAACCAACTAGATTACTAATTAAAACTGTTTTCAACAAAGCATTTTATTTTTTTTCCCCCAACAGAAAATGAGAACTGACTAATCACTACATTTAAGCTATGGTCAAACCCTGCTATAGCGAATCTCAAGAGACTAAACTTCCAGTTCGCTATACCTAGGGATTCATTATATCCGATGACATAAATATAGGAAATTGGACAGAACTAAAAAAAATCATTCGTTATATACATGGACTTATTATAAGTAGGCGAAACGCATAGAACCAAATATATATTTTTGGTATTGTTTTTCAGGAAAAGAGCAGATTTCCAGTAAGACACGAACGTTAATGATGCAAATTTTTTTTTTACGAAGATAGGCAGAGTGCCACATATTTTTATAAAAGGATGGGCATGCCTTGCGAAATAAGCCCAGAATGAACACTGTAACAGCCAGTGCTATTCTACTGAATTTAGGGACCATGGGCTTAATCATTTTTGCAACCCACTTTTTCTGAAATTTCTAAATTTTTACACAGTAAAAAAAAAAAATATATATATATATATATATAAGTATCCTCCATATAATGAAATCGACGGTTCCATAAAAAAAAATTCGTTATATAGGAAATTCGCTATGTGGAAACGATGTGTATTCATGAACCAGGGCAGGTCATTATGATACCAAAATTGAAATCCCATTTTCCAGTTAACGACTGTTTCTTATAAATAACATTCAACCATTTAAAAACAGATGTTTTTAGGAGTGAAATATACATGCGTATAAAAGAGAGTTGAACAATTATTACCTTAAAATGAAAATGTATTTAATGCTTCTTTCATACACATTCATGCTTTTGTAGAAAAATTTCTAACATCCTGCTGCACAACAAATGGTGATGTTGATTCATCATACAAGTGTTAGCACCCCTGTGGGAAATTTGCAAGGTCTGGATTTCTGGTAATCAACCGAGCAAAAAAGGGCAACAAGTACTACTATTCAAATAATACAGTGGATTCAAGGACAATTAGGGCCTGCTTCTAGTCTAACAGCTTTGCACTGTATGGGGCAACCAGACACAGGTGTTTGTGCTTAGGAAAACTCTTTATTAGGGAGTTTAAAATCCCTTAGACGTGCCTCATTCTGTTTGTTTGCCATTTATCTTAAAACCGTATTGTATTCCCACAATATTAGGGAAGGTGATATCGCTGACGTGACCATTGTATTTTCTGTTTTGGTAGTTAAAAATTTCGCTATATATAAATTTATTTCGTTATATAGAAACACTTTCGGTGAAACTACAGATACCGTCCCAACAGCACATTTCTCCCCTAGAGAAATATAGAAAAGTCGTCGTAGGCAGGGTTTTGACGTCAAAGTGTATTATGCCACGTGATGTCACCCATGTGGGTATGGCAAGAACCGCTCGCTTGAAGCATGCTTCGTCCTTGTTTTAAGTGTTATGGTAGTGTTGCCGTGGTTGGAAAAATGTCAGAATGTTTCAATATGGATTTTTTTGTTCAATTGCGGTTGAAAGGGAAGAGGAATGTTGTTGGATTGGTTTGTGGGAGAAGGTTTATTTGGTTCAGAGTAGAAGGACCCGGTTTGCAAAGTGTGCTGGTATGCTAGGCCTAACGTGGATAACTGTGTAGTTGAAGGGGTGAAGTTATCTGACAGATAAAAAGGAATAAAAGTTAGTATGCCATTTTTATTTTGTTCGCTGCACTGAGAAAAAGGAGCAGGGGGAGGGGAAGAGATGGAGGAAAAGAGGGGAAAGCCAACAGCGGGAAAGGTTAAGAGGTGGAGGTTGGGAGTGAAAAGGGAACAGGAGAAAGGGATTAGAGGTGGGAAGGGTGGAGGAGAAAGAGACTAACAAGAAAACAGGGGTTGGGAGGGGGGAAGGAGGAAGAGAAAGAACAGAGGAGAGGGGTAGAGGTGAAGGCTGGGAGTAGGAGGGAAAGGGGCAGAGTCTGTAATGTGACATAAGCAACATGGCGGCAAGGCAGGACAAAGTTGCCATGCGGGCTGGAAACACTTCCCACTAAAAACGAAATGGGACGGTATCTGTACTAGCACCAAACTATCATATATAATGACCATAGGAATTTACCAAAACTTCACTATATAGAGAATTTCGCTATAAGGAAGTTTGTTATATGGAGGTTCTACGGTATATATATAAACTTTACCAATTTGGTACCTTCGTTTGGATCATAGCATAGTTGGCCCATTCGTTAAGAAATCAATGATAACCACATAAACAGCATGAGGAAAAACCAGAAAGACAGTACATGCATCTTAGATCAATAATAGCATATACAAATCACTAGCAGATCCAAGGGGAATGGAGCAATCAACCCCCCTCCCTTGACAGGGCTTATAGCATGGAAAATGGAATAGAAAGTACCAGCCACTTGGCTGAAAATAATCGAAACCAATTGCATCCCCCCCACCACTGAAAGACTTCTGAATCCACCACTGATACAAACCCCCACCATAAACTGAGAAAACTAAACATATAGATGACCACAAATTATATACAATACCACAACCAAGAGTAAATCAGTATACACCAGGTATTACAATAAATATTGACCTTATAATCCCCCCATTAAAAGAAATGTAAACTATCAGAAGTAAGAAGATAGAATTTCATCACAGAGCGAGTTCGTTTATTCTCATGACACAAGGACTAAAGAGATCATGCAGCGCAAGGACCTAGAATTTCACGAGAAACCGTAATCTTTCAATGCCTACGGAACAAACCGTGAGCACAGTAAGCAGATAGTCCATAAGCAATCTTTTTTAAATACCATTAGGAGTCGAATCTGGGTTAATATCACACTAGGCAAGCATGTTAGCACTACACAATGATGGGACCCATAAAGCAATAATATTCAGATTCCCAAATAATTTTTTTTTGGAAATACTTTGACAAATATTCATATATTTTTTTATAATTCAAATAAAAGCTTACTTGTCCTCAAAAGTTTTTAAAATAATTTTTCAAATTTTAAAACAGGAAGCAGTTAAATTCCATCTTAAAGTTTATGGGTCACTTGCGTTTATCTAATGGAAAGAGAATTTTTAACTAAGGTGCAACTTATCAAAATATGTTTTTATACCTTACAAATAAAACAGCACCCTTGCATGTTAAAATATTGTCGAACAAAAAAATTCTATTTTTTTTTTTAATACTGCATATTCCTTTTTAAAGGTTTATATGAAAAAGTAACATGGATTCTTCATCAATACCAGTATCAGTGAAGACTAAAATAAAATAAATAAATGAAATATAAAAATATTTACTAAGCAAGAACAAGGTAAAGACTTGGAACAATCTTCAGTCAGAAAGAAGTTTACACTTGGGTAAAGATGGCAGTAATCAGTGGTATAAAAAAATGTAAAATTCCTGAAGTAAAAACTTTTTCTTTTCACTTTTTCAGATATACCACAGGAGTCACTTCAAAAGGTGAGTGTTATTAGTAAAACAACGGCAATGATTAAGACTGATATTTCTAAACCCTTTTAACATTTCCCTTAATTTTTAAAAAGGAAATTGCAAGGGTGAAATTATTTACTTAAAAGTTTTCATAAAATAAACATCGTTTAAAGCAGGAGATGTAAAGGAAATTCTATACTTTTTTCTTTTAGCAGTTTGTGTTTATAATGTATAAAAATAAATAAAAACAAAAATAAGGATTACTTACTATTATCTTGAACAAAAACCGTAATTTTAATAAACGTTAAATTCGCATTAACTAAAAATTGACCCTTCTTGATACAAAAAAGTTTTAGATTACCACAGGTGGTACAAATAATACAATTTAAATTAGCAAACACAATTAAACTTCTGATCAGCCTACTAAATTCAGCAGTCACTTCAAAAAACTTTCGAAATTTCTTCAAATGCCAGAATTCAAAACCGATTTAATATTATTTAGTTGCTTTTAGCGGTAATCCCCTAGAACGGCAATGTCTAGTAGAACCATAGCTGACCGCTTTAGTCAAGTTTCATTTCATCTAATTTTATTATTTTAATATAGCTTAATATATTTATGATAGAACGATGCCATATCATTCAAAATCTGTGAACAGATGATATATTTAAATCAAAATACACACCAATCTGACACCTTTTTTTGGGGCAAAACAAATAATACACACGAAAGGAGAGCCCAAGCATGTGAAATCGGACAGATAGTGCTAAGCCTAATTTACCTTTTCTTCTAAGAAAATAAAAACTTACCTCACATTAAATAATAAATTTCTAAACTCCAACGATCAAAATTTTCAAACAGTATCAACAAGGTAAATTTCATGTCACGAAAATCAAAACGATTATCAGCTGAAGGAAACCGTCCCAACGATACAAGCCCTCACAATTCGTCTAATCACAGACAGTAAATAGAAAAAATTCTGCTAGACTTTACTTGGCTATTTCACGCGCCAAAACACCTTTCTGCGCTTGCGCATGGAAAGCATTTATTAATATATATTCGTTTTAAAAATTATTGGATAATGTATAAAAAAAAGTAGTTACGTTTATTAAAGAGCTACAAAATATTTTCAGACAATTAGAAATCGTTTACAGAGTACTGAACGATTGTTAGACCAACCGATGATTTAAAAAATTACAAACTGTACAAACAGTTTTAAAATATTTCGGGCAATTTCAAAATTCTTATGGAGAATGCAGGGCGAAACTAGGTTTTCTGTCACCTGGGGAAAAACCCATTCTCCCACCCCTACTACCAGGAATCTTCCTTTTCTGACTAAAACTGTTATGTAGCTGTTTTTGGAGAGAGAAAAGGCAATACTTAATAGCATGGTACGAAATTGCGGGGAGAGATTGGTTCCTCCCTACCTCCATTCTATTTAGAATATATACAGTGGCGGATTTCTAAGTAGGCATACAAGGCACAGGCCTAGGGGCGACACTTCTCGTGGGGCGGCATCAAAGAGCTTAAAAATAAAATTTTCCAAACTGCGCAATGTTGAAAATAATGTTTCTTTTTTAATTATTGCCTTGTTCCCCAATAGCGATAATATATATATAGGTGACTATTTGCCTGCAAATACGAACTACACATTCGTCCAAAGTGGGACAGTCCTACTCGAATCTGGACTTCTGGTCACCTTACGCATCCACAGAATTCTACGGTAGATAGATGTAAAAAAAAAAGAGTTTGTAGCTTTTTAAAATTTTGCGTCCTGGGCATTTCCCCAGTGTACACATTTATAAACCCGAGCCTGACACGCTTTTTGTATGTATACTAACCAGGGGTGTAATCAAGGCCTAGCGTCGCTAGGGTACTTCTTTTGGAGACCTAGCGGCACTAGGACAAAATTTTAGGAAATCATACATTTTACGTAAAAAATTCTGTTCAAGTTGTAAATAAAAAATATGTGGATTCTACAATTCTGTTAAGAAAAAAAATTTTTTAGAGCAATAAACCTAAAATTTTGAATAAATCAACTAAGAATCGTGGGAATTTAAACGAAACTATAGCTTGGAACACGTATCACAAACTGTGTTCCGAAAATAGTCAAAATACGTTATTTAACACAACTAAGGCGACAAGGGCGAAAAGGAGGACTTTTGGCTATCTTTTTCAATTGTTTTCTTTATTTTATTAGCTCACTTCAGAGGTCATTCCTGGTTAGTTTGGCTGGGCACATGCATTTGTGTCACATTATTATTATTTTACGCTTATATGACCCGAAGCTATATGCTGTAGGCAGTGTCGGATCCAGAGGGGCATGGGGGGTCTTGCAATGTCAGCACGACAACCCATACATAATGATAATTTCTGCCCTTATCAGATTAATGGGCTATTGACTGGTTAGGGGGGTCCCCTGACTCCCCCCCGTGGATCCACCTCTGATTTAAAAGAGCGCTAGGCTACTTTTCCTCTTGGGACTCCACCACTGATACTAACAGTAAACGAATGAATAATGGAAAAGCTGAAATCATAACCAAAAAAATACATTCATGCGTGTATGTGTGTGTGTTTAAAGAGTATTTATTTAACATGCACCATAAAATATTACATATTTTGATTTCCTCATTTAAGACATATGTTACATGGTTAGTAAAATGTTCATCATATATATATATATATATATATATATATATATATATATACTACAAATATGTACAAGGTATGTACAAAAACAACAACAATCAATTGGAGTAAGAATGATCAATGGGAAGCGCAAGAAAAAATTAAATTTGCATGATGTCCAAACTCTTAGCGAAAGCTAAAAAGTCGCCAAAATAACGTTCTGAGACCAGTTCTTTTAATTCTGATGGCCATAGTTCACCGTGGGCAACTGTTTTCTTGAGTAGGCCAATTCTAGCTGCTTCCAGAGTTGGGCAGCGTAGTATGACATGATCCACGGTTTGTTCAACAGTTCCATCACAGGAGCATGCTGACGATTCTCGAATGCCAAAACGTCGAAAGTACTGACCGAATCTTCCATGTCCTGTTAGGAGTTGCGTTAGCTGATATGTGATTTTTAAGTGATTTGCGTTTAACCTATCTTTGACGGAAGGGAAAAATCTTTTTGTGAGGCTTCCGTTCTCAGTTTGTTGCCAATGATCCTCCCATTTGCTGGATAATGAATCTTTGATCATATTTTTTATTTCTATGACAGGGACTTTTTCATATATTAATGGTAAATCTTCTGATGGGGCTGCCAGCTTCGCCAATGCATCCACTTTTTCGTTACCTTCAGTTCCGTTGTGACTTTTTACCCATTTCAGTTTTATTTTCCCGTTTTGTAGATGCAATTTATATAGAAGATGCCGTATATTCTCCGTAATGGGAAAATGGCAATTGTAATTTTTAATAGAGTCGATAGTTATCCGACTGTCTGTGAAAATAATGGCTGTTTTTGTGGAATCACTAAATACAGAGTCTTCCAGTTTTTCTAAGGCTTTTTCAATTGCTATTGCTTCCGCTTGGTTATTGGAACAAAGAGGGTGAAGCCTGAAACTTCGTTTAGTGACTTCGTGACTATTTTTGTAAATTATGTAAGCACATCCAACGCAGTTATTAATTTTACTTCCATCTGTAAATACTTGGAATTCATGATTGACATCCTTCGTATCACGTGTGTGTGTGTTATACGCGAAATACACGTAAAAACATCAGAGGCTCCAGGATTCCAAACTAAAACTAATGTGGATTCAAAAAATGTCTCGAATTCACGAAGTCGGAGATTATGGTAGCAATAATTTCGAAATTTATCTTATTAGTTTGAATAATTATATGAATAATCTGCTTTACATACCAAATGTTAAGAGTATGTACGCGTTTTGTTTGTTTTTTTACAAATATTCCTTTGTTTGTAAAGGTGGGAGGGGCAAGGCCGTCTTCAAGTCTTTTGGTATTTCTGGTATTCAAGAAAACTCCAGAGGCTGGGGTGGGGACGAGAGTACAGGATGTGCCTAAGGGCGGCAATTTTATAAATCGCCACTGAATATACATTTAGTTTTAATACAAAAAAAATGGAATATTTGAGTTTTCAAGTATTACGCAAGCACCTTTGGGGTGGGGAGTTGCTGTTGTGCTTATTTTCCTATGTTAGCCAATGTTAATTTTTTAAATTTTTACTAACCGGGGGAGGGTATAGAATGGCCATAATGTTGCTTTCATAATACTTGACCTCTCCCTATTCATATTTACTTGAAAATCCTCCCCATTATTTTCGATTTCTCACCCTGCGTAGTACCAAAAAATTATTTTGGTTGAGTTTCATATAGAATGGTTACACAATAGGCCGCTGGTCGCAGTCAGTGATGCCAGATTGGGCTACAAGTATGGTATTGGGCGATGTTTTAAGTGCCCTCGCTACAAAAATTTCGAATTGGGCGACACGCTACTTTTTGGGCTACTTTTAGTTACCTTCAGGCTATAAATCTGAAAAATAGCTACTTTTTGATTTTCATATATAAAATCACAAAATATTATTAGTATTACATAATACAATAAAAATTTTGTTTGTTGAACATTTCTATTCGCAGTGAACGATAGTTTCACTAAAACTTAACATGTTCGATACTCGTTCAATTCATAAAAGACCTCTGTGGTTCAATTATTGTTTTGGTATTTTTTAATCACAGAGATCTTATATGTACTCAAATGGACGTCATATGACTTCGAAACTCGTTTAATATTGCAGTTCTGTGCAAACCTTCGAGCATATATACGCTATATAGGTTCGAAAGTGCAAACCGTGGTGCCACATTAGTGAGGTCAATTTTTCTATTTTCCTGTGTTACAGTACGTAATTATAATCAAACGCGGATATAGGGGGCGGTCACACTGGTCATGACTCACCCCGAAAATATATTTTTTCACTGTAAAAAATTCCAACTTTCATGAAAAATGAAGGGTGTTATTCCAAGACCATGGCAAATTCTGCCCTTGAACCCCTCAAAATGAAAGTCTGTATCCGCTCTTGATTATAATGGTGCGTGCTCATTCAAGTTTAGATCGTACCCCTCGTATCTTCGTACCGTGGAAAATCGTTAACTTGGCAGTACTTTCCACAGTTAAACTAATGATTTTAGTTTAACTTGCATTCCATTCAATTTTCGTTATTTTTTCGTTCAGCAATGCAAGTAAGTATACAGACGATTATGTTGACCTGCTTATATAAGTACATCTGTTAGGCTGAAACATCGGAAACGCTTAATGAACGGGAAAAAAAGACTACAACGCGTTATGGCTATTTTAAAAATGCCAAATCTTAGGGTTAAAAAAAATCTCCAAACATGTCAGGGGCGTATCCCAGGGCGCGACCCGAATCCCCATCCTTTTCCTAGGCTGCTATTGGAGATACGATTACGATATTCCGTATTCAGAGAGCGTACGTGAGGGCACTTGAAAAGTCGCATATCAGGACCGTATGGGAGAGGACTGGAAGCCCCATCCTTTTTCTAAGCTGCTATTGGAACTACTACTACTACCAGTTGCAAAATAATTCATTTTTATGTTTGGGCTACAAATTGTTCAAATCCGCTACTTTTGGAGCAGAGTTTGCTACTTTTTAATCTTCAGATCTGGCAACACTGGTCGCAGTACCTGACTTGCCACCCACCCTTGTGTTAGCATCAGAATTCATATAGAATTACAACTTAAATCTTAGATTTGTCATGTATCTCCATGCTTTAGCACCAAACTGACTGAATAGATTTTCATGAAATTTAGTACATGGATTTTGACATGATGTGACTTAATGAAGATTCTTGTTTCAAAAAATTGTATGTCAATTGCATATCTGCATATGATAGATTTGAGACATGTAATTTGGATAATGACTATTTCTTTACAACTAGAAGCAGGAATTGAGGTGAAACCATACAATTTTATTATTAAATATCGGCGACTACTTGGAGAGAACTCTTACAACAACTAGAACTTAACTTTGCGTGCTTTCTTTGCTGCAAAAGTTTTTATGATGTTGTTGTACGACAATTTTGACGCACATTCATTTTCTATAGAAATGGTGCTTAGGCTTGTTTGTGTTTGTTGTCCTATGGTATTCCGCAGATAACTTTTTATCAGCTTCAAGTTGCTGAAGGTCCTTTCGGCCGAGGCAGCAAACACAGGTAAGGTGAGGAAGATTTTCAAGGCTGTCGTGAGATTAGAGTATCTCTCCTGTAGCCTATGCATGTAAACCAAGCTTAAGAAACTAGCAGGATTTTTTTTTGTTATAACTCGGCAAAAAATGTGGCGGCATCCCTGTAATTTTTCTCGACACATTCCTAAACCCTAACTCTTTAAAATTTCGCCTTCTCATTTACGGTACTCGGGGCACATGCCTCGCATGCCCCCTAGTTTCGCCACTGGGAGAATGGCGAAAGCTTTTTAAGGAATTACAAAATGCATACGTGTATAGGCGTAATTCGGCGGAAAAGTACGTGCCCTCTGCGTTTTTTTTTTTTGAGTAGGGGCAAAGTATATTTTTGCCCCCTCAGTTTTTATTTTTTTTAACAGATAATCAATATTATCACTGCCATTTTGCGATAATATTAATTTTTTCGTGACTCTTTAAAAGAGAAAGGGCAACTCTTTTGATCCTACGATAGTATATACTTCGATTCGATTCCTTTGCTATAATGTCTACAACTGAAATGCTCGGCGCCACACCGACTTAATTTTTCATAACATTTCAAAAACTGGCAAAAGGTTGATGCTTGGTTAATACAGAGAATGTGAAGCATTATATCCTTCAAGTCACAACAGAAAAATCACGAGGCCATTAGTCAACACAACACCATCCAGGCTGCCAGAATAATCCTCTGAATGAAAATGAGAAATACAATCTACATCTCAAATCATTCAGTTGAAGCAAAATGGCCAATTGTAACTAACCGCTGGCGATTTATAAAGTTCTGGAAATCTTAAAACCAACATTTTTCTCAAGATAATGAAAGGAGTTTACCACCTCTGGTGTGTCCCAAGTTTATATAATAAGGATGTTGCAAGCATAGATGTAATTTAGGGGCAAGGTGGTATGTGCCCATCCAGTTTTTTAGAGCATATGCAAAATTATATTTTGCACCTCCCCAAGTTTTTGGTTTTTTTATACTCAAGTTTTTGCACCCTAAATTTACATCCCCAAGTTACGCCTATGCATATGCGTATATTGTAAAAGTACATATAAACAGTGGCGGCAAGTGGTCAAGTTGCAGCCCTATGTAACAACCAGTTTTTAATTATAGTGAAAAAGAAATTGTGTTAATGTTTTTATTGTTATTATTTTATTAGAATATGTTCATTTAGCTTGAAACATGTCATAAAAATGATCGCAGTCATCCCAAACATTTCAATAAATGATTCGATATTCAAAATAGCTCAGATAATCGCATATCTGCTAAACGCCTGTGTTGCAGCAACGGCAGACCATTCCAGGAAGCTATAGATAAAGTACCAATTCTCAATTCGCCGGTAAAAATACTGCCAGGTAGACCGGCTTACACGAACAGCAAAAACAAAGTGTTGCCCAAACTCTACAACCCGCGTTCTCTCTCTCTCTCTCTCTCATTAGCCGCACCAAAGGAAACTCTTACTGAAACTCCCTTCCCTCTATGAGCAAATGATCTGTCCAAACATTTTGGATAGAATACATTTTCACCGTGGATTCCGATTACCTTGGTACTTTCTCGCTAACGAATATCGCCACCAGTTTTATCAGAACGTATTTCAATTTTAATGTGAAAAGACGCCGAGCCTTAAACCATTTGCTTACTTGGCCCCGGGAATACCATTTTTGCAAAAAGATACATAAGCCTAAGCCCCAAGTGCCATATCAAATTTTGAAGTTTTGTAATGAAGTTGCTTAAATTTTTTTAACAATTTTAAAGACAAAAGCTACAAGCAAAATTATTAAAATCTTCACTTCCAAATGTTGTTAAATTCCCAATTCCAATTCCATATTTTTATATTGCAATTTCAACATCTTATAATTTTTATTTCCAACATATTTTTTTTTCAATCAAATTTTTTGGTATTCAACACTTTCATTCTAAAATTCTGTAATTTTCCCTCAAATAGTCTTATTATTTCTTTCTAATATTTTTATTATCAAAAATTTTCTATTTATTAAATAATAGAATATATTCATGGGTCATGTTCTCTTACTATTCTTATATTAAATATATATGAAATTCACGGTCTGTGTATTATATCAAAAATTTTATTGATTTTACTCCGGCTAAACAGGACTGGATTCCGAATTTTGGGATAGGGAAGCATCTCTTTTCTCCAAAACGAAAAAGCTCTAGTTTAGGCCTTCCTCTTAACGTCTATATGCGTAAGGTGGCAGAAATTATTGCATAATTAATTTTAACTCCAACATTTCTAACAATTTTATTTTATATTTGACGGTAATTTCGATTTCGTAACTTCAATAATAGATTGATTGATTGTTTGGCTTTTTTATAGCGCAAGAGCATCTGGGCTATACTGCGCCAAAAAAAAACACATTTACACTTAAAAAAGCGTAAGGTGTGGGATTCGAACCCACGCTCTTTTACGAGAACCAAAGCTTAAAGCTGGCGCCTTAGATCACTCGGCCATCCTGACGACTCAATAAAAGAGCAATATAAGTATTTTAATCACATAAGACATGCCATTTCGAAATTTCAGATCTCGGCGACTCACTCACTCATTCACTGTGATATATATATATATATATATATATATATATATATATATATATATATATATTATTTCTTTATCTCTATGCATTATTGAAGCTCATTGTAGTCAAACATGCCTTGTTGGTGTTCCCTACCACCCTGAGAATTTTGCAGATATTTTCGAAACATCCTTATATATATATGGCCTGCAAAAGGGTTGCTGGTATCTAACTGGAAGGAGACCCACACGCTGAACGTATGTGACGATGTGTGGAACCGGCCAGGCCAGTAACCTAGTGTCCTACCCCGCCTTCAAGTGGTGCAGGCTGAGCTTTCTATTTATGTGGCAAATTAATATTTGCTACACGGATAGAAAGGCGGAAGGGGAGGGCTAATTCACCAACCCGTCTAGCCAGCGTGGTGAAATTATGGCTAATTCCTCCATTATGTTGACACACCAGAAACCATGGCCCCTAGTCTCCAGGTGCTGGAGTGCTCCTGATCAAGGCAGCGGTCAGTGTGGCATGAAAGCAGGGGGTGCTAAGAATCACTGGAATGGCCCAGGCTGCCGTTTGTTATTGACCTTGGCTACGTTTAATGGACGATCCCTTGCTTCTGAAGCAAAACTTCAGGAATTGGAAGAAGAACTTGACAAGATCAAATGGGACATTGTAGGACTCAGTGAAGTTAGAAGAAAAGGTGAAGAGTTGGTGGAACTTAAAAGTGGACATTTGTTTTATTATAGAGGAACGGAAACTGGAAGAACAAGTGGTGTTGGCTTCTTAATCAACAAAAGAATTAAAGACTACCTTCTTGAAGTCGAAAGCACGTCAGATCGAGCAGCGAGGCTCGTTGTTCAACTAACCCAGCGATACCAACTTCAAATAGTACAGGTATATGCACCAACATCAAGCCATACCGACGAAGAGGTTGAAGAATTTTATGAAGAAATCAAAGAGTTACACACCAAAGGGAAACAACATATCAAGCTCATCATGGGGGATTTCAATGCAAGAATTGGACAACAGGAACAAGGAGAGACATCGGTTGGTAAATACGGATATGGGGAAAGGAATGAACGTGGCGATCAACTCATCGAATTTGCAGAAGCTGAAAATCTTAGCATCATGAATTCATTTTTTAAGAAGAAACCGCAAAGAAAATGGACATGGAAACACCCAAATGGGGGAACTAGTGAAATTGACTATATCCTGGCAAACAAGAAATCAATTATTGAAGATTGCAGTGTACTGAACAGATTTAATACTGGAAGTGATCATCGAATGGTGAGATGTAAAGTGCACTTAAATACTAAATTAGAACGACAGAAGCTCATTAGGAAACAAGTAAGTAAGAGGGTGGATTTAAAGAAATTAAAAGAAAATACCGAGGCATTCAAGTTGGAATTAAAAAATCGCTTTTCTGCACTGGAAGGACTTATTGATGAAAGTGATATCTCAGAAGCAAATGAAAACATTGTTAAGACAATAGTTGAAACTGCTGGGGAAATTGGTGGTGTAACCTGTAAAAAGCACAATAGCAAATTATCTGAGAAGACGAAACAGCTCATGAAAAGGCGAAGAGATATGAAGGTGGACAATCAAAATACCAGTTCCAGGATTGAGTACATAGAACTTTGTAAAACTCTGCGCAAAAGCATGAAAGAAGACATAAGAAAATTCAACTGTGAGCTAGTAAGGAAAGCCATTGAAAATAACAAGAGCCTTAGGGTTGTTAAAGGAAGTTTATCTGTTGGGAAGAAACACATCATTGCATTAAAAGGAGAGGATGGCACCGTAACAAGAAATAGGGAAGAAATACTTAGAAGAGTTGAAGAATTCTACAGAAAGCTGTATGAAAGTAACAGTGGATTAAACGAAGACATTGAAATAGTCGAAGGAACAGCTCCTAAAATCTTAAAAGAAGAAGTTTCATTTGCAATAAAAAGTATGAAGAAAGGAAGAGCCCCTGGTGATGATGGTATTACATTAGATATCCTAAAAGAAGCTGGAGAATATGTAGAAGACATACTTGCAAAATTCTTTACCAAATGTCTTAACAGCGGTAACATACCAAACCAATGGGATTCTGCAACAGTAATTCTTTTGCATAAAAAAGGTGATAAAGAGGATTTGAAAAATTACCGACCAATTAGCTTGTTACCTGCTATTTATAAAATCTTCACAAAAGTGCTAACACATCGCCTGCAGAAAAAATTAGATGCAGCTCAACCAAGAGAACAAGCTGGATTTCGAAGTGGATTCAGTACAGTGGACCATATTCAAGTATTAAGAGAATTAATTGAAAGAACACATGAATATGAACTTCCATTGTGTGTGGCATTTATTGACTATGAGAAGGCCTTTGACTCTATTAAAACATCAGCAGTCATCAACTCTTTAAGATCAACAGACATTGAGGATGTGTACATTGACATGGTGAAACGTGTGTATAAAAATGCAAGTGCAAAATTTCGGTTACATAAAGATACCAAAACTATCAAAATTGGTAAAGGTGTGAGGCAGGGAGATACCATTTCTCCAAAACTTTTTACTTCAGCTTTACAGATGATTTTTCAGCAGATAAATTGGAATAACAAGGGAATAAAAATAAATGGTGAATATTTAAATCATTTGCGGTTTGCTGATGACATTGTTATTTTTTCAACGAACCCATTAGAACTCCAAGACATGGTACAGGAGCTCTCAACTAGAAGTAAAGAAGTTGGACTCAAGATGAACCTACAAAAAACTAAGATCATGTTCAATAATTTCGTAGAGGAAACAAAAATACAAGTTGACAACATTGAGCTAGAAATTGCTGATTCATATATTTACCTTGGCCAGCTGATTTCAATGGATGGCAACATTATGAAAGAACTCAACAGACGTATTAAACTTGGCTGGAGTGCATTTGGAAGAAACAGTTTTATCCTGAAGGGGAAATTGCCTTTGTGTCTAAAAAGAAAGGTCTTCAACCAGTGTGTATTGCCAGTCCTCTCTTATGGATCAGAGACATGGAGTCTAACAGTTGGAGCAATACGAAAGTTACAGACAACGCAAAGGAGCATGGAGAGGTGCATGCTTGGAATAACTAGGAGAGATCGAAAAAGAAACACTTGGGTGAGAGAGCAAACTAGAGTAGAGGACATCATTGTTAAAGTAAAAGGGCTGAAATGGCGATGGGCTGGGCATATTGCAAGAAGAACTGATCAACGATGGACAACAGAAATTCTGAACTGGATTCCAAGAGACCACCGAAGACCTAGAAAACGTCCTCAAACTAGATGGGTGGATGAAATAAGAAAAGAGGTTGGGGTGACGTGGAAACGAATGGCCCAGGATAGACTTGTGTGGAAAGCATTTGGAGAGACCTTCATCCAGCAGTGGATAGATAATGGTTGAATATGATGATGATGATATATATATACAGGGTGGTCCTAAACTATATGTCAAAAATGTAAAGGCAGGTAGAGGGGACCTAAATAAGCAGATTTCGTATAGGAATGTGTGTGCGGTAATGACACATTAAAGCGCTAGCTTGTAAAGCAGTATGAATCACAGGAAACTGAAAAGACAAGTAAAGACAAAAGAAAACAAAAATTTATTAATAGTTTACAAGAGGTGCTCGAAAGAGCGGCCACCAACAGCGATACAAGATTCACAGCGACGGCGCATGGATCGGCGTACATTAGAAAAGACGTCAGGCATGTCGATCACATGTCCAGCAGCAACAGAGAAGCGGGCAACAAGATCTTCTTCAGATGTGACGGGACTCTCGTACACCAGGCTTTTAATATGACCCCAGAAGAAAAAATCCAAGCAGGTTAAATCTTAAATCAAGCAGTTTAAAACACTTTGATGGCTCACACCCAACGCACGTCCTACAGCTCTCGAGCTTGTCGAAGGAT
>QLNU02015360.1:279001391-279015169 GCA_006491805.2 Dysdera silvatica
GATTTTTTTTTTTTTTTTTTTGAGTAGGGGCAAAGTATATTTTTGCCCCCTCAGTTTTTATTTTTTTTAACAGATAATCAATATTATCACTGCCATTTTGCGATAATATTAATTTTTTCGTGACTCTTTAAAAGAGAAAGGGCAACTCTTTTGATCCTACGATAGTATATACTTCGATTCGATTCCTTTGCTATAATGTCTACAACTGAAATGCTCGGCGCCACACCGACTTAATTTTTCATAACATTTCAAAAACTGGCAAAAGGTTGATGCTTGGTTAATACAGAGAATGTGAAGCATTATATCCTTCAAGTCACAACAGAAAAATCACGAGGCCATTAGTCAACACAACACCATCCAGGCTGCCAGAATAATCCTCTGAATGAAAATGAGAAATACAATCTACATCTCAAATCATTGAGTTGAAGCAAAATGGCCAATTGTAACTAACCGCTGGCGATTTATAAAGTTCTGGAAATCTTAAAACCAACATTTTTCTCAAGATAATGAAAGGAGTTTACCACCTCTGGTGTGTCCCAAGTTTATATAATAAGGATGTTGCAAGCATAGATGTAATTTAGGGGCAAGGTGGTATGTGCCCATCCAGTTTTTTAGAGCATATGCAAAATTATATTTTGCACCTCCCCAAGTTTTTGGTTTTTTTATACTCAAGTTTTTGCACCCTAAATTTACATCCCCAAGTTACGCCTATGCATATGCGTATATTGTAAAAGTACATATAAACAGTGGCGGCAAGTGGTCAAGTTGCAGCCCTATGTAACAACCAGTTTTTTATTATAAGGGATAAGAAATTGTGGTAATATTTTTATTGTTATTATTTTATTAGAACATACTCATTCATCTTGAGATACGTCACAAAAATGATCGCAGTCGATCCAAACATTTCAGTAAATGATCCGATATTCAAAATAGCTCAGATAATCGCATATCTGCTAAACGCCTGTGTTGCAGCAACAGCGAACCGTTAAGGAGCTAGATAAGGGTATAAATTCTATCAATTCATGGGTAAAAATGCTATCATCTGGTGAATACAATCATTGTATTTACCAGACAGCAAGGCTAGGGTGTTGCACAAACTCTACAACCAGCACGTTTTTCTCTCTCTCTCTCTCGTTAGCCGCGCGCAAAAGGCTCTGCTAGAGCTCCTCTATAGACAGGCTGACCTGTCCGACATTTTGGATCGGATACATTTTCACATGAGTAGTTTCGATTACCTTATTTGGTGCATTATCGCTAACGAATGTCGCCGCAGTTTTTATCTGAACGTGTTTTTTTTTTCCACGTTTAAATTTTAATGTTAAAGAAAGACACAAAATAGACGTAAAACCATTTTGCTTACTTGTTGTGGGAGCTCTATTTTTAACAAAAAGGAGATACATAAGCCTAAGCCCAAAATTAACATAGCAAATTTTTGACTGAAGTTTGTAATGAAGTTGTAAAATTTTTTTAACAATTTCAGAGAGAAAAAGCTACAAGCAAAATAGTTAAAATCTTCAATTCCAAATGTTGTTAAATTCCAAACTCCAATTCCATATTTTTTCATTGCAATTTCAACATCTTATAATTTCTATTTCCAGCATATTTTCTTTTCAATATAATATTTTGGTCATTATTTTTCATTCTAAAATTCGTATAATTTTCCACTCAAGTAGTCTTATTATTTCTATTTCTAATATTTTTTATTATCAAAAATGTTCTATTATTAAATAATAAGAGTATATATGAATTGACATATTATATTCTTATATTATTAAATATAAGAATATATATGAAATTCACACGTTCTTATTATTGTTATATCAAAAATTTTTATTAATTTTACACTCCGGGCTAAACGGAGGGACCCTGGTTCGAATCCAGGATGGGGAAAGCGTCTCTTTTTCTCCAAAAAGAAAAAAGCTCTAGTTTGAGCTATAATATATACGTGGGTGGCAGAAATTATTGTATAATAAATTTTAACTCCAACATTTCTAACAATTTTATTTTATATTTGACGGTAATTTCGATTTCGTAACTTCAATAATAGATTGATTGATTGTTTGGCTTTTTTATGGCGCAAGAGCATCTGGGCTATACTGCGCCAAAAAAAAACACATTTACACTTAAAAAAGCGTAAGGTGTGGGATTCGAACCCACGCTCTTTTACGAGAACCAAAGCTTAAAGCTGGCGCCTTAGATCACTCGGCCATCCTGACGACTCAATAAAAGAGCAATATAAGTATTTTAATCACATAAGACATGCCATTTCGAAATTTCAGATCTCGGCGACTCACTCACTCATTCACTGTGATATATATATATATATATATATATATATATATATATATATATATATATATTTCTTTGTCTCTGCTGCATTATTAGCTCATTATGGTCAAACATGCCTTATTTGGTGTTTCCTACCACCCCTTAAAGTTTTGCCAGATATTTTCCAAACATCAACTATATATATATATGGCCTGCAAAAGGGTTGCTGGTATCTAACTGGAAGGAGACCCACACGCTGAACGTATGTGACGATGTGTGGAACCGGCCAGGCCAGTAACCTAGTGTCCTACCCCGCCTTCAAGTGGTGCAGGCTGAGCTTTCTATTTATGTGGCAAATTAATATTTGCTACACGGATAGAAAGGCGGAAGGGGAGGGCTAATTCACCAACCCGTTTAGCCAGCGTGGTGAAATTATGGCTAATTCCTCCATTATGTTGACACACCAGAAACCATGGCCCCTAGTCTCCAGGTGCTGGAGTGCTCCTGATCAAGGCAGCGGTCAGTGTGGCATGAAAGCAGGGGGTGCTAAGAATCACTGGAATGGCCCAGGCTGCCGTTTGTTATTGACCTTGGCTACGTTTAATGGACGATCCCTTGCTTCTGAAGCAAAACTTCAGGAATTGGAAGAGGAACTAGACAAGATCAAATGGGACATTGTAGGACTCAGTGAAGTTAGAAGAAAAGGTGAAGAGTTGGTGGAACTGAAAAGCGGACATTTGTTTTACTATAGAGGAACGGAAACTGGAAGAACAAGTGGTGTTGGCTTCTTAATCAACAAAAGAATTAAAGACTGTCTTCTGGAAGTTGAAAGTACATCAGATCGAGCAGCGAGGCTTGTTGTTCAACTAACCCAGCGATACCAACTTCAAATAGTACAGGTATATGCACCAACATCAAGCCATACCGACGAAGAGGTTGAAGAATTTTATGAAGAAATCAAAGAGTTACACACCAAAGGGAAACAACATATCAAGCTCATCATGGGGGATTTCAATGCAAGAATTGGACAACAGGAACAAGGAGAGACATCGGTTGGTAAATACGGATATGGGGAAAGGAATGAACGTGGCGATCAACTCATCGAATTTGCAGAAGCTGAAAACCTTAGCATCATGAATTCATTTTTTAAGAAGAAACCGCAAAGAAAATGGACATGGAAACACCCAAATGGGGGAACTAGTGAAATTGACTATATCCTGGCAAACAAGAAATCAATTATTGAAGATTGCAGTGTACTGAACAGATTTAATACTGGAAGTGATCATCGAATGGTGAGATGTAAAGTGCACTTAAATACTAAATTAGAACGACAGAAGCTCATTAGGAAACAAGTAAGTAAGAGGGTGGATCTAATGAAACTGAAAGTAAATACCGAGGCATTCAAGTTGGAATTAAAAAATCGCTTTTCTGCACTGGAAGGACTTATTGATGAAAGTGATATCTCAGAAGCAAATGAAAACATTGTTAAGACAATAGTTGAAACTGCTGGGGAAATTGGTGGTGTAACCTGTAAAAAGCACAATAGCAAATTATCTGAGAAGACGAAACAGCTCATGAAAAGGCGAAGAGATATGAAGGTGGACAATCGAAATACCAGTTCCAGGATTGAGTACATAGAACTTTGTAAAACTCTGCGCAAAAGCATGAAAGAAGACATAAGAAAATTCAACTGTGAGCTAGTAAGGAAAGCCATTGAAAATAACAAGAGCCTTAGGGTTGTTAAAGGAAGTTTATCTGTTGGGAAGAAACACATCATTGCATTAAAAGGAGAGGATGGCACCGTAACAAGAAATAGGGAAGAAATACTTAGAAGAGTTGAAGAATTCTACAAAAATCTATACGAAAGTAACAGTGGATTAAACGAAGACATTGAAATAGTCGAAGGAACAGCTCCTAAAATCTTAAAAGAAGAAGTTTCATTTGCAATAAAAAATATGAAGAAAGGAAGAGCCCCTGGTGATGATGGTATTACATTAGATATCCTAAAAGAAGCTGGAGAATATGTAGAAGACATACTTGCAAAATTCTTTACCAAATGTCTTAACAGCGGTAACATACCAAACCAATGGGATTCTGCAACAGTAATTCTTTTGCATAAAAAAGGTGATAAAGAGGATTTGAAAAATTACCGACCAATTAGCTTGTTACCTGCTATTTATAAAATCTTCACAAAAGTGCTAACACATCGCCTGCAGAAAAAATTAGATGCAGCTCAACCAAGAGAACAAGCTGGATTTCGAAGTGGATTCAGTACAGTGGACCATATTCAAGTATTAAGAGAATTAATTGAAAGAACACATGAATATGAACTTCCATTGTGTGTTGCATTTATTGACTATGAGAAGGCCTTTGACTCTATTAAAACATCAGCAGTCATCAACTCTTTAAGATCAACAGACATTGAGGATGTGTACATTGACATGGTGAAACGTGTGTATAAAAATGCAAGTGCAAAATTTCGGTTACATAAAGATACCAAAACTATCAAAATTGGTAAAGGTGTGAGGCAGGGAGATACCATTTCTCCAAAACTTTTTACTTCAGCTTTACAGATGATTTTTCAGCAGATAAATTGGAATAACAAGGGAATAAAAATAAATGGTGAATATTTAAATCATTTGCGGTTTGCTGATGACATTGTTATTTTTTCAACGAACCCATTAGAACTCCAAGACATGGTACAGGAGCTCTCAACTAGAAGTAAAGAAGTTGGACTCAAGATGAACCTACAAAAAACTAAGATCATGTTCAATAATTTCGTAGAGGAAACAAAAATACAAGTTGACAACATTGAGCTAGAAATTGCTGATTCATATATTTACCTTGGCCAGCTGATTTCAATGGATGGCAACATTATGAAAGAACTCAACAGACGTATTAAACTTGGCTGGAGTGCATTTGGAAGAAACAGTTTTATCCTGAAGGGGAAATTGCCTTTGTGTCTAAAAAGAAAGGTCTTCAACCAGTGTGTATTGCCAGTCCTCTCTTATGGATCAGAGACATGGAGTCTAACAGTTGGAGCAATACGAAAGTTACAGACAACGCAAAGGAGCATGGAGAGGTGCATGCTTGGAATAACTAGGAGAGATCGAAAAAGAAACACTTGGGTGAGAGAGCAAACTAGAGTAGAGGACATCATTGTTAAAGTAAAAGGGCTGAAATGGCGATGGGCTGGGCATATTGCAAGAAGAACTGATCAACGATGGACAACAGAAATTCTGAACTGGATTCCAAGAGACCACCGAAGACCTAGAAAACGTCCTCAAACTAGATGGGTGGATGAAATAAGAAAAGAGGTTGGGGTGACGTGGAAACGAATGGCCCAGGATAGACTTGTGTGGAAAGCATTTGGAGAGACCTTCATCCAGCAGTGGATAGATAATGGTTGAATATGATGATGATGATATATATATATATATATATATAAAGAAAAGCGACGTCATTTTGGTAATCGATAACAATTTGATTCCATATTCTTCTTCTGTCAAGTTTTTAGCTGATTCTGTTCAGTATAGGCTTTCGTGGAATCTTCATATTGAGAGTATAGTTTTAAGATTATCTATTACTTTGCGGCTAGTGAGTCGAACCAAACACATTCTTCCAATTAAATATAATTCATTATATTTTCAGATATAATTCGTTAATGCTTCTTCACCTATTATAATAACATTTGGGCTTTTGGTTGGGCTTGCGATATTAATAAACTCGCGAGAGTCCGTATAAAATATATGAGGATTCTGATTCATGCGCACAACGTGCCTGTCCTTTCGTAGTGGTGTGACGAGGATGGTGCAATCGTCCCCATCGGTTCGTCCGTCCCTTCTGCACCCACCGATTCTATATGAGCATCAATGTTGCTTGATTTCGTTCAACACGAGCACTGATACCTCAGAAGGATAACCTGCAGTCTCTATGCCACAATTCTACCTCTGTTGCACTCAGAAACGCGCACAAATTGCTTCTGTATTTTTCGACGCACCATACTGAAGCTTCCCATACAAAGGATCAGCAAGAAAACACAATTCCAGTATTTAAAATCTGCCCCCTGTTTTTCCTATTTATAGTTCTTCTGGGTGGTGTTACTGGCGCACATGATTTGCACATGTGCTACAATGCTAATCATTAGGATGTCCTATGGAGATCTATTCATGGTGAAAATTTCAAATGTAATGGATGTTTCTTTCATGGTGTTGCATTTTGGATGGCCAGTAGTGTATATTTACGCTTGTGAATTTCAGCTGCCATTTCCTTGGGTTCCATGATATAATACAATACGTGCATTTGTTTGTCTTCCTCGGCAGCATAGATTACTTTTCAGGGGCGGCCTTAGGATATGGCGAGTTAGGCGACAGCCAAGGGTCTTGCGCTACCGGGGGCCTCGCGTAATGCTCTATTAGTTGCATTAATTTTTCCAAACTTCGAATACATACATGAAAATTCAAATATTTTTCATATTCAAAAATAAATAAAAAAAGTTTGCCAGCAACTATTTCAAACAGTGTAAAATTTCTCTGTTTAAATTAAAGCAGGGAATTAGTACAAAATATTATACTCTGTAACGATGTTTAATTTGGTCTGCGAATGAAGAGATGGTGATCTGACAGTGAACGTGAGAAGGAAGAAGAAATTATAAATAGCGTGGTTGAAAAGAAGACAATTTTTAAGGAGTTGTTTCCATACTGTCACTAAAGTGAGTCTTAGTAATTATAACAGGTTTAAATTAATTCGTTTATTTTTAAATTCCAAAAAAACTTCTGTGGATGAAAATAATTAGTTATAATAAATATTGCTGACCTGTTATTAGGACTCACATGTAAGTGTAATTTAATTGGAGGTTCCGTTAAGCCATTGATACCATCCGAAATTGAATATCGACCAAATTACCTATCATAAGGACTTGAATAATTTCTGGTGAAACAAAACTTGTTTAAATTTGTTAATTGTTGTTTTAATTTGTAAATAAAAAACTAGTATACTAATCGTATATATTTACGTTTACGGCCTATATAAAAAATAATTTGTTTTATGTAAAGTCCTAATCAAAAATTTTTGGAAAGTAATTGAATTTAAAATTCCATTTATTTATTTCAAGTTATAAAAAAAAAAATGAAGTGGAGTAAAACCCTAACACTGTAAAATGACGCGAGACACTGGAAAAAGGTAAAGAGCAGTTAAATAGCAGGCAGTTTTAGAGTCATCAACGAGGAAAGCTGCTTTTCGTCACTACATAAGGTCCTAAGTTTCATACCGCGCAAACGTACGTACGTATGGGAACGTTTTTTTTTTTTTAATAACGTAGTTTGACCTGGCTAAATGTAGCGACACACGACGAAAGAAAGAAGCGTTTAATAGCAGGAAATTTGAGTGTCATTGACGAGGAAAGCGACTCGGGGGAAAATGAGTCTTTTGTCACTGTATAAGGTCCTTAGTTAAGTGCCATACTTGGGAACGTTGTCTTTTTTTCGCTTTAGAAAAAGTTCGCGTCACAAATCTATGCAGCAAACTCTTTTTGCGAAACTGGCCCTTTTCATCATTCCATAAGGTCCTGAATTCGATATCGGACTTAAGAACGTCGTTTTTTTTTTAACGAAAGTAGTTTTGTCGTGGAAAATGAAATCATTTGCCATAAAAAGAAAACAAAACGTATATCGACTAAAAAACACTAAAATAAGGGAGCAAGCATGTTTAAGAGCTAACGACCTGATCAGGAGCGTACCGGGTCCTCTCCAAGAAGGTGGTGAATAGATACGTACGCGGACACCAACTACGGAGAGGCCTGAATGATGAAAAACACAATTTTGTCTTACAAAACCTTAAATTTTAGAACATTAAATTGTGAATTTTAAAATACCTTTGAATATGGTCTGAAGTAAACGAAATAATATTTGTAATAACTTCTACAAAATTTTATTTCCAGGCCAGCGAGACGCGCCGTGATAGGAGGGCATACAGGGATGTTTCCTGAAGTCCCCGTGGGTCAACACGCCCCAGAGTCTTATGATCATTCACTGTGAAACTGGCTTTTCGTCACTGCATAGTGTCCTAGTTCAACACCAGCCTTTGGGAACGTCGTCATGTGTTCCATTTTTTCTCCTTAAGGGAAAGTTCAAGTATTACGTAAGCACCTTGTGGGAGAGGTGGGGTTGCCGTTAGTCTTATTTTCCTATGTTAGCCAATGTTAATTTTTGCTGACTGTGATGGGGGGGGGGGGGGGTTAAATGGCCAAAATATTGCTTACGTAATACTTGAGCACAACCTTTTGTAATTGGGTTTTAATTATATGGACATCACCAGTGCCGGTTCTGAATTGTTGGCTGCCAGCTTTCCACAGATATTTCGTTCCCCCCTCCCCACAACCCCCATCCTTTTTTTTGTTCATAAGTGAATATAATATTCTAGATTCCTAAACCAACCCATGGGATGGGTCAACCACCATATTTTTATGACTGTTCTATTGAATTAGTAAAAGACGAAAATGAATCTGTGAAGAAAATCCTTATTTTCATTTTGAACAAAACTTTTTACTATAGAAGTACAAATCAAATGGATCGACCCTAGAAATTGGTCCCCTGCATGCACATACTGCACACCTTTTAAAACCAGCCCTGGACATTGCATTTAATTTATTCATACAAGCAATAACGAGATACTGCACCTAGCCATTGCATTCGAAGCATGTGTGTAATTTGGTGAGGGATAAGTGGGGCTCATACCCCCAGTTTTTTTGGGTTTTTTTTAGAACAAGGACAAAATTGTATTTTTTCCACCCAATTTTGTAAACCGTCCCTCCCCCCACAAGTTCACACTGTATTTAACCTTCAAGTTACACGTATAATACAAAGCATGCATTACATATACTGCATAAAAGATATAAAAATTTACAAAAACCGTTTGATTTTTTGCATCATCTGTTTTTATTCCAGATTGTGAAATATTAGAAGCATGCCTTAAAATTGCTCTGTATCAAAGGTCATCATCTGCATCTGCATTATTCCTATTAATTTCTTACGCTACACCTCCTCTTTTCCATGGATTACCGGTACGTTGCCTTTATATTTTTTTAGAATGTTTGGTTCGTTAAAGAACTGAGTGCATTGAAAACCAATGCAGTTAGCGTTAATTTACTTTGGAAAAATTAATTAATGTAATAAAAAAAACCGAGATGTAAACCCTATTAATTCAATTATAGGTTTGAGAATAATTATTTTGCAAATGACTTTATATGACATCCATTATTATAACTATTATTGACTGAGTTTTGGAAGATAGGCTGTTGTTCATTAACCTTTAATCGTGCAACAGCATCATTGTAATGAAAGCATGGTGGATGGATCAAATTCTTTCTTATTCTTGAGACAAAGATGGGAAAATTAATCAACCGTTCTGAATGATAGTCCACATATTGTGAATTGTGATCAAACTGAGATAGTTTTACATATCATAGTCAATTTTAGTTGTATAAAATTTATACTTTTTTTAATAGTTTCTAATATGTTTGTGGTGGTTGTAAAATGCGACGTCACGGAACCACAGTGAGATGCGTGGCAAGAGCAGTTTATCACTTCACGTCCTAGTTTCACACTGCACGGATGTCTTAATTTTCGTTCCGCCCTTTGGCAAAAATGTGCTGGTCACATAATTAATCTGCTTTCAGTTAAATGTTTTTGTTTCGTTTGCAATATTGAATGTTCAAGTTTATTCTTTTGTATGGATGTCGTACTTTTACGTATGGACGTTATAGCTTTCGCACAAGTAAAATAATATAGGTGTATGCTCAACTTTAAGCCATGCACTTATATGTTCATGGGAATATAATCCTGAAATGCTCCCTTATAATATAAGCTTTAATAAATTTCTCATTTTATTTGTCAAAGCAATAATTGGGAAAATCATGCTACAATACTGGGGCAAAAATATAGTTAAAAATTAATAAATTTTTATTAAATAAAGTCTCAAAAGAACGTCATAAATGCTTTTTTTTAACGCAAGTTTATTGCATAGTTCATGTTAAATGTATTTAACAAGTTCAATTAGTTGTAAATCAACTTTTTACTTCAGCGTTTTATTCCATAATTATCTTTATACTTGTTATTCACATTTTATGGAATTCAGTGTACGTGTTAATGATGGCTCTCATGGTTGCATATATTTTTTAACTATACAGTTAATTATTTTGTTACCCGAAAAAAAAGTTTAAGATTTCTTTGGGAGCCTTACTATGGAATAGCAGCAAGACATTCGTCGATTATGCCCCTATTCTTGGTTCCATTCTAATGATTCCATATAATGTATGTCTCACCCCCACCCCACTGCAATCTAGGGTTTAAACCCCTAAAAGATAGCTCCCGGAAAACAATGGGTTCTGACACAGCATGACCATAGTTGCCTTTTCGACGTAAAACACAAACTAATGAATGTATCTTTGGTATGGTAATTATTTTATTCAATGAAATGTTTCAATATCTTCCCTTTATTTGAGTAATCATATTCGAGGCCTTGCATTTCTTATTATTTTACTAGTTGTATTAATTATTAGTAGCGGTATAACAATTCAAATTTTAAAAAACGTGGGGTGGGCTTCTAGTGGCTTTAAAAAAGATTATGTGTGTATCATTCAAGGTTAAAGAGAAAAAAAACATTTCTTGAAATGCAGTGGAAGAAGCTTGAGCCTCCCCTTTTTTCTACGCCGCTAAGCACTAATACTTCCTCCAGCATTTGAGCAAATTAGGCTATATAAGGATGTTAGATTCCAAACTTGCATATTCCAATAATCGAACGTTCGGTAATTTAAATACAAGGTCTGGTTTTATTACTCTTGTTACTTTATGTTGGACTCAGTTTCTGTGAACCAGGTGTTAAAATGTCGTTTTGTTTTGTATTTTTACAAAAAATGGGGTTAATGCTTTTTTTGGAACACAGAAGAGAGAATATTAATTGTGGAAATCAGTGTCATAGGAAACGGGGGGTCCTCAGAGGGCTCAAACACCAAACGTTGTATTTTAAGGCTCATTTTTCTTTATTATGTTTTCCAAATCACATTATCTTTATTAAAGCTATTTGTGCCTTAATAAAACATTATATATAGAGGCATTGCTGTCTGTAATTTTTGGATGGCAATGCCTCTATATAGAACCATATAAGCTTGAAGCAAAATGAAATCTCATGTATGGATTCAACACACACATGCACACATATTGAAACCACTGTTAAACAGTGTTTGGGATTTGTGGAACATTAGAGTAGGTGGCATGTAATTGTACAATAGATCATAAGTATCAATGCACAATAAAACATTTCTTGTTAAACAGTATATGAACACAACTGTCACCTTTAGCTGTTGATTTCATCTCAGATGACATGTTATTGCAAGATATTATTACCCTTCTCAGGGATAACACAATTGCCAAATAATGGTCAACACACAAAGCCACCAAGGAAAGTTTTTTGTGAAGAATTTTTATAGATAGTAATTTTCCGACAACCTACGTTAATGTTGAAAATTACTGTCTATGACATATTATGTAATCTTTTAGTCTGAAACGTGAATGTAATCCATTGTTTTTTAACACCGTTCAAATGTATGAAATCATTGCCATCCTTATTTTTTGTTGTCAATGTTACTTGCCTGCCTTTCCTCTTATTGCCTCAGTTAAATAATAACTGCTGCATCATGATTGCTAAATATCATAGTTAACATTATGTAATTAAATCATATTTCTCTCATAATTTAGTGCATAAAACTTTTATTTAATATAAAACTAGTAATCATTATATTGTGTTAGGCCTTATATTATTTCATTGTATTTCTTGTGTTTTTAATAGCAAAATTGCCAACTGATGCTGCGAAGACAGATTCCTGCTCTATCAACCTCTCTTTCACAAAATCAGCTGCAACAATTTCTGCAAATGGCTGTCACCTCACAGATTGCTAACAAGGAAATAAATGATGCAGATGTAGTTATAATATCTCAGGTTGTTTTTTGTTGTTTGTTTTTTCAAAAACAACATATTTTCTTTTTCGAAGGGTGTAGATTATATGTTTGTGGATCAGTAGTAATCCATTCACCTAACGAATTTTTTAAAATATGGTTCACCTAAAATTCTAGAGCTGAAATTGTGCTGTCTTCAACGTTTGATTCTTTCGGTTAAAGGAAATGTTAATAATAAATATTATATATTGAATTATAATTAAATTTTTTTATTAATCTGAAACCCACTAACTTTAATTATCGACCTATTTAATTTATATTATCTTGTTTACGTTAACTACTTGATCTGGCCCTGCAGCTGTAATGCATTTACCAATCGTGCCATTAACTCATATTCAACTCCCAAGAGCTCCATAAAAGAACGCTTACCATCTAACTGCTCACTGTAGTCCGGGGCTTGGTTCCCTAGGCCTTAAGGGGCTTGGGTTTCTCAGAAAAACTGTAGTTTCCGGTACAGCATGACCTTGCGCCATAAAACGCAAACTTGAAACTACTTTATAATTTTTAGGGAATTACTTTTCATTATTAACTTGTTGAACTAGTGTATCCGGTGGGATGGGGGCGCCCTTGAGCTGGGATTATATCATGGAAATGAAATAAAAAGTACCGGAGACAAAGCTAAAAATACGATTTGTAAGCAAATTGCCCCCCCTTGGAAAGATTTCTGGGTCCACCCTTGATTTGTTGCATAATTATATTAATTATTATACCATGTTTAATTACATATTGCATCCTCACTCGTAATTTATCCTTGAAATTGCATTATAAGTGTGAAGTCAGTTGCATAGATTATGTCTGAGTTATTCGATTCCTGTTTGCCAATGGGGTTCTGACATTTTTTTTTAATATTTTGTCTGTAAAGGTCCTTAAATTTCATGTAAATGAACGTATAGTAACCCTGTAATCCAAGTTCAACTCCCCATCCATGGTTTGGGGAATTAAAAAGCATGTATGGATTAACTGCTGATTGCAGCCCAAAGCTGGTTTTCCTAGGTGCCTTCAAAGGTTCGGATTTCTCGGAAAAATGTAGGTCCACTTCCCTATGATATTGTGGTAGTACATTCGTCAATAGTGCCATGAACCTTCTGTTCTTAATGGTGTCGTAAAATGCATGTCGCATTTCTGCCAGTTGTAGTACCATGTAGGTTCCCCCTCGTAGCAGAGGTTCAAATTCCTCAGAAATCTGTAAATTATAGTACAGCAGGGCCTTTATTTTCTCTGCAGCATAAAGACACAAATCAATTTATATTGGTCGTTAAAGTAGGTTTTTTATTGATTGTATTCGAAACTGATTCTTGCGGGTAAATGATTTTTTCAATATGAAAACTTGATTTTCAATTGTACGGATTTACTATTGTGCAAAAGTTTGATAACATTTTTACTTTGACACAGGGTATATTGGAAGCGATTAGAGTCACGAACTCGAATCAAGAAACTGTAAAAGTACTCATGAATACTTTAAAAGAAATACTACTGTGCTTAAATACAAGTAGCGGATCT
>QLNU02015360.1:279022756-279037178 GCA_006491805.2 Dysdera silvatica
TTGTGTGTCGGCTGTTATATTTATCAGCAGAACAAATTTTCTTGATATCGTATATATATTACGCTTGGTGAATCTGTTGTGGGTATTTATTCTTTTTAAGTAAGTAAGTAAGTAATACTTTATTCCTTATTATTATGTACATCAGGAGACCATACAAACGATTTGCTTGGGAAATGGAAAGAGAGCAGTAGCGATGCTAGTAACGGGGCTCTCTTTCCGGAAGACAAAGCAAGGGATTTCTCGTATTCAACAAGAAACAATAACGATATAGATTCGCGCGTACAAATCCGCATTGTTATTAAGAGATTTACATTCGCAGGTGTATCACATTTACAGAGTTTATGAGCAGAGTCTTGACTCGAAGATGTTACAAGTGAAGGTTGAAGTCCAAAGGTGGAATCTTTGTGGGCTGCAGAGTAAGAATGTTTTTCCTTGTAGCCAAGGCCGAGAGAAGAAGTAGGAGAAACAAAAATAGTAGAAAAATGTAAATGAATTTTGAGTTGACCGTTGCGGGTGCAGTTTTAAAGGACATTTATAAGGAAAGGCAGACAAAAGAAAAATGGATAAGGAAGAGCAGGGGGAGGGGGAAGAACTGAAAACTAAAAGGAAAGAGTGGGAAGGCAGTGTTATAAACTTACAAGGAATCCCCCCGGAGCTCACACGCCGAATCCAACAAATTTAATTCAGCTTAATGTACCCACCATAAAAAATCTTTAATGTGTGAAAATTAGCAGCTATCTCCCACTAGAAATCGAGAAATTAAATATTAAAAAGTAGTTAAAATAGCGCCAATTGCAACCCTTTTGGCAATATATGGCGAGATATCTAGTTGATTGAAAAGGGTAAAAAGCGAACGTGAAGTCGTATTCTAAAAGTTTAGAATACGTCCAGTAATAACCTACAGTGATTGCGTTATTTTTGTTAAATTTAAACGTATTAGATTTTGAAGTAGCTGTAAAGGTTTTTTTTTCTCTATTCGTTAAATTGAAGTTCTATATTCTTTTTATTTTATTTCTGAAAGTTATAGCAGAAAACAAATTACTTTAATTTTTATAATCACATTGCAAGTTGCAATTCGGTTTGTGCACAAGATACACATTTATTTTAAAAATTCTGTAACGAAGTATCGCTTGTATTCTATTTATCCGTATGAGGATAACATGAAACAGACTATAAATATATTTAATGTTGTTTGGATACTTTTTGAGGAATTTATGGAAGAAATTAAAAGGCGCCAAATGGCGATAAAGTCTCTCTTCTGTCAAACCAAAATCATTTTTTATTAATTATTTTTAGCGTTAATCTGAAGAGATAGCCAGTTAATTTTCACATATTAGGTTTCTTATGGTGTTTACTTACGACTGAATTAAATTCGTTATATTCCGCGTGTGAGGTGGGGGGTGGGGGGTGGGTTCTTTGTTAGACTAGAGATCTGAAATATGTAATCTGTAAATCCGTGGGTTGTAACAACTGAGAAAGCCCTTAAACTGGATTAACTGATTAAGTAATGAATTTTTGAAATTAGTAGTGTTTGTTTTTAACATGAACAAAATAAGATTTCAATGAAAACTTTAAAAATATAATTATATGGAAAATTAAATTTATTGAAATATATACCTATAGTTAATACTAAAAGGTTTGCACACCCCTATAAAGGTGAAATATTTTTTAATACAATAATAATATTTTTTCCAGTAGACTAATCCCCCCTCCCACATCTTTAGTTTTCACTTATTCAAAATTATGTCTTACGCAAACACAACATGCGTGTTAGGTTGGAAAGCAAAATTTCAAACAGAAAAACATGAATTTACATTCATTTATTATCATTCAGTGATTCCCAAACTGGTTTTGGAGGGTCGTCGCGGTTATTTTAAATTACAATTATTTTCATAGAAAATTTCATATACACGTAAAATGAAGGTTAAGGTAGTATACTATTTCATATACATATCTAATGAAAGTTTTTAACGTTTTTATATTTCAATATGGATACACTACGATATTCTACTATTGATTGTAGCATTGATTTGGTAAATCAGAGGAAGTGATATAAAGTACACTGCAGCGGATAATTGTGCGGATAAATATTAAAAAAAAAGCTTGCTATATTCATATATATTGAACATTGCAAATTATTTTCACTATTTACTACGCAGGCATTTTTATACATATAATTTTTAAAATTTTCACTGAGAAAGACATTGTTTCAATGTCGAAAAATAAAATTCATAAATTCAGTGTTTTCGTTAAATGAAATAATTTAAAGTACGGTAATACAATTTAAATTCCGTATGCAGTTCTATATAAACAGGGATGTAGCAATTGTGGGAACTTTGTCCATTACTTGTGGCAGCTTAAAGTAACGTATATATTCATATGTAGAAAATCATTAGTGTACTCTGTTGCTCACCACTGCTGTTTTCCTAATTAAAACTGTGTATACGTTGAGGATTTATTACATTATGTTTTTGTTTTTTTCCTTGTAGATTGGTAACGTTTGAGAAAACTTATAGTTTCCAACATGCTAAATAAATGCAATGTTTCTGGCTGCAAATCTAATTACGACAAAAAAAAAAAAAAAGAACGAGTGACTCCTTCTACCTTGCCAGAAGATGAGCAAAAGAGAAAGGAAAGGCTGAAAAAATTCCCATAGATTTATCAAAATTAAAATCCCTTATATTTGTCTGAAGCATTTTGGACATTCCGATATTATCCGTATAGACTGTCCCTGTTGATGGTGAAATTAAGGACTTTCTAAGCAGAATTCCTAAGTTAAATGAAACCGCTGTGCCAAAAATATGTTCAAATCTACCAAAGTATCTAAATTCCAGCACTAAAAGTCAGTGCCGTTTGACAGATGCTGAAGAACAAAATTTAAAAACTGCATTTAAAGAAAGCCTAGTTGATCATACTGAGTATGTAGAACAAAGGGCAATACATAATATAACTCACATATTAGCATATTTTAAAGAATTTAATCGATGTAATTTTCATTAGCGAGTCTCATATTACAGAAAATGATGCAAACAGTGATTAACAGCGTGCAAACTGAGCGCGGAAACTGGCAACTTCGGTGTCGTCAAAACCGTTGGTGTCATTGTCAGTTTCAGCCAAACAACACCAAGGGTCTGAATAGATCCAGGAATGGAAACACGCCACCGGCCCTGGCATTCATTATATTGGGCCGCGAGAGATTTTTCTGAAATTTGTCACTCGAGTTTTGTAAGCTTTTTTCCTGAATAAATATTTTATCCTGAAAATACTTTGAGGAGAATAATGTTCATGAATGAACCGAAAAGCTATGATCCAGAGCGTCTAAATAACATCTGTGCAGCAAATGCCAAATGCTATTTTTAAATATTTGAGTATTCACGGATGATCGAAATCTTTAGCATTCGAGAAAGGGTATACCGCTCATTATGGCCGGTCATAAAAAGTTGCCTGCAAGCCGATTATAATAATATCTTCCTTTCTTAAAACTGAATGAAATAACATCGTGTTGCAAATGTCAGAGACCAATTAGCAAGGAAGTGTACCAGCAAAGTGTGTATTAGTAAAAGGAGTGTAGTGATATTCTACAATTATGCCATAATTAATTATTCATCTTACGATAGTTTAACATATGAACTTCAAAAAGTATCGAGAGGTGTTTATATGAGTAAACTCGTTGGGACTGGGCCTTCGTTTTATAAAAGAAGCATTCACCGGGCCGCTGCTTCCTGAAAGTTGTGAAACACTATCCTAAGACGCTTATAGTGTGTTTTGTTCTTGCTGATGAGGTAGAAAACTTAGGTACCGGAAAACGTTTTCAAGTTTATTAAATAAATATTTAACTGTGTCATTCGTTAATACATGTTCTCTACGTTGATAGTTGAGGGTGAAAGATATAACATATAAAATATATGGTTATTTTTTATTTATTTTTTCTGTCTCGTTGACTTGTTTGACTGCACACGGAGGTTCTTCCACCCAGGCCCCTCATAATTTTCTTCAAGTTGGTGCCTCTGCCAATAGTTTTTCAAATCATTCATGCTTTATTTTTAATGAAAAACTTTTTTTTTCAATTAACTGAAAGTTTGTTTGTTATTATTTTAATAAAAACGTTTGTATATACTTAATTTATATTTATTATGCTTTTTGAGAATTCTTTTTAAAATTTATGGAAGATACATATTTTTTAAAATATCGAATTGGATTTTTGTCGTGTTTTCTAGGAATGGAATATTGTGAAAAAAACCCAAAACAAAGAAAACAACAACAACAATAACGGTGCTTTATGTATTAAGACTGCTTGTATATGCTTTATGAATAATATCAGCAGAAAGTTTGTTAACAGTTATTAGTAATATAGACTTCCTTATAAAAAGTGGGACAACAATTATTAGCGCCATCTAAATTTTTGTGCAGAATTTAATATTTAATCTAATGTACTTTGATATCTATCAAATAAATTAACTAAAGTAGGTAAGTTTTTCTTTCAGTAAATTATTGCTAAATAATGTAATGAGGTGAGTTTGGTTCAGTTTTTCAAATATTTACTTCAGAATAATTTGCTGTGTGACTAACATGGCTGGTTTCAACACGTGTGCACGGTATGTATGTACACTGCTGGCCATGGCTATAAGGGCGGCCGCAGCCTTCCTATGTCTTTAATAGTATTCACAGGTAAGGCCGTGCTTGGAGATCAAGTTGGGCGGCTGCCCAGGGACAATACGCCAAAAAAGCGTAGTACAAGCACCAAGAAAATAGTTTTTAGCGGCCCTATATAGGGCCAGATTATAGCAAGGGCTCGCGGTGCCCGTGCCCGGCCCCATAACTTATGGAGGAGGTCCCCCAAAAATTTACTTGACAATTTTATGTGATGTGATAAATTAGTAAATTAGTACAAAAAAAAATTTTTTCTTTCCCTCAGATTTAAAATCCGAGACGAATTCGGCGAAATCATAGCTGGTATTTAATTACAACTACTACAACCACAGCTTTGAGAATTGGATAATAAAAGAGCACAGTTTTCAAAAACAGAAAATTAGTGTGCCAGTGTCACACATTATTTGCTACTTTAAACAAAACTTTTACAACTTTAGCTTTGAAAGTTCATCCTTTGACATCCAACGTTGACGTCAAAGTGGCCCTACATACCTTTGACAGAGAATTTAGTCAATTGACCTTTTGCGTGTGCCGTCGTGCTTCCCATAATGTTCATGCAGCTTCTAAATAGTGGTCAAAATAAACGGCCATGCTATTAGTCGAATGAGTTGGCATAAGTAGCCAGCCTATGTACATTAACATGTTCATTGTGGTGGCCATATGGCCCTTGCAGAGGCTCCCCATTTCCGACATTTGATAGATAATTTTGTAGGGCTTGAAAAATTACTTTTTAAGTTCTAACAGTATAGTAAAAGTGTCTATATTCAATGACTTATCCTTTCCGTAATTCGTTATAATTATAATAATTATATTAATAAGACATTTTAATATTTCGTATTTTATCTATTTTATCTCCTATTTTTAACTTTCATTATTCATTATTTTCTTTTTATATTTACCTTCAACGTTTAGACCAGTAAAGGACTTTATTTTGTAATGCTAAACCCTGGTAAATCTTTTTATCGTTGTGTTACGTTAAAACATTTTCGAGGGCCACTAACGCCGTAAGCACAGCCCTGCTCAAGAGGGACGGTAAAAGCAATGCTCCGAACAAGTGGTTTGGTATCCAGACACCGTTCTGGTGGCTGATGTATTGCAATTTTAAATATATGCAAAATACACACTGAAGCGACAAAACATTATGACCACCTACCTAATAGAGTGTTGTTCCACATTTGGCACGCAAACCAGCTGAAATCCACCTTGGCATAGATATTACAAGCGTATGGTAGGTGGCTGAAGACAGAGATAACAGATATGCAAGCAGCGGTCACGCAATTTCCGGATATTCTGTGGCTGTGCATTGAGTTCTGAGCTGCCGTCGCATGACATCCCAAACTTGCTCTATTGAATTAAGATCTGGTGAGTTAGGACGCCAAGACATCAATTGAAATTCATCCGCATGCTCCTCGAATCATTGTAATAGAATTTTAGCCACGGGCAGATCCAGGATGTTATTACGGGGGGAGGCGGTTTCGGGGCCCCTCAACGGGAAAATTTTTAGTTTTAGTAAATGTTGTTATATTACTAGCCTTCCTTTATACCAGGGTTGTCCAACATATGGCCAGCGGGCCATAATCCGGCCTGCCTACAACTGTTTGAAATAAAAAAAATTCACAAACAAAAATTTTAGATATTTTTTTTCAGAAATAAGGAAAAATTTTGGGGACAGGAGAGGTGACCCCTTTCTATATCGCAAGAGCACAAATAACTGGAAAAAACTCTAAAGGGAGGCTGTTAAGTGTAATTTTTTTTGCCTTTTTTTTAAGAAACCGCTGACCCGCGAGATCCGTGAAAATTCTTTAAGTGGCCCACTACTTAAAATGGTTGGACAACCCTGCTTTATACTCACCAAAATATTTAATTTACGACAATGAAATAGAGCTGGGCTTTTCTTTAATTAAACTATATGACAGAAGGATAACTTAGCAAAGGAGATATATACAATAACCAAAACGATAATTTACAATGTAATTAATAGAACAAGTTTAAATTTAAACTATAAAAACATTGTAATTATTTCACTTTTTTCATAATAAGCGACTTTTTAAAAAACTTGAAGTTTATAGTGCAAAGTCGAGCCATCTTGGTTTCTTTGAAAATTTGTCAATCACTTTATTTACATCAATATGAATGTCTCTGTGGGTGTGTATTAAAAGTCTCTTCTGTCATCCGCGTTCGAAGCCAAGTTTGACGGCGCTTCAAGGATAAAAAACTACGTTATGCTGAAGTAACCCTTACTGAAAACGTAGTTTGAAAGACGAGTAGCTTGAAGATTCGTGGAAAAACACCCGAATTGCATTTCTCCAAGACTTGGAAACTTTGGACGTCAGTGTAAGACTTTTGTTTACTGCAGTCGTAACAAATAAGACATATTCTTCATCGTCTTTATTTTTTTCCTATTTAACCCTGACGGGGGCGATCGTCTCCGCTTCTCACTGGATCCGCAAGTGATTCCAGCCTTGTGACAGGAAGTGTTGTCCTGCTCGAAGACTCCATTCCCGGTGGGGAAGAGAGACAGGTGTAAGGGTGCAATTGGTCAGCAACGATGTTGAGGAAGTCAACGGCTTCCATGGTGTGTTTTACCACGACTAATGGTCCCAAAGACATACATGAGAACGTCCTCTAAATCATAATACTGCCACCACTTGCCTGTTTATGACCTATGGTAAATGTGTCGAGGAACTGTTTACCTTGAAGGCGGCGTATTCTGATGGGGCCATAGACATGAAGCAGCAAATGTGATTCATGCGACCAGGCAACTCTGTTCCATGGTTCAATTACGATGTTTCCAGTATGTCCCCTGCAGGCGTAAATGGAGATGACGATTGGTTAACGATGGCAGTGCCGTATTTCCCAATAGGCTATATTAGGCTATAAACTAGGGCGGCAAAATTTGAGAGCCGGTGTCAAAATATTATTTTTTCCGGTACATTTTACAAAACGAATGTAAATATTTATTTGGTATGGGCGGTATCGTTCTGACTGGAGCGTCAAAATCCACGGTCGGCTCCTGGGCGTAGTGATAGCCTCCGCCATTCGAAAGCCCTCTTAAATTTTCAGCCAACCATGCCAGGAAAATTCATCTGTAACAACGCGTATGTTCTGTAGCTGGTTACATGAAAATGGCCTGCATGATGTATATCCTAATCATAGGCGTACGCAGAAAGTTCATAAGGGGGTTATAGGCTGAATGGGGGGTTTCAGAGCTACAACTCCATATATTCATATGTTATACATAAAAGCTTTCATCGCAATAAGGGGTTACAACCTCCACCAACAACCCCTGCGTACGCCAGTGATCCTAATGTTGATAATGCAATTAGGACATTCACGAGTAAGGCAACCACGGACTGTTTTGCCGAACGATCTATTATTTTGCCTTAAGAAAATTAAAAATTCTCTGCTATCAACTACGTGTGACGATAGATTCAATTCATTAGCAAATTTCTGTATTGAGTCGGATGTAACAAAATCAGTATCATAGGATGATATAATCAGATGTTTTGCCGAGAAGAAAGCTAGACGTCATGCTTTCCATTTAAATACCATCGTTTGATGGACTTCATATTTTTTATACATTGAAATTTATCTTTATAAACTGAATTTGATTTACAGACCAATAAGAAATGATACTGCAATATATGGTAATACTGTTTGATGTTTGTGTTTCAATTTATGAGTTGGTTTTTCAACATTTTTAGTATCAATACAAAAGTTTTTGGCATATATTGAATGTAACAATTTTTATGTTCCTACCACTGACTTGAGGGGCGGACAGGAAGAAAGGGTTGCACAAAGTGGCCTAGTGGCGGCAAAATGCTAAATCCGCCCATGAACAGAGGCATATGAGAGGGCCGTCTGCTGTGGGGTACCATATGAAACAAAGCCCGCTAAACAGTGTGCTTCGAAACATTTCTACTTGGACCTACATTGTAACTACCTTGGTGACCTACTTGGACCTGAATTGTTTGCTTCACCAAATGAGACAACATCTGATATTCAGTTCCGTTGATGATGCGTATATGTCCAACACCTTTACGTCTAATAGTGGTTTCATCACCATTTACCTATTTTGCATAGGTTCTAACAACGAGAGCTCGCGAACACCCGATTAGTCGTGCAATTTCGGAGATTCGTTCCGAGCCATCGGGCCATTACAGTCTGCCCTCTACCAAACTTACTTATATCAGCAGCCTTATCCATTGCACACAAACGTAATGGAGAGAATTATGCTTCAGAATCACATGCGGACATTAAATATCCTTCCCACCTGCTCATGTATCCTCCAGTTCATCCATGCGAGTCCATTCGCACACTGTGGGGGTGGTCATAATATTTTGGCTCTTCAGTGTACATATATATAGAAAATGGTTCTCCCATAGGTTATTGATATGCGTGTGTATATTATATATGCACACACATATACACACACCGATTAATCTGTTTTTCGAGGAAGAATATAATAATATATGCATTTGTTTTCGTGCATTGATATATGCATTTGTCTTCCTTGGCAAATATATTATTGGGTATATATTCTATACTTGTGATTTCCTGTTGTGGTCCATGGGATCTAAGTGGTAATATATGTTGCTTTCCCTTGTGTGTGTCTATATAAGCATATTCATGTGTGAAAAGTAGACCGTAACTCAGTTGGTAAAGCATCCCTCATGTAATGGGGAGGCCCCAAATTCATGCTTCTGAGGTCTTGTGCGCTTTCCTTTTCTCTTATTTTGTATGTGGATTTTCCAATTTATATATATTTGCATTTGTGAATCCTAACTTAAAGAGATAACTGAAAAAGATGAATTGAAATAAAAAGAGGATTGTAAAGAGAATTGAAAATTCTAAAAGGTAAAAGTATAAAACTTTTACAAGTTTATTAAGCGTTTAATTAGTTTTCTAATATAAAAAATGCACCCTTAATAGGGTGACTTTTTGAGCTAGAACTAAAAAATAACAGCCAATTCGAGTATCTTTTTTGTTTGTTTGGATATTTTTAATACACCTGTTTGTGTACACTCTCAAATTAGTCCGTTCTGATAAAAAAGCAGGGAGCTATTATCGTGGCTTTAGAAGCAAAGGAATTACGGCAGTGTCCTTAATAGTTTCCAAAATAGACGCAATTAAAAGTCACAATATGACAGTGAAGAGGTGACAAAAAGCTTTGCATTTTTAAACTATGATAATATAATTAACAGTCTCTCACCAAATAATATAGCAAGGCGAAATTTGTTGGTGGCTATAAGATATATATAGTATTTTTAAATTGTGTATAATATTTAGACTATATTGATTAACAAATTCGAAAAGACGAGTGGATTTGATAAGTCTTTGGCATAAGCATATTCTTATTTCAATGGCTACAGAACTTCTGAAACATTGAACAAATTTGAATTTTTTGTTTAGAACATAATAACTGTAATATATTAATATATTTGTTCATTTTATATTAAAATGATTTTAAATTTCTAGAGGAAGCGTCTTTTTACAGATTTCATTTTATAAGTACAACTAGAAGAAGTAACATAAATACAGCATGGAAACATACAACACTGAATGAAATGTGGAACAGACTGAGGGAAAAATCTCGAGAAGAGGCGCAGATATACTAGAAATATAAAGGGTGGAAAAAAAATTGAGAAAGACACCTGGTCGTAGAGTGAAAAAGTGCAAAAGGTGATCAAATGGAAATAGAAAGTATTAAAATAATGGCTGAAAACTCAGGAACGAATGAGTGTCGGGAAAAATACAGAGCGGCTAAGAGAGGTAACATAAATTACAAGAAGAGAAAAAAATAGTACCAATGACTTAATACATGAGAAGAAAAAGGATGATATTCAAAACTGTGACCTTGCCATGAATAGGTAGAGAGATAAACAAGATGTGTCATCCGTAATATGTATTAAAGACTATTGGGGTAGAGTGCTGACAAATAAAGAGGATATTTGCAAACGATGGAAGAAATATTTTGAAATAATGAATGCATGTAGACAAAAAGAGAATATGGACAGGAAATTCGAAAGGAAAGAATGACGTAGGAGAAGTCAAATCTTTCTGTATTGAGTAAGTGAAAGATGCATTGGAACACACGGCAGCAGGCTGAATAACAGGACCGGATTATGTTCGCATAGAAATATTTAAGTTGCTTGAAGTTCCTGCAATAAAATTCATTGTAAAATTTAAAAGAATTTTAAAAGAAAAAAAAAAGAGAAGTGCCAGACAGATAGTAGGACAGAATTATGGTACATACAAGAATAAGAGGAAAGGATTTGTTCAAGAGTACGGAAAGTATCAGGCAATATAAAACTTATGATCTATAATTTAAAATAGGTAGAACAGGTTTTGAAAAGAAAACTGAGGAACAGGCTTGAGACCAGCTTTGTGGAAAACAAGTTAGGGTTTATGAAGCGAATGGCTTCCACAGATGGCACCTTTGTGGCAAAAATACTACAAAAGAAGAACCTAGACTGCTACATGTTGCTTTCGTTGATCAGAAAAACATGCAACAGAATCTCAAAGGGTCTAATTTGGTTACATTTAGGAATAAAATCCGGACTTAAACCATACATTCATATCATTTAAGACATGTACAAAAATTGTGAAACAAGATGTAGAAGCGCAGTATAACTGGGAGATCAATTTCTACAAAATTGGGCTTATACTAAGGTTAAGCATTTTTATTATCATTATGGATTCTAACCAGGAAAATACAAGGAGAAATTCCCAAAAGCGCATGTTTTACCAATAACAGTATGTTGTGTGGATACACAAGGCGGGAAGTACAAGATCTGGAAGTATGGAAAAAAAAGTCGAAAGCCAACGTCTGAAAATAAACAAAAGCAATGCAGAATATATGGAATGCATTAAACAAGAACCAGGATTAATAGGCATATCAAATACGGATTACCAAATCGGGTAAATTCAACAAAGTAAAAGAATCAGATACTTACGGGCAGTGTTAAAAGAAGGAGGTTGTGAAATAGATACATCAGAAGCAGGAGTGAAGAAATGGCACGACATGTTGGGAATCTTAGTAGATAAGAAAATACCAAATAAACAAAAACAATTTTAAAAGCAGAATATGCAAATAAGTTATCAGAACTTGTATGACATGGGAGTGAACGTTGGGTGTTAAAACGGAGAAAAAATGCTCCATGTGCGACAGAAATGCACATGCTGAGAATGATCAATGGATTTTATGTCTTAAAAATAATGTATGAAAGGATAAAAGTAAAATACATGGAAAATATAAAAATACATAATTTTGAGGATAATAGAAATATTAGAAGGAATAATCAATACAAAATTACCCAAAATCAGAACATAATTATGTAGGAAAGGTATTGAATGCTCATGATTAAAATACTGGAACAATATCCCGGATATAATTAAAAACATCAATAGTCAAAAAATGTTTAAAATTTATTTTTCCAATATTTAATTAATGGAGTGAGTGCGCGTGCGGTTCAATAGGGTTCTTAGTCAGTTTAATATTTTTTTTTTTCGGAGGACCCCTGTGGGGTTATTGAGTATGCTGCTTTCCTGTGTATATTAGCATAAAGAAAATATTGTAAATAGTATCTCATTATATACTGTTGAGGCTATACACCTATCTATAACTCTGAGACAAAATATTTATTATTATTAGCCTATAATTAATGATAAAGCATCTATGGTAATACTGCATAAATACAAATTCATTCTTGATTAAAAATGTTAAATCTATAATCAAGAATTCATCACTAATCTTCTTAATCAAGTTACTATTCTAATAGCCATAATTAATAATTTTCATATTGATTATGGGTATTTAAAAATAGATGGAAGATTTGTATTAGCAAAAATAACTCATTTATATGCAATGAAAAAGTTAAAAATATTTGAATATGAAACGTGTTTATTTTTGCATATTATATGGGGTTCATGTACATTTATGCTTCATTATAATGCAGGATATCCTGGAATTCTGTACATTTATGCCTGTTTTGAAATTGCTAAACACATTTAGCAATATACTTTTTATTTATCAAAGTGAAAATTAAAATTGAACTTTCATGATTTTTTTGCATAGGCTTGTATTTCAGTTTTACGTCCTAAAACTGTACAATAAGCCATTTAAGATTAGATTAGAAGCTTAATTTGAATTTTCAAGATATGATATACTCACAAGTGTTTAAGCGTAATTGGTTCTGAAACTGAATCTAATTCAATGTGTGAAGAGCTACAGATTTGGCCATTAGAGATTTGTAACTTGGTTTAATAAACGTTTTAACCAACATATTTATGCATAAAGAATATTCTTCTATAATTATATTTGTAGCAAAGACAAGAAAACCAAACATAACTACCTCTAGTGTTTTAACTCTTAATTATAATGAGGTTATATGCGCCATATTGTGATCAAGTTATTACTGTGAATTTTTAATACAAATTGTAGTTTGTCTACTTCTCCAATTTCCAAGGAAAACAATAAATTTTTATATATTTAAAATCAGTATCACCTGTATTATCTATAATGAATAAATTTATATGAAGGTACTTATCAAAAAAGACTTCAATTGGCGTATATTTCTACACAAGTGTTGTGTTGATAAATATAGAAATAATGATATACATAGGGAAGGTAATAACATTAAAAAAAATTGAATCATGAGGGCAAAGTCTTTCTAAGAGAATATATTTCAACATTGTGTTAACATTAATTTTTATTCAATTTTCTCACTTTAAATAACCTCAAGTATCAGCATCAGACCTCTAAGACTTACTAGACCAGTGGTTCTCAATCTTTTATGCCCTTGCACACTGTTTGAGGATATCATTTTCTTATATGATTTTTTTGGCTAGCAACATCAATATTGCCACAGTTTGAGTCTACCAATTTGAATCTGTGATTCCTTGCCTTCAATGAAACCATGAAATACCCACTGTAGTTAAAAACATATGTCGTAGACCAATATTCCTCAAATTTTGTAGATTATGGACCACGTTAAACATTTCTTTACTTATTGCGGATCAATAGGATGGGAAGTCTAGGGACCTTACTCTGGAGGAAATGGTAAGATATATTGTTTGAGCGATCCTGCCGACGACTCGACAAACCACCAGTGGTCAGCAGACCACGCTTTGAAAAACACTGTACTGAACCTTCAAAAGCATTTTCATCATTTTCTAGACAGCACAGTTTTTGTATTAACAATGTTTATCAAAACACTACAAAGTTTCACCAGGAGATTCCATAATTAGAGTTATGTCGACACTGGTGAAAGGTTTAAAAATACGATGCTTTGGGAGCCAACTGCTTCATTTCTCAAGTGAAGGCAGAATTTTTTGCATTTACTTGAAAGGGAGCATTTGGCTTTTGGTACGTTGCGCTTTTAAACCTTAATGCAGTGTCGAAATAACTGTATTAAAGTTTATTGTATATTAAATTTTTAATGTAATAATTAAAGCGAAGTTATTTTTATTATTGTAACAGAAAACACAAACAATATTGTTATCGCAGAAATACATTGCTATATACAATCGTTTTCAAAATGTTTTAATATTTATAGATATTGATTTTATGAATAAGATTCTGCTAATATATGCAAAATACTTTCATTAATTTTAAAATCTTTGTTTTTGACAGTAGTAATCATGCCTGCAAAATACATAGCACAGTTTTAAATACTATATATACATGGTTAAATATATTTGAGAAAAACTTGATCAAATTACAGTAAACAAAATTTCATGAAAAACATTAATTTAAAAATAATTTACCCTT
>QLNU02015360.1:279037278-279056772 GCA_006491805.2 Dysdera silvatica
GCATATACAAAGTGCATCCCTCAATCATCCGATTCCTACAGAGCAGCATGAAACAATGGAGAACCCGGTTACAGCTAAACACGCCAGACAGTAAAATAGAAACGGCCGAGATCCCCATCCGCCGCGGAATCTTTCAAGGAGACGCACTAAGCCCCCAGTGGTTCTGCTTGGCGTTAAACCCCTTGTCAAGGATGCTGAACACAAGTAAATACGGATACATGCTGAAGAAAGACAAGAGAAACCTACATAAAGTCTCCCACCTCATGTACGTAGATGACATCAAGCTATACGCGCCAACAATCACCCAACTCCGACAACTCATCAGTATAACAGAGACATTCTCCAAGGACATAGGAATGGAATTCGGCCTCGATAAGTGCAAAATACAGAAGAATAGCAAAGAAGATTTACCAGGCATCGAACTCGAAGACGGGAGACTACTGAAGACCTTGGACGAGGGCGAAACCTACAAATACCTAGGGATAATGCAAAAACGGCAGCAGGAGCACAAGAAAGTCAAAGGACGGAAAAGGCTGGGAAGAACACCACGCAAGCCATTAACGCATATGCGGTACCAGTGCTCACCTACTCCTTCGGGATCATCAAATGGTCCAACACTGAACTAGAACAACTCCAGCGGAAAATGAGAACCATCCAGAGAAGAGCCGGACAACTACACCCTGCAACGGCAATTGAACGGCAAACACTACCCCGGGAAGAAGGAGGACGCGGACAAGCGGACCTCAAAGACTTACATGACAAGCAGATCCAGAGCATGAGGCAATACTTCCAGTTGAAGAGTATATATATATGTATATATATATAGTTTTAGTCTTGTAGTTTTAGTCTCCCACCCCTTTACGAACATCCTGCGTATGCCAGTGATTTTAACGTTCTGTTTTTTGCATGGTTCATACCGAAATGTGTGTTTATAGGTAGAGAAAAGCCTCTTACAACCATACAAAAAGAGGAGTGTCAAAACTTTACCTATATTGAATTATTTCTCCTTTATTAAGAAGTTCCCCTTTGGTCAACATGGTCAGTGGCCGACTGTGAATATTGGGGGCCCAGGCTCAACTTGCATTTGGGGGCCCACTGACGCACGTATTGGATATATATCTGAAAAACGTACGCACCCTTATTACCATTTAAAAATGGAGGTAAAAATGTGCTTTTTAATCCCACGTTCACGTCAATGTCGGATGTCCAAGAATGAACTTGCAGAGCTGAAGTTGTAAAAGTTGTGGCAAAAGTTGCGAATAATATGTGGTATCGGTGTAACAATTTTGTGTTTTTGAAAACTCTGCTCTTTTATTATCCAATTCTCAAAGCTGTGGTTATAGTAGTTATAATTACATACCAGCTACGATTTCTCTGAATTTGTTTCGGATTGTAAATCTGAAGAAAAAACGTTTTTTTGTATTAATTTACTATTTTATCACATTAAATACAATTGTCAAATGACATTTTTTGGGACCTCTCCTTTCGTGGGGCTCGGGCGCGGGCCCTGCGAGCCCTTGCCATAATCTGGCCCTGAACATGGTCTTAATAAAAATTAAATAATGTCCATTACAAAGCGTATTTTATTAAATTTTGTCTATAACGATATCTTTAACAGTTTATAGAACATCGTTATACACAGATTTTACTGTATACCAAACACAAAAAGAAATTATTAAAATCATCAATAGGCTAGTTATATAATAAAGATAGTTCTCGATCAGTGGCGGTTCTACGATAGAGATGGGGTCATAACCCCCACAAATATAACCAGATTTTATTATTCTGCCCGTGTATATACATAGGAATATTTGCCTCCCCCAAATTTCTTTGCCTAGATTTGCCGCTGTTCTTGATATACGAACATCAAAAATTTAAAACCAATAAGATATAATATAGATTCATAATATATAGCTTAGAATATTCGCATGGATAATGATATTTATTTAATTACACTAAAATACGTGTGTCATAAATTATAAAAGTGAAACGAAACTTACTAGCACTTTTTCCAGAGGAAGGCAAGCTCAGTGATCAATTTCATAAATTATTTTTATTTAAATTTTAAGAGTATACGCTTATAAATGAATTTTAAATATTATGTAGTCTTAGAGTTCAAATAAATATTACTTACTTGAAATATAAATGGTAACTGGTATGTCATTACATCTTTCTTGTTCCGATAATGATGCGGAAGTATGAAAATAGAAGTGGGACTTCCAAGTCTCCAGGACTAACTGATTGCATGTAAAAACCATAAAGCCCAATTCTCATAATTTGTACACACTGTGACATCGCGGGTTTTCTTTTGTAAGAGTTCGTACTCAACCCCCACCCCACCACAGTCCTCTGGAATCTCCAAAAGCGGCTTAGGGTTACGACTTAATCCGCACCATGTGTTCTGGGGAGGAAATATGTGATTCTAAGAAATAATATTTAGGAAGGAAAATATATAAGCAGCTGAGATGTACGATGCAGAACTATATATATCTTGACACCTCGTCGATACTTAGTTAGCTAAGAGATTTCAACACCATGAGGTCAAGGGGGGGGTGCTAAACCACAGAATGGGTGTTTAGAGGAAGAGCCCCTCCAAACTTTCTCGTTGAAATTATTTTTTTTTTTTCTCGTCTGTAAAATCAAAAGTAACCATCGGCTTTACCAGGGCAAGCGATAATCCATTTAGTTCCATTTATTTGTTGTTGAGTTTATTTCGATTATCGTATAGTGGTGCATTAAGCAACAAAAAGTCTATCGTGATGCCGCCCTAGGCGGCCACCTAGTTCGCCTTATGGTCGCGCCGGGCCTTAGCCCAGGGGCCTCAAAAACTTTAATCCGCCACTGCACAAAATAATGACTTAATCATCCCAGTTGCGCTTTTATTGAGTTTAAACAGTATTATTGAGATTTTGATAAAGTATCTTAAGTGAATCTTAGAAGTATCTTTGAGATTTGAATAAAGTATCTTAAGTGAATCTTAGAAGTATCTTTGAGATTTGAATAAAGTATCTTAAGCGAAACAACGCGATAATTATCAACAAAGATTTAATGATACTTCTTTGATAAGAACCATAATTCTATAATTAGAATTTCAAACTATTTCACATTTTAATGTCAAATATTTTTAAAATATATTCTTAGATTAAAATTTGGGTTGAGTTTCTGTTATGAAACTCAAATGATTATAGTATTAATTTGTTTTGTTCTTTATTTTTAATTTACTCCCATGATTAAAGAGGCCTTGCATAGATTTTGGAAGTTGGATTTAATTTGTGCGCGCGTCCTATTTGTCTCTTAATTTTCCTCACCTTTTTGTATTCATGCATGAGTTGTAAAATAAGTTGACCACACAGTTATGGAAATACAATCATTACTTGAAAAGTGAGTATGATATCCATATCATATTAAAGCAACCTATTTGAAAATTACTACATAAATCAGATATTTTTTGCTTAATGATCACCAGCAGGATACAAAATCAATGAATTTTAAATTCTTTATACACATATTTTGAAAGTTGTTCCTATTGAGAGGCATTAAATCTGGTACCAATGCTTTTCTTTACTCATAAAATTACAAATAAAGGTTTAGCATTTAGTAAGTATAGTAGAATAAGTAACAAGTTTATCGCATTTAAGCAAATAAATTTTTAGCTTCCAATTCCAATAACGTATATGCCTTTTTGAAGGAATAAAGTATAATGTTTGAATTTACTTACTACGCACGGCATTTGCCAGCAAACGTTAAAAAAATATCTGAAATATCAAATCTTATTTTACAGCTCAAAAATCTGTAAGTTTTCTCAATGGATGCCACATGGCAACTGGCTTTCTTAAGGAAGACATCATTTGGTTCCAATGTGACAATGATTTGCCTTTGCAGAATGGTCCCACAAATACATGGCCTACTGCAGGAGTCCGTCGTATATCCCGGTGATCGGCTACTGTAACACGTAGTTGCATGTTCTAGTAAGGCATCAATGAAAAATTAAAGAATATGAAATACAATGTAACCAATAATATAATAGTTATAAACTTAAACTACTCTTCAGAATATTTTACATTAGCAGTATGAATTTGTCAATATTGCAAACAACTTTCCAGGAAAAAAAACCAGGCTTTCCAATTTAAAATGAAAGTTGAAAGTTAATGAAATTAACTTTTTGGAAATTATGATTTTGCCTCTAATAGTTCTAATTTTGCTTTAATATAGTAACAGTAGCAATCATTCTCTAAAATTATGATAATCTAAGATGAAAATCTGAATTTATTTTAATTTTTTTTTACGAATTTTTCTTAGGATGCAACTGTCCAGTTTTGTCATTACTTTTATTATATATTATCTCTATTGTTTTACTACTAATTATTTGTAATGAAACAAAAAACAAAATAACTTGTAGTAATAGTGATTTGACCTTTTGTGATTTATTTCAGGACAATTTTAGTCAAGTCATTGGTGAAAATATTTCTCACCAAGAATCAACAATAACTATGCAGGCAACCTTAAGAAAGAAATTTCAATTAACAGTGCTTTATTTGCACCATAAAAATTACAAATTAAGAGACAAATGTAGTTATATTGCACTATTTAACTGTAATTTCGAACTAAGTAATGATAACAATGCAAGAATTGTCAGAAAAATTGACTTTTTTGCTGCTAGTTGTTTTTAAAGAAGTGTTGAATGGTCTAGTAAAAAGGCATTTTACAGGTTTTCCTAGAGTTTAAAACAACGGTTCACTTTCGATGGCTCATTAAAGCATTTTTCATAATATTCATCAGAATACTTTCAGAATTAGAGAGGAGTTTTGAGATTACTCGCCAACTTAGAAAACTATCTGATTAATTCTGGAAACTTAAACTTACTACTGAAGTTTTGGGTTTTTTTATTATTATTTTTCAGGAAAAAAGTATGCAATTAAGATTAAGAAGACAAAATTCATATTCTCTAATTTTTTCAAAAATGGCCTTGTGTAATTTTTATATTGTATATTCTTCTAATATAATATGTTCATTTTGTTGTTATAATTATGTTAGGTGTCTGTTTTCGTCTGTAAAGTACTAAAAGTAACATTCCTTATATTTTTTCATTCAAAATTAAATGTCTTATGCACATGCGCGCACACACCCATTCACATACATATATTAAATATCATAAAATTATTTGTCAATTATTTTAACACTGTTTTGACTTCTTTTGCAGTTCAGAAGTTTAGCTTATATGACACATAATAGGATAATCTTGCTTTATTTTTTAAATATGTTATTATTATTGTTTATTTTTTCATTGACAATCTGGCCATGATTCCTAAGATTGGTAAATGTTTCAAAATCACAAACTTCCGGCATTTTACTGTGTGTATATATGTGTATATTTTATGGCAAAATATTGCTTAAGACAATTGAAAAGCTTAGATCTAACTGAAACTGTTAAAAAAGTTTAATTTAGTTTATTTATTCTGGGTTAAATTTTCGATTTATTTTACATTTTAATAATTTTTTATTTATTGATTTTTCTGGAACTTTTGTGCTCATAGAAACATGTTCTGGGAAATAATACAAATATAACAATAATCAATTTCTTTTGTCTAATGAAAGAAATGTACATAACAGACACAAGAAAATACTTAAAAGAGTATGCATATAAATGAACACAAAAATAAAAATTAAGGAAAGTACATTCGATCAATATTTTTAAAATTTAAATTTTTAAATATGAGATGGCTTCTTTATATGTTAAGTATACGAATATAAGTTCAGATAAATAGATTAACACCGTTTTAAATCATTTCTTCACATGCAATTTAATTAATCAATAGAAAATTTAAACAGCTGGATGTGTGAAATTAAGATATAGCAGAAATACCTAATTAGATTTTAATATTACTAGTCTTTGAACATAATAATATATAATTTATTTTACAAGAAAAACCAAAGGCTTTATGCAAGTGTAAAAATGATATAATAAAACCAAAAGGTGCCTGAAGGATGACAAGAAAAAAAGTTGACAGAATGTCAGCTTGACAAGTTTCGCCCCCCCCCCCTTCAAATATAAGAAAAAATTAAAATTAATAACACCACGAAAGGAGTTAAATATTGAACACGTATAACGCAATGAAAGAAATTAAACATTAACCTGTGGACAACAAGTATTTGCTTAGAGATGATTTAAATAATCGATCACTCTGAATATTGGTCAACCCACTGGAGGGGAGATTCCAAATTATGCGAACTTGGGAGTCCAAGTGATTATATATATAGTGAGAAGTGGATTGTTAATGAAATAAGGTCTTTTCCGGATCTCGATGGACAGCAATAATGGGGGCGAACCTGAATAATATTTTTATGTAGTCCCTTGTTAATACGTTGGTACACGAGAAGGACCATCCGGGACTGAGCAATTCTAGAAATGGGTAATATGGCAAAAAAGGTCCCTAGACTGATCCTGTTATTATCAGTCTTTAATTTCATAATTTTCAATATATGGAATTGAATTTGTTCAATTTTACGTATATTAGTTTGTATAGTGTTTGACCAGACATTATAGCAATAAGTAAAATGGGGCTCTATAAGAGAAAAATAAACTCTTGTCGCCTTGGACACCATATTTAATACACATAAACTACACATGAAATAGAAAAACGACAAAGATGATATTTTAAATACTGTTTTGTTTTAGCTTTAGATATAAATAATATTGAAAATTTTCTTAAGTCCGTTTACACTGTATAAAGTGAAGCTATTTGATACTATTTTGTAGTAAACTTGTACTTGTAGAATAATACTACATTTATTATAAAGAATTTTAAAGTGATAGAAGACGAGTTACGAGTTTCACTATTGCAAGAAGAGTTTCTTTGTTGACAAATCTGCAATATTTCTAGATCCTGCATTTGTCACAAGGATAATGATAGCAGCCATATTGAATTTCTTTTCTGGAGATAAATCAGACTGACTGTGAGTTACAAAAAAAAACAAAAACAAAAAAAAGATCTAGTATAAAGACGGGGAAGGCTAATATAAATTTCTTTTGCCCAATTTATTATTTATATCATGTTGAAGAACATTTTAAAATATTTTAACGTATATTAATTTAAAATTATCTCTTTGTTACAAAAATAGGCATTTCAGTACTAAGGTGTTATCGTATTGTTAATTAACCAAGTTATTCTAATGATTTAATTTCTGTTAATGTGTTAAACCTATCTCTAATTTTGGTGGTAGTGATTAAAAAATAAATCCGTTCAAAAATTATTGACATGTTTGATACACGTTTTTAGAGACAATTTAGAATTATATAATTTAAAGTTATAAATATATATTACCTGTAAGGCATGAGAAGGTACTGAAAATATCATTGCTTCGTTAAAAATTGGATTTCTTTCATCTCTTTTTGTTGACGTTTTCTTCTTTGCAAATTTTTTACCATTTTGCAATAAGTAGACCTTAACAAACGGATTGAAATCTGCATAAAAATAAAACATAGCCAAATGAAAATATGTATATAAGTTCATTGTTGAAGCATAATTATCATCAAAAGTAACACATATTCCAAAATATTGTCTGCGATTATTTTATGTTCTTCATACAAATCAATTACGATAATAAATTTGACTTTGCATTATCAGTTATTCCATTATTTAAATATGGTAAGAAACTGATTACCGTACTGTAGAACTAATTGAAGCATTTGAAACTGAACAAATAGTGCTAAAGGTCATATTGATTAAGTCTATTCAATTCAGTTTGTAACCCATGCTTCAATATGTAATCTACCAAGTTTGCTTCAACTAATTAAAAGGAACACAATGAAAATAAATACGCTGAAAAGTTGATAAATTATTCTATGTTCACATATATTTTTCAACTTCGTATCTTTGAGGTCAATATTAGAATGGTCAATTGTGAAATATATCGGTAGACTCATATGCAGAGATAACGAAATATTTCGCAATTGTTTTATTAGAGTATTTGAGGATGAAGCTGATAAACAAGGAAAGTGTCATGTTCCAGTCTGAATCAAGTTTCTACCAACTGAATGATATAGAAAATGTATGTCATTAAAAGTTTTATAAAATAAATATTTGTCTCTATATTTTAATTTAAAATCAGTGCATGTCACTTTTTCTTATTAACGTAATTTTAATTAACGGCTATTTCTGTTCAACAATTGTATTTTTCGGTCCGGTAAATGCGTCATAGGATTAATGCACACATAAATAACATCACTTTTTTTGTTTAGTGAAGCATCTTTTCTGTCCCGTGAAAGTCCTTAATGGGAGAAATGACTATACTATAATAAAATACCTTCGATCAAATAAAAATAACTTCAGTTAATCATGGAGAAGTGCAGGATAGTTTTGTGAAATTGGATAAAACCAAAACCTCATAATACATACCAGTTGCAGTGGAAGATTTTTTCCAATGCAGGTTTCTACCTTTCACAATCACTACAGTTAACCTCTCTGCAGTTGGCAAGTAGCTTAAGGAAAACATAATATCACCTAATTCAGCTGGATCCTGTAAAACAAGAGAGAAAGTATGATAGAGTAAATAAAAGATTTCCTTACATTACTCTAAATATTTGATTTTAGGAGTGCTATATTACACAACGTCACGATTAAAAAAAATCACACATTTCGTGTATTGTTTGCGTTATGCTGATTTTCAGTAAAATTTTAGCAGACTTGCCTTTGAGGTTTACATCCCATTATTACGTCTAACAATCTGAGTGCTCGTATTTAATTATAATAAGTGCACATTGTTAATCATAAAATGAGAAGCTTTTAATTAAAACTTAGTTGGACCGAGATTATATGTTCAAGGATGAAAGTGAAGTAGTAGTGGCATTAAACCGATCTCTGTAGAATATTTTGAAATTTTTTATTTCAATTAATTTGGTATTTATACTTAAAACTACCATAGAGAACAGCTAGCTTTAATTCACTTGGAAAAGGACTATATTCATCTCGCGTACTAGATATTGGTACCTAATCCTGATATAAAAATACCTGGTATAAAAATAGGATTATAGAAATTTTTTACTCATGAACAAAGTACCTCTTCGCAAAATATTTCAAAAAGTATTCAAAAAGCAAATTCAAATGCATTTTATTAAATTATGTCTAATTTCTTCGTATTTCTTAGTAGAAGGTGTATTAAATGGTGTTAGTAATTTTGAAGAATGGGATTTAATGGAAGTTGGATTTAAGCTGACAGAATTTGCAATTATAAAATTTAAAGGAAAGTTTTGTACTTATTTAAGTACAACATATAGTAGATTTCCTCGTAAAGGACCATGACGCGATCCTGGCAGGTTAATCCGAAAATTGAGCTGTTCATAGAAAAAAAAATTATTAATTTGAGGTACTATAATGAACACTTGTAAATCATTGTTTTAAAATGATGTAATTATTATTTAAACAAGAAAAGACATCAGCAAAACATTGTAGCATTATTTTAAAAGCTACGATGAAAATTGAACGCCGAGGAGGCTTTCCTAAAAGTAAGCAGTCAAAACTGGTTTTAGTTAAGTGAATGGAGAGTTCGGTTGAAGCGGTGGCAGACTGAAATGGAACCGGTTACGAAGGAGTGTATTTTGTAGTCCATAAACTCACAAAGTTTTGAATTATGCTTTGATTTGTTATAATCCTTAAATACATATTTTGACATAGTTTTTGTATTAAGAAACCTTTATTTTGCGCAAGAAATTTTGGAGAAGAAATCTAATATGTCCTGTCAGTTTTTTAAACAAAAAGGTAAACTGTCGTCATAGAAAACGATTTCCGTTAAGTTAATTGCCAATTTCAAAGCAAGAAGAAACTGACATTCTTTTAAAAGCCACCAGCAACATCTGCAGATTATTAAAATTAGAAATTTTATGACATCAATAATCAAATTTACATTTTATCAAAATACATTTATAGAAATGAAATTAGCTTTTTTAATCAGAATAAAAACGAAAGAAGCCACTTTAATATTTGATATACTTCCACTTTTATAAAAAATTAAAAATAAACTTAAAAATTCCCCAATGAAATTCTGTTGTAAGCTAAAATGTAGTATGGTATTTTAGTTTATATCAGAAAGAAGTATTCTCTAAAAGATATACGCTGTTTTCTCAAAGTTAAGCACAAGGTGAAAGTTAATTTTACAATGAGGTCACAATCGACTAATATTAAAACGAAGCTTGCATACGAGAGAGCTTGCTATGTACAGTTCTCAAGCGTTTGGGGACTATTCAGCACCAGGGCCAGTAGATCCTTTATAGTGGTTGTGGGTATTTGAGAGTTAAAACCTGATACATGTTTATGTTCCAATGTTCAAAGGTAAATAGAAAATTTCCCGGCACTCAGAGAGTGGATGTGTGCTAATTTGGAGAGAACAGGGGGTACTAAACCAGAGCGGTAACATTGCTGAATATCATGTTTTTTTAATTTTATTTATGTGATAGTATAGGCTGGCTTTTCATTTGGAGGATGCAGTGGCGTAGCGTCGGGGTGCCATCGGGCGGGAATGTCCTAGGCACAAAATTGTTAGGGGCTCAAAATTTCAATACTGGACTGATGAAAAGGAGCGTTAACTGGTTTTAGCGGGCGCAATATTTAACTTGCCCCGAGCGCTGGCAACTCGCGTTACGCCGATAGGAAGCTGTACTAATATGCGTTCGCAGGAAGCATTGAGATGGAACAAAGGTATCAAGATCTAGTCCTTGATTCTTTTGTCGGACTACGCAGTTTACAGTCAGGTCCGATTTTTTTTTAATAGATGACGATGCATGTGTCCATAGAGCGCACTTAATGAAGGACAACCTGCAGAGTAAAGGTATTGAATGTATGGAGTGGTAATTATATTCCCCAGATCTTAATCCTATCGAAAAACTTTCGGATGCTCTAGGGAAAGCTTTTCTGCTCGCTTGCTCTCATTCATCACTCTGCAAAAACTGCAAATTGTACTTATACAGGAAAGATAATTATTGTCCTTTATTTATCTTGGATTAAGTGTATGAATCATCAATGCTAAGCCTGTGTCAGAGGGTGCTATTTTACATATTAAACATAAATTAGTTTCTTTATGCATCATTAAGAGAATAAGATAGTCAAATTAATTTTTGAAAAATTACAATACGAATATCATAGTTTAATTGTAAAAAACACAAATGGCACAATTAAAAAGATTCTGCACAGTGATTCACCTTTTTTAGTACGTCATTCAGACTGTTTATCCTCTCTACGCATTGCACGACGATAACATGAAAAGAGCCTCCCCCACTCAATATACATGTTTCATTAAATTTTGTATGATTGAGTAATGCTCTATTTTCCTGCGAAGATACTGTTTACATTTTTAAAACGGAATTTGGACATCTTGCTCTAAATATGTAATATATACTAATATACGGTATAGAACGCTAATTATTCGATCTTTGCTTAACTGAAATGGCCTTTTTGCGTGTGCTGCATTCATTATTTTTAATTTTATATAGAAGTAGTATAGACAGTAGATATTTGTTTTTGGATTTCGGTAAAAACACGTATATTTTCTAATGTATTCCGGCCTTAAGAGAGAAATTAATGCAAATGGTAGATAATGAAAATGTACGAAGATCTGAAGAATGAAGAAGCTCTGTACATTTCTTATATATGTATACGTTGAATATATATAAAGATATAGCGTTATTTCCAAAGTAGCTAATATCTTAACATGTACATGTATTTGTCACGTTTCTCACATTCAATATAGTAGTTTAGCAATATGTAATTATGTAAATTACATATTGCTACAATATTAATTTAGTGAACGTGTTTTGTTTTTGAACAAATATTGTAGTTTCTATGCACATTTACATAGTAAAGTTGAATTTCCGGATTATATGAAATTTCGATTAGCCGAAATAGGGCTTAGCCTCTTTATTTCAGATAATCGGGACACACTGTATATATAATGTAATTATTCTAGGTGTGTGAGATGGCCTGACTATTCAGCTTTGATGTATGATACTTTACAAAAGCTAACTAAAATTTTACCTGATTTGAATCAATAATTGGAAACCATCCAATATAAGGCTGATTTAAATCTAGGTCCGCAAGTTTTATTTCTGCTTCACCTAACATGGAGTTAGAATACTTGTCACATATGTATACAGTGCACAGAATTGATCTTTGACAAAGATCTGCTTCATCAACTCCAAATAAAAATCGCTCTTTGAACATTGGATTGTTTGACTTCCTATGAACCTGCAAATTGAATAAAAGGGAAAAGATTTAAAATCGAAATGCAATTAATTATTGTTAATAAATAGTTTTAAACACATGTCTCCATGAGTATATTAAAGTAACAATCATGCAATTAATTCAAATTTGCAAGTATATTGCCAAGACAACAAGAAACAGCTTTATTTCCAATTGAATAAATAAATATACTAGGCGTGGTAAGTTCAGTTTAAGACTTCATGAATCTTAACGTTTAAAGAATATTTTATGAAGAATAAATAAGACGCACGTTATAAAATTAACTGAGGTCAATATTTAAAGTCAATGGGTTTTAAACTCGGTTACATATATATAATGTAGAACTTCGTAAAAATCTGCGCAAAAGCATGAAGGATGACGTAAGAAAATTCAATTGTGAGTTAGTAAGGAAAGCCATTGAAAACAACAAAAGTCTTAGGGACGTTAAAGGATGTTTCTTGGGAAGAAACTCATCATTGCATTAAGGGGAAAGGATGGCACTGTAACAAAAAATAGGGAAGAAATACTTAGAAGGGTTGAAGAAATCTAGGGAAGACTATATGAAGGAAAGAGTGAACTAAATAAAGATGCTGAAATAATCGAAGAAACAGCTTCTATAATCTTGCAAGACGAAGTGGCATTTGCAATCAAGAATATGAAGTAAGGAAGAGTCCCTGGCGGTGATGGCATTATATTAGATATCCTAAAAGAAGTTGGAGAAGACGTGGAAACATAATTGCAAAATTTCTTACCAAACGTCATAACAACGGCAACATACCAAACCAATGGGAGTCTGCAAAAGTCATTCTTTTGCATAAAAAAGGTGACAAAGAGGATTTGAAAAATTACCGGCCAATTATCTTGTTACCTGCAATTTATAAAACCTTCACAGAAGTGCAAATATACCGCCTGCAGAAAAAAATTAGATACAGCTCCACCAAGAGAACAAGCAGGATTTCGAAGTGGATACAGTACAATGGATCATATTCAAGTATTAAGGGAATTAATTGAAAGAACACATGAATATGAATTTTTATTGTGTGTGGCATTTATTGACTATGAGAAGGCCTTTGACTTTATCCAAACATCAGTTGCCATCGAATCTTTAAAATGAACAAACATCGATGATATGCACATTAACATGGTTAAACGTGTATATAAAAATACAAGTGCAAAGTTTCGGTTACATAAAGATAACAAAAATATCAAAATTGGTAAAGGTGTGAGGCAGGGAGATACCATTTCTCCAGAACTTTTTACGTAAGCCTTATAGATTTTTAGCTGATAAACTGGAATAACAAAGGAATAAAAATGGTGAATATTTAAATAGTCTATGGTTTGCTAACAACATCGTTATTTTTTCGGATCCACCAGAACTCATGGCATGGTACAGGAACTTTTAAATAGAAGTAGAGAAATTGGACACAAGATGAACCTACCAAAAAACTAAAATTATGTTTAATAATTTAGTAAAGAAAGCAAGAATACAGGTTGACAATATTTAGCTAGAAATTGCTGATTCATATATTTACGTTGGCCAACTGTTCTCAATGTGAGGCAATATTATGAAGAAATTATATAGACGTGTTAAACTTGGCTGGAGTGCATTCGGAAGAAAGAGTTATACCCTGAAGGGAAAAGTGACGTTATGTCTGAAAAGAAAGGTCTTCAACCAGTTTGTATTGCCAGTCCTCTCTCGAAGATCAGAGATATGGAGTCTAACAATTGCAGCAATACGGAAGTTACAGACAACCCAAAGGAGCATGGAGAGGTGCATGCTTGGAATAACTAGCAGAGATCGAAACAAAAACAATTGGGTAGAGGACATCATTGTTAAAGTAAAAACGCTGAAATGGCGATGAGCTGGATATATTGCAAGAAAAACTGATCAACGATGGACAACAGAAATTCTCAACTGGATTCCAAGAGAACAACAAAGACTTAGAAAACGTCCTCAAACTAGATGTGTGGATGAGATAAATAAGCAAGTTAGGGTGACATGGAAGCGAATTGCTCATGATGGACTTGTGTGGAAAGTATTTGGAGAGACCTTCATCCAGCAGTGGATAGATAATGGTTGAATATGATGATGATATATATAGGGGTCCGTTGCATTCTTGTATATATACAGTATCTCTGGGATGTACGTATACAATATATACAATGTAATGCACACACATATATATATATATATATTACAGGTGGAGGGTGGTCCTAAACTATATGTCAAAATGTAAAGGCAGGTAGAGGGACCCCAAATACAGATTATGTGCCGCCTTGAGCCGGTAGAGAGCGCTGATGACTGTGGCGTATAAAAGCGCTTCTCTAGCTGGATTCATCATTTCCCGCACGGATCTCGAGCAGCATGCATCGTTTCACCAATGCGGAGCTGGCCGACATGCATTTCATGTATGGGGCTGCACAAGGAAATGGATTAGCTGCTCAAAGGATGTACAGGGAGCGATTCCCGGATAGGAATCAGCCGGATCGTCGAACATTCGAGCGTCTGCATCGGGAGTTACGCACGAATGGATCATTTTATGCTTCCAGGCGTGGAACTGGCTTTGGAAGATATCGCAGAACTCCTGCAGTGGAAGAAAGAATACTGAACACAGTCGAGGATAATCCTTCGACAAGCTCGAGAGCTGTAGGACGTGCGTTGGGTGTGAGCCATCAAAGTGTTTTAAACTGCTTGATTTAAGATTTAACCTGCTTGGATTTTTTCTTCTGGGGTCATATTAAAAGCCTGGTGTACGAGAGTCCCGTCACATCTGAAGAAGATCTTGTTGCCCGCTTCTCTGTTGCTGCTGGACATGTGATCGACATGCCTGACGTCTTTTCTAATGTACGCCGATCCATGCGCCGTCGCTGTGAATCTTGTATCGCTGTTGGTGGCCGCTCTTTCGGGCACCTCTTGTAAACTATTAATAAATTTTTGTTTTCTTTTGTCTTTACTTGTCTTTTCAGTTTCCTGTGATTCATACTGCTTTACAAGCTAGCGCTTTAATGTGTCATTACCGCACACACATTCCTATACGAAATCTGCTTATTTAGGTCCCCTCTACCTGCCTTTACATTTTTGACATATAGTTTAGGACCACCCTGTATATATATATATATATATACACACACACATACGCATATAAACATGCATTATATCACATTTACATGAATACCTGTACATATTATGTAATGCATGCATGTAAACGTGATGCAATGTATGAAAACATAATGTAATGCATATATGCGTACATGCAGGTAAACGTGATGCAATGCTTGTATGAGTACATGCATGCACGGAAGTGTGCATGGATGCAAATGTGATCTAATGAATATTATGCATGCATTCATTCATGTAAACGTGATGTAGTGCATGTATGTGTGCATGCATGCATACATGTAAACGTGATCTAATGAATGCGTGCATACATGCATGTAAACGTGAGGTAATGCGTATGTGTGCATGCGTTGAAACGTCGGGTAATGTATATATGTGTGCATGCGTGGAAACGTGATGGATAATACATGTACGTAACGTGATGGGTAATACATGTATGCAACGTGATGGGTAATACATGTATGCAACGTGATGGGTAATACATGTATGCGTGGCAGGGTTTAAGCTGCAGTCGCATTTTTCGCAAAATGCGACGAGTTGCTCGAAAATGCGAAGAAAAAATTATTGCCCATCGCGAAAATGCGACAGGCATTTTTAACCACAGTTTATTCTCTGGGCAGCACACTTGAACTGGAATAACGATGATGGCGTCTCAACTCATACGGCATATTTCTTTTTTTCATAAACATATTGGCATTTTCTAAAGTAATTAGTTCTCTATATTTCAAAGCATTACTGATGTAAATAATTTCATTGATACGATTTTTCGAGCAACGAAAGCAACTAATATTTTTAGCATTTTGCTACTTTTTTTTTCCCATTTTAGCATTTTTGCGACAGCATGTTTTGAGCCAGCTTAAACTCTGATGCGTGCATGCATGTAAAGTAATGCAATGCAAATGCACGTATGCGGGCATGGATGTAAACGTAATGTAATGCATATATGTGTGCATGCATGTAAACACGATGTAATGCACGTACGTGTACATATATTCACGTATAAGTGATGTAATACATACGTTGATAACGCATACAACATGCATTATGAAAAATACCTATGATTCCATATATATAACGTAATAAATATACTATTACTAATAAAATCATCAATATGTGAACAGTTCCCTGTACGTAATTTAATATATGAACAGTTCTTAATACATCATGCAATGGGTGAATAGCCCCTAGTATATTATGCAATATGTGATCAGATCCAAGTGCATAATTCAATATGTGAATGATCCGAAGTTCATCATTCAATATGTGAACAGTCCCTAGTACATTATGTAATATGTGAACAGCCCCTAGTACATCATGCAATATGTGAACGATCCCTAATATCCAATTCAATATAGTACAAAATGCAATATACGTACGATGCTCAATACCTAATTCAACATATACAGTAGAAAACGCAATATGCGAACTATCCGCAATACCCAATTCCATGTATACTAGTATGTGGAAAATGCACTATGTGAATGGTTCTTAATACATAATTTAATGTGCGAACAGCTCGTAGTACATTATGAAATATGGGAACGATCCTTAGGGCTTGATTCAATATACCTAGAATATTATGCAATATGTGATTAGAGCCTATTAAATAATTCAATATGTAAACGGCTCCTAGTACAGGGGTCTTCAACCCATGGTCCGCCAGCTCATGAAAAAATACAAATTGTTTCACACAAAAATAACGTCCCTGCTCCCTTTGAGTCTGAAATAAACATTGTATTTTATTCTGTTGTCATTTTCATATTTCGTAATAAATATTTTAAAACACTATAGAACCAAAGTAACTCGAGGTTTCCCCTCGATCATGTTTTACTTTAGTTTTCTAGCGTATATGGACATTAGGTCATGGGCGTCCGTATGAATACTTCCAGGTTGGGGACTGAAAAAATTATTACCGCCTTCTCAAGGCTATCAAACAATTTAGAGATGCAGAATATACTAAAATGCTACAAAAATAATTGATACTGTTTGACAATTAGTAATGAGCTAAAAAGTACCTTATTTTAAAACCTACTTGTAAAACCTTTGAAAGTAAATGCATAGCAGAATTAGGCAAATAAAATTTTTGAACGGCTAGGTGGGGCTCGAGCCCCCCTCGCCCCCAAATGGACGCCCATGCATTAGGTGTAGTTTTATTGATTTGTAGTGCAACAGTGATTTAAAAAAAATTCATCTTAGGACTCATCAAATTCTATTCTAAATATGCTGATATGAACATCTTCCCCACTATCTGACTGCATGCTCTGAAAGTGTTACTATTCAGGGAGTACTTATATTTGAGTATAGGTGTACGCAGAAAGTTCGTAAAGGAAGGGTTACAGGCTTACAATAGGGTGTTACAGACAAGGCTGTTCTGAAGAAAATTATTGAGAGTATGCAGTGCTGTCTTAATTAAAGAGTATTGAAATTGCGGGGTAACTCTGGACTTGGTGACCTCACCGCGCCGAGCTGACTGTCATTTGACTGGTCGTCTATCGTCTATCCAAGCCCAAGGTGGCACTTGCCACTTTCATCAGTTTTTCATTCCTCTCCTGGTCGTACGCAGGATATTATTTTGAGGCTTGGGGGAGTTCAGGATGTTTTTCCTCATTTGTTTTCATTCAAGTTTGTAAATGACTAGAAAAAAAAAAGGCTGAACTTTGTTGAAAGTTGCCCAAAAACCAGCAAATACAAAAAATCCCTTGAGTGTATGTGGAGCACACTCGGTATTTTTCAAAATTTCTTGAGAGTACACGGCGCACAGAGTGCGGACCATTTGGGGACAGTCCTGGTTACAGAACTACAACTCCATATGTTGGGCGGAATGTACCTGTACCTGACATGTACAGTATGTATATGACAGTACTGAAGTAGTAACTTACAGTAGAACAAGCAGGGTTTAAAATTGGCTTTAGTACGATTGACCACATTCAGGTTCTTCAGCAAATAATAGAAAGACACAATGAATACACTTTACCATTGTACATTGTCCTTATCGACCATGAGAATGTTTTTGACTCAATTTTTAAAGCAACTATTTTAAATGCACTACGCAACCAAGGTGTGGACTCGGCTTATGCTAACTTACTCCAGTTCATATATGAAAAAGCAAAAGCGACTACAGTCGAGTCTCTATTTAACGAAGTGCCATCGTTCCTCTGAAAAACTTCGTTATAAGGAAAATTCGTTAAATAGAAATTAACATAAATGATGAAACTTAATTTCGATAAAATGAAAAAAGCTAAATTTGGACAGTAAAAACTAAGTTCAGTAGACTCTTCTTTTTCAACGAATTTAAATATTTTTTGTATACAAGTACGTACAAATTAATAACAAAAGTAAAGACTGAGGATTACTTTATATCTGTATGATCCTCATACAACATATTTGAAACAGAGAAATAATCACTAATTTTGCTTTGTACAGGTTTCTTATAAAAAACGTTTTGTTCATAGAAATTCTCACACTTTTGTAAATATCGGAACACGTCATCTATAACATTTTCTTCAACAATGCAACACGTATATGCGAGAAGCAAATTTCGTGGCTTAGCCACACCTGCAGAGTGATACATCCCCGCTGCTTCGAAGTTCCCAGTTTAGAACAATAGAATTATTTATCACAACTGACCCTATGTCTACTATACAGAAGGCTACCTCAACTCCGTCCGTTTTTGCTTAAAATCCTCAACTACCCCTTCTACCTAACCATCCCGCTGAAAAATTGTAAAAGGTAAATTAAAAAAAAAATCAAATTCTTTATAAAAAGAACTTCGTTATATAGAAATTGTTTTTCGTAATATGGAGACAAATTTACATGTTAGTGCCATTCAAAGTCAAGGTTCCGCCGAAAATTTCATTAAATAGAAAACTTTGTTAAATGGAAGTTCGTTATATGGAGACTCTACTGCATAAGCTAATTATCATGTGCACATGTTTAATATAAATAGAATTATAAGTTTATTTTTAACTTCCTGTTAAATGATTGTTAATTTGAGGTAATCAAATCAGGAACTTTCTGCTTAATAAAACCCATGGAATATGATACCGTTATCTTATTCGGATACAGATCAGGTCTAATATATACACTACAAAGACAAAAGTCATGGGACACTTTCAATTTCAGACATTTTTTCGAATTTCTGGAAAAATA
>QLNU02015360.1:279056872-279086943 GCA_006491805.2 Dysdera silvatica
ATCGATGTTTTGCTATTGATTCACATCCTTACTAGAAACATAACCTCACACTGCGACTTTCTTCCAGTTTCCAATAAAAAGTGTCCTTTAATAAAAGTAAGTTTAGAATATTAATTTAAAATGCATCTTAGCATATATTATGTTAGCTACGAAAACTGAAACATATACTCACACGTGTTTGCATATTTGCAGTTTTGTCAGAAGAAGGAATACTTTTAATATAACTATCAACCATTGAATTAGGGTTGATACCCATAAGATCTCTGGCTCGGTTCAAGATTACTATCAAATCCTCAGTTTCCCTAAAATGAAAAAAAGATAGACATAAAAAAAAAGTAGGGCAAAATTTAAAATATTGCGTTCAAAATCTGACGCAACTATATATTAACGAAAATCAAAATTTTCATAAAATAATGATGCATGAAAGTCCAGTTGTCGGCCATAAATATAGCAAAACGAAATTTTTAAAACAAACCTTGCTACCTTTCATGTGATAAAATTGCATTTTATAACAGACCACAAATCGTGCCATGTATAAAAATCAACGTTTAAAAGGCTACCATGCATCCTCTATGAGTATTCTTTTTTGATAAGGGAGGTTTTAAGCTGTACGAGTTTTATTTCAAAACGTGAAACAGCCAAATAAAAATAGTTCAAAATCCGGGTTCGACTCCCAGCAGTGCAAAAAGAACGCTTACTCAGAGATCTCATAAAGATCGCACTGCTCACTGTAGTCCGGGGTTTGGTTCCCTAGGCCTTAAGAGGTTCGGATTCCTCGGAAAACAGTAGGTCCCGGCGCAGCATGACCACTGTAGTCTTTGAGCCGTAAAACCAAAAAGCAAAGAAAAGAAAGGAACAATAGTTCAAACTATAAACAATCGACATACAGTTGGTTAAACACTGGTAAAATAAAAATGAAAGATCACCAAGCTTTTGGACGCGTCACAGCAGTCCTTCATCAGGAGTAATGATGATGTTATATGCTTTCGCCTTTATTTCTACTTGAAATTTGGAACAACTATCATCAGAGTAGTCCCGCAGACAAGTCCCAGTGGAACCAAATGGGAGACTCCAATAGCAATCATAGAAAACCCAATGAGAACTAAAGGAAATTTCTTTCCAGACGAGGCTATGTAGCATACATAACCCTATCGTCAGCGGAACACGCTTTACAACACGGACACGAACCCGACTGGGACTCAACAAAAATACTACACCGTCACATCACAAACAAGAATAGTAGACTCTTCTTAGAATCTTGGGAAACTTACAAACTACACGGGAAAGCCATTAATACATCACAACCACTTCCAGAAACTTATAAACAACTCTTACTCTGAAATGTATGGGACATCCCCAACATTAGGTAACCCGCAGTGTGGGTTTCTCATTGGTCCCTATTGGGGTTCTTCCATGATTCTATTGGAGGCCTCCCATTGGTTCTCATTGGGTTTTCCCATTCTGCGGGACTACTCTGATGAAGGGTTTTCCAGAAATTTCAAGTATAAAAAAGAGACAGAAACATAACATCGTCATTACTCCTGATGAAGGACTGCTGCTGATGCGTCCGAAAGCTTGAGTGATCTTTTTCATTGCTATTTTACCAGTGTTTAACCTTTTTATGTAATTTCCTCCCTGGTACCCTGTATTTTATTTCTAAACAACAATTGCTTTTATATACTAGACTACAGCTAAAACCAAAAGCGTTTTTCTGGTGTGTTTACGGCCCAAGGACAGTAAAGGTTATGCCGCGCCGGGACCTACAGTTTTCCGCAGAAGCCGAACCTCTTAAAACCTAGGGAACCAACCTCCGACTATCCTGAGTAGTTAGTTGGTAAGCGTTCTTTTTCGGTGCAGTTAGGAGTCGAATCCGGGATAACCGCAAAATAGGCGAACGCGTTACCACTTCATCGCCTCAGGGTCTACCGAACCTCTGCATCCAAGAGGTTCAAACCGTAGACTACGGTCGGCGGAAAAACGACACGCGTTCAACGATACCATTGGGAGACGAACCCGAGTTAATGGCGCGATGGGCGAGTGCGTTACCACTATGTGCCTCCGTAGGGCAGTGGCCCTACATATTCCCAAGGAACACGACCTCCTTAAGGCCCAGGGAATCACCCCCCGTACCACAGTGAGCCATTAGTCTACAGGCATTCCATTTTTTTGGCACCACTGGGAGCCAAATCCGGCCTAACGTCACCATCACAAGACCGCTAAAAACTTTGTTTTTTGCTTTTCTTAAAATTTTTATTTCGCTCAATTGTTTTCTGAACTTTTCTCTATGGTGACGTAGTAATAATACGACTGGATACCATGCGAATAACCCGAGTTTCGTTCTAGCAGGTACACAGTGCTTGCCGTTTTTTTTACGGATCTGCAGCCCTGTGTTCTATTCTTTAGCTGAAAGATATTCGAGTTCCTCGAGGTACTGTAGGTTCTAGCGCAGCATGACCTTAGTTGTCCTTGCGTCATAAATCCCAAATGAAATTAAAATGTTAACTATGAACTAATTCACCTACCTTGCATACATTTTAAGGTGTATTAAAATATAATTTTATTACATCTGCGATTTTATGTAATCAGGTCGCAATTAGTACGGGTAAGGTTCTAAAGACTCTTACTATTCACATTGGTTTCACTAACACGAATGGGGCAATTCGCCCTAGCTCATTGAAGATGACAGATATGTATGATATATACAGGGTGTCTCAGCACCAGGGTTATAAACATCTAGGAGGGGTAGGGTACACCTAGACGAACAATATTTGTCATAGAACCTAGGGTCGCAAACCACTCACAGCGCTAGTTCTAAAACCGTCCAGCATGCACAAATATTTACAACCAGTGCGTGAAAAGTACCAGGTAAAACTCAGGTCAGCTGCTCAAGTGCATAGATCAGCGGTTCTTCAACTGTAGTTCGCGGACCCCTGGGGTCCGCGGGACTCTATCAGGGGGTCCGTGAGACTACCCCAGTGTTCCACAAAGATTCGAAAAAATACCGAAACAAGAGCAATTACTCTTTAATGCTAAGAATAAATTATGAGGGAACGAAAAATTCCTTCATTAAAAGGTGAAAATCAACGATGAAACACTAGAAATAAATATGTATGATGCAAATTCTGGGTTTTGAACTTTAAGTTAATTCTTGGGGGGTCCGCAAGGGCGAGTGATCTCTGAAGAGGGTCCGCGGTCTAGGAAAGTTAAAGAACCGCTGCAATAGATGATTAGGACACCGTATTCTGCGCTTCTCATGCACTGGTTGTGACTATTTTTGTAGGCTGGACTGGCGCTGCGAGTGGTTTGCGATCCTAGGTTCTATGACAAATATTGTTCGTCTAGGTGTACCCTACTCCTCCTAGATGTTTGTAACCCTGGTGCTGAGACACCCTGTATATATCATACATATCTGTCATCTTCAATGAGCTAGGGCGAATTACTAGGGCCTTACTCCTCCTAGATGTTTGCAACCCTGGTGCTGGGACACCCTGTATATAACGTTTTCAAAACATGCATTTGTTTCATTCACTTAAAACAAAGTTTGCCTTCGAGCAACATCGAAAATTATAACATTGATATAACTATTTAGTTATATCAATCAGTATTTTAGTTTAGTATATACTCAGTAGTTTAGTAGTAGCATATACTCAGTAGTTTAGTAGTAGCATATACTCAGTAGTTTAGTAGTCAGTAAGTAAAAGGGGAAACGAAAGTTTAAATATTCTGAATTTCTGATACACTCTTATTTATGTATGTACTTACTTATCATATTCTAATCCTAATTCTAATTCGCCGCACTGGTGAGGCGACTCTAATGCATCAACCATTACGGAAGAATTCGAGGATATGCTATCACAGGAAATAGCTCGCTTCAGTGTAGGCATTTCGGATTTCTCAAAAACTGAAACGTAATGCGTATTAAAGAAACATAAAAACGAAATATTTTCAAAGCAGTTTGAAAACTAATTTAGATAATTTTAGGAACACTTTCAAACAATTGAATTTCTTCGCATTAGAATTCTATTAACCCCTTGTATATAAAATGTTATATAAAAGCTGTATTTTATAAAAAAATTGTAAGCATAGGGGTTACATAATTGTTAAAGAGCAATTTAAAGAATAAATTGTATTATTTTCAAAATAATTTAAATATAAAAATATCCCGTCAGTATTTAAAAAATCGTTAAAAATTTATATGTCAAATAGATGTCTATAGGACTTGTTCTTACATAAAGCTTCTTTATCACAATCTCCATTGCGTGTCTCCTGATGAGCATGTGCACCTTTTTGTGATATGGATGGAGGAGATGAGAGGATATGGTTAGTAGATTCTTTGCATTCGAAATCTGGCACTAATTTTAAATCGTTTCCAACATTATCATAATGTTTGTAGTTTCCACTAACGTCTAAAGCAATATCAGATTCTGAATTCACCTGAAAAGAATTGATTGTCTACATCATTACACTCGTAGCACAATAGATTCTGATTAATTAAGCAACCTGTTAATCGGGTCATCCGTTAATTCGGGACAATTCTTGAAGAACAGAAACACATTGAAGATATGACCTAAACTTGCTTTATTTATTTAGGCTATCATGCCGCCTTATGGAGATAGAGATCGATGATTCAAAACCCCTTGGCTTGCTGTGGATTCAATTCTAGCTACGAGATTCCAGATACGGCCGATGTTGAAAATAAAATAATGTTGGGATTGCAACGTGTTAGAAACTGCGAAGAGTTTTTATCTCTTGAAGACAGTCTTTAACCTCATAATGAAAATGGACGTTGTGTGGGCGTAATGAATAAATTGCAGCAAGTACCAAAAGGGATAAGTTAAAAAAATCGTGAAAGGTATGACGGATGAGAGACAGAGAGGATGGTACCTTGAACGCTGAGCGAATGATTGAGCAGCAAAAAGGGACATTTATTGCAGAATGGATAAGTTATTTAATGATAAGACAATTTTTTTTATCTGTAAAGCACTGAAGTGCTAAAACATTAGATAGGGCAACACTTGAAGTTTCTCGCTGCTCCCCATTCCCGCCTTGGAAATGGTTCGGATTCCTCGAAAAATATCTCTAGGTTTTGGCGAATCTTGATTTTAGCTACCCTTGCGCTATAAAATACAATTTAAATCGTGCTGAAAAAGGCAACGATCCATTCAGCAGAGGGGAGGAGTCCTCCTCTCTGCTGTAATGAACTAGCCCGTTTGTGACGTCAGCTCTCGTGAATTCTAACAGTACCATCGGTCAACTTTCTGCGAACGAACTATACTTGATTCACTATCTCAGCCGTGAGGTTTTATACAGACAAATAAAAAGAAATATCTCGAGTATTTTTACATAGGGAATTTTAGCTTTGCTGCCTTTTAGCTGTAAAAAACAAAGTAGGGAACTTCCCCTATGCTTATTGAATTTGCGCGGCCTTCTAAAACAGTTTTTGCTTCTTTGGAGTAGTTTTATACCATCGTTCTGCTATGTTTCAATGTGTCATTATCTACTATCAGTTTAGGTCTGCCTTAATATTACCTATTGAGACATTACTGATATATTATTCCACAACTGACACACATTAAAAGTATGTAAATTCATTTGAATGCTGCGCATTGGCATAAAATTTTGCCCTGTCGTTAATCAAGAGCCGGGCTTTATATTCCTAACTCCCAAAGTCACAAAACAAGTTAACTATGTGGAGTCCTCGAGATTTCAGTCTGTTATTATCTAAATTTAACAATAATTAAAGTAATTATCCTCCAGATCAGGATCTCTTCATAGAATTGCTAACAAGAAAATATAAAAAGTTTTACCGGGGTATATATATGTTATAACTATAAATACTAATAGTTGTTCTCTCTTATCGAGTTAGAGTCTAAATATAATTGCGTATGCGTTTATATACGACTTTCATAACTCGTTTTTCAATCCCGAAAAACGAGTTATCAAAGACGCCCTTCCCTCTACTGAAATGAAACAAGCCGTCTGTGACGTCAGCTCCCTTGAATTCTAAGGGTACTACCCGCCGATTTTCCGAGAACGGACTATACAACGTATCCTTTGCCAACCAGTGTAAGACGTGGCTTTGGACTGAGTGCACGTAGATTAAATCTTATATCAGAAACGCCATTGTTTTCGGACACCTACCATACACGTTTCAGTGTACAAATACTTCCTTATTAAAAAAAAAAATGTTTAATATTTTCTTACCAGATATCCATTTGTTTCAAAATGTCCATTTTTGGTTAATTGAGCAGTTTCTTCCCCACTACTGCCAGTAAAGCACGATCGTAAGCGTGACCATCCACAAATTCCTAAAACGATGGCAACAAACCCAAGGGAAACACCTAAAAGCGTAAGTACAACAATCCACTCCAGCATGATAATTGTTAATTGATGGCGCCACTACAAAAAAAAGCTGGATTTCAGTAATTAAAACATGAACAAATATAGCATAAATGGAAAACTTAATATTCAAGATCAAAATTTTGCACCGTTGATGTAAATATTTGAAGCATAACATTTATCTTTGATAATAATTTGGCTAATATTTCCCACAAGAATTTAATTAATGGAAGAGTATCATGGTGTGGACATAAATATTCAAGAAATCGCATTTAAACACTAAAAATATCAAATGATTTTTGTACAATTTATGGAACTGTTTAAAGATCAACTTGTGCATATTCCTCAAAAACTTTACGAAAAAAATGGATGTATATAGTTGCCCTATTTTAAAATACACTATATGAAGTATGTAATATAGTTTAGAGTGCAGTTATATAAATATTTATATAGTATAAGTACTTGTTTCCATTAGTAAAGTAACGATTGGTTTCTATTAATAATTGCGTAATTAGTGTAGTAATTACTAATTTACTTCATTGGCATTACCTGAGATTCACAATCAGCTTGTAACTTCTTTTATATATTTGCCTTCTTTGATTAAAAAATTCACGTTTCCGAAACTAACCACCCTTTTTTATTACGTGGATTTATATGAAACGTTTAGCTCTATATTCATCGCAATCTTATTAATATAATTAGTACACTTTACTGATATAATATTTATATACATAATTCGAAAGAAACAACTGCTAAATCTTAATTTTATTTTTTAAAAGAAAAAATATCTAAAATTGCAAACACATAACAAAAGCATTAGATTATAACAACAACATTGTGGAGCCTAGTTTTTGGATGTTGGGTGGTACGTATAGTCGCGTTTCAGACATGACGTATCACTATTCCGCTTTAGGGATATAAGCAATTGCAGTGAATTCCAAGTGAATATAGTTTAAATTTAAAAAAAAATATCAACGTTTTATAGGCATAGTAATACTAGTAACGCCGATGCTTTGACATGATCAGATGGTGAAACGTTCGTAAAGAAAAGAAATGTTTTTTGCTTCTAGCGGGGCACGATCCTACGACCTTCTACTATCTGGGCAGGTCATTTCTTTATTTTCTTTACGAACGTTTCACCATCTAACCATGCCATAACATCGGCGTTAACATTGCGCCTAAAAAACGTTGATAAAAATTGTTTCTTAATTTAATCTGCGTAGTGTTCGACTTGTTGGTTGGTTGTGTTTTTATGGCGCAAGGTCAGCTTCTGAGCCATAGTTCGACTTGTATACATAAATGACTATAGTTTGTTATCATTTGACGCTATTATTGATTGTTGGGCAGCAGGTTCAGCATTGATTGTTAGGCAGCATTTATTGGCGGAAAATATTTGGGAACAAAACCGGGAGAGGAAGGGAAGAATTGAAAAGGGACGGTCATTAGCAAGAGGGGTTTAACTTACGGTATCTTAAGTAGTGCTATATCTACCCATACATTTGCATAATAAACGGTAGCAATCGTTTGTGTTTTTACGGCGGAAGAACAACAAAGGTCCTGCTGCGCCGCCAAGGGCTACAGTTTTCCGAGGAAACAGTACCTCTGCTACCAAGCGAACCAAAGCCTGGACTACGGAAGGCGAAAAAATCTCAGGCGGTCTATAATACCATTGGGAATCGAACCCGATTAATGGCACGACAGACGAGTGTGTTATCACTACGCCATCATAGGGCGCAGCGGGACCACATTTCCCTGAAGAACTTCTTAAAGCTTAGGAAACCAACTACAGTTTTCCGAGGAAACAGAACCTCTGCTACCAAGGAAACCGAAGCCTGGATGGAGACTACGGCAGGCGAAAAAAATCTCAGGCGTTCTATTATACCATTGGGAATCGAACCCGATTAATGGTACGACAGACGAATGTGTTATCACTACGTCATCGTAGGGCGCAGCGGATCCATATTTCTCTGAAGAACTTCTTAAAGCTTAGGAAACCAACTACAGTAAGCCATTGCGCCGAGAACTACAGTTTTCTGAGGAAACAGAGCCTCTGCCACCAAGGAAACCGAAGTCTGGATGGACTACGGTAGGCAATAAACCTCAGGCGTTCTACACCACCTTTGGGAATCGAACTCGATTAATAGCACGATAGACGAATGCATTATCACTACGTCACCGTAGGGTGCAGTAGATCTATATTGATTACCTTAAGAAACTTCTTGAAGTCTAGGAAACCAATTCCTGATCTTCATTAGCCAATTAATCGGAAAGTATTTTTTTGGGGGGAAGGGGGCACAGTCGAGAGTCGAATCTGGATCAACGGAAGACTAGGCGAACGCGTTGCCAATACACCACCGTAGGATCATAATAAAAAGTTAAATATTACAACTGGTTATTCACGATCAATATATATATTTGAATATATACGCTGATACACAAGCTCTAGAATGTAAGCATATGCTAGTTTACGATCTCCAGGATATAAGCTAATACTATAAACAATGAAATTTCTTGCATTAAGCACAAATTAGAGACAATAGAAAAAATTTAAATCGTCAACTTACGTGTTAGCAGCAAGAATGGTGGTTAAGTTCAGTGGTTTACATGTTTTACTACAATCGCAGATTTTTTTTTCAATGATGTTAAACCACATACACTTGTGCGGGACATTTCAGGCAACAATGACTGTTCGAAAACGAATCTAAAGAAAAAAAAGCTTGAAATTATTTTTGTATTTAAATTCGAGCCACAATAATTACATGCTTCAATTTCACATCAAGTTGGCAGGTAAGAAGACGGAACAGAAAATGAATAGGAATAGTTCCTAGATGCTCTGTAACATATAAAATTCTGCTTTGTTTTTATGCTGGATTAAAGCATTTAGAAATTTCGAAGATAAAAAGGTAATTCAATAGATTTATTATAGGGTAAATCCGGGTTACATGCCACATGCGATATAGATTGCGCATTCCCTCTAGTTTTGAAATGGGCTGTGAGATGACACTGCAAAAAATACTAAAGTTGCGCCATTTAGTATTTGAAGCGTGTTTGGTAAAAACATCGTGTTCCTGTGCCTTTTTGTTTTTAAATTAACAAATATATAAGGTGAGTTATAGAGTTTATTATGAAATATTTTCGTGTGCTATCGTATTTTGTATATTACAGCTAAGACTTTAACGATGTCAGTGGATTCCCTGTTTGAGCGAAGCATAGTCTTAGTATAGAGTGGTTTCATTGTTATTTCGCCATGTTTGAATTCAAGATCAGGAAGGCGTGGGGTGAGGCATCTATACCTTACAAATTGGTATACATGCCGCAGTTAAAATCAGGGACATATGCCGCGCGTATTCTTTCGGATGTTAATTTTAATTTTTTGAATTTTTTGTTATTTTGCGCCAAATGCCGTTAAATATAATCGCAAATCCTAGTCAAATGTCTCCAATTTAATTATAATTTTCTTTTCTTACAAATACATAAAAATATCATCAAAGTTTTCAAAAAATCCGCCAAATTCATAAAAAAGCTCTCCAAAATTCTTTTTTTTTTCGTCATTATTGATACTGGAACCATCGCATAAACATGCACTTGAGTCGAAAGCATAAGACCTTGCAGATACAGAGCCATCCACGAGTAAAGGTTTGCCTGAAAAGAATATTACAATTCCATCGAAATATTTGCATGCAATATCTCCAATTCCAAAATTAAATAAAGAAAAAAGGAAAAGCAACGAAGAAATAGGCACTTGTCTTAACCACTGCAGAAAACAGAAGACCGTTAAAAGAAAGATAGTAGAAGAAAGTTGGAAAAGAAAGAAATAGAAATAACTAAAGAAGGTGGTTAGATTATGAATCAAATAGTCATAGTACTAGTTCTGAAGTAGATGATGTTTCTGGGTTTGATTCCATTTCAATAGAGAAAGCCAGAGGTAATCCTCATGAGATGAGTAAAAGAAATGAAAGTGAAGCTGGGTCATCACAAACTTTGGATGTGAATACATGCAATGAATATGAAGAAAATTATTATCACACAACAAAAAAATGCGAATGGTTACGTTGTGCTATATGTAAGTAAGCGATTGCTTCATGTAGAGTGTACGATTTTCGATGAGTTTTGTGCCGACTGTGGGAGAGAGAGAATAGATTAAAAAATTAGTCCAGCCTATTTGAAAAAAAAAGTAATTCATTTATATCATTATTTTGTCCATGTTTGTTCCGATTCTGAAAATGAGTTCAAAATAAAAACAGCGAATGTTTTTTGAATTCAGTCAATTTTTATGTTTTATAAAATCGCAATTTCAGTTATTCTATTTTTTCATAACATAGTTGTTGAAGAAACGCATTTGATAGGAAGTAAATTCATTTACTATACGAAGCGCGGCAAGCCTCATGGTGCGGCGTAACACCCGACACACTCGGCAGAGATGCCGCAACGAAGGGTGTTAAAAAATAAATTATAGCGGCTTATTGAATTTTTTGTAAATTATATTTTACTAATATATATGCTTCTTAAAAGTGTATCGATTATTATGACTAAGTAAATTTCATGTTTGTGCGCCATGGGTCTCAGAATATCGATTTTAAAAAAAGTGAGGCATGTAACCCGGATTTACCCTATAATCTCCGACTTATTGCCTCTACGTTCACAGAAATACAGTATAATATATATATATATATTTTTTTTTTCGTTATTCTTAGTTGTGTTTTTTAATTTACAGAGAATACAAAGTAACTATTTAAGACTTCCTCTAATCAGTAAACTTACAATCTTCGCCAAAAGTATTTTAGGCTCCCTTTATAATAATGTATTTATTTTAAACTACTGATGAGTTGGGAAAATATAAAAGTGCATGGGTATAAAATCAGAATTTTTTTTATGAGAAATGATCAACATTTGGTTGAGCCTCCTTTAGTCTTATTGACAGCATTGATTCGTTTGGATAGAGTACTGATTAGCTTAACGGCATTCCGCTTTTGTTATCCTCTTCCATTCTTCCTGTAGCAAGTGTTTTAATGTTACTTTTGAAGTAATGGAATGTTCCCGGGCTTTGCCTTTGAGAATACCCCAAAAGTGCTTGATGGAGTTGAGATTCGGAGGCTATACGTGTGCAGGCCAGTCCAGAAGGTCTACACCATTTTCACTAAATCACTTCATGGTTACAGTAGGTTTATTACAAGATGTATTATCTTAGAATTTAACCCCATCTATATCTTTATCACCGAAAATTTGTGGAAACGGTAGTTGCAAGGCCGTTTCTAGTACATGTATGTACTTATTAGAATCCATGTGTCCTTCACAGATGAACATTTCGCCAACACACCGTCGGTTACCATGCAACAACAGATAATTATAATGCCTACTTCGTGTTTCACAGTAGGCATTATGCACTCTGGATGGTGTTCTTCACCTACCTTTCGCTTCACATATAGCATGTGTACCAAATCCCTAAAATAATGAAAGGGAAACTGAACATTACTTTCTTGTCGCCAAGGTGATTCGAACGTCATCAAAACTCATACTATACTCTTAAAATAGGTCAGAGATTTTTGCGCTGGCCCGTTTCTGCGCACTGGCTATGTGCGTTCTACACTTTTATACTTTAATGTTATTTTTCAATAAATGTTAATTAAATAAAACGTACCTCAACGTTAAATTCGTCGGACAACAAGACTTTGGATCAATCCTCTTTAGTGAAGTATTGATGTCTAAAAGCCCACGCAAGCCGTGCATTTCTGTTTTTCTTCTTTTTATTCTCAGAGCCATGGTTTCTGCCCATGGGCGCCCATATGAGGTGGGCATGAAGGGGCTTGAGCTCCTCACATTAGTCATCTTTTAAAAATTTGATTTGATCGATTCTGCTATAAGTTTACTTTCAAATGTTCTACAATCATATTTTAAAATGAAGTATTATTTAGCTCATTACTAACTGTCAAGAAGTATAAATTACTTTTGCAGTATTTTAGTATATTATACATTTACTAAAATGTTTGATAGCTTTGAAGGAGGTATTGATTTTTCTTAGCCCCCCCCCACCTAAAAGTACTCACATAGGCACTACTGTTTCTTCCTTGCCTTTGAGTCCAGTTGCTGTAAGCCTTCTTCTTGCTGTTCTAGGTAAGATTCCTTTTCCTGGCTCCGCCGACAAAGCAGCAGCCAGTTCAGATGATGCTTTTATACGGTCTTGAAAAGAAGCTCGTATCATGTGACCCGGTATTTCTAACACGTTTCATGACATATTGAACTGAGCATCTTAAACATTTAATAGTGTTTGCAGCTTCAAATTGATTCTGGCCCTGTTCAACTAAAAAGTGAATTTCTAAATGTTGGTGTTCACTAAGTTCACTTCTTTTCGACGTTAAAAAAAAAGCACTTAATGATTTAAACGAAATAAACAAAACTCCAATTTATGTCCGTTCACTAAGAGTGATGAATGCAGACGAAGTCTCTTGTGAAGAAAACCTGATTTTCACATTTATGTTATAAAGATGTTTTATTGGCTGTTAAAAAGCAATGATGTTTGATGACTTTTTCATTTACACAGTCCATCAATGTTCTAATAAACAAAACTAGTTGTTTTAAGGAACGCTCTTGCGGTTAAAGGCAAAATTTCGGGGTGCCTAATACTTTTGGCAATAACTGTATTACGCTGCAATAAATAATGTGCCAAATAATTTATAAAACCGAAATCGAAGTATTAAAATCTAGAATCTAGAAATCAAAAGTTAATAGCTATTCTTAGAGATAGAAGAGTTTTTGTCACTGGAGTAATTTTTTTATTAAAATAAATAATAACGTCAAGTTCTCTCTTTATCAAGGAAGGAAGGAAGGCGGAAAAAAAGGAACGATGGTAAATAGAAAAACAAATACAAAATACAAAAAAACAAAACAAAACAAAACCCAGAATAATAATAAAATGTTGTGTAAAATAATAAAATATTATATTTTTGTCTTTTGTATTTGTTTTTCTATTTATCATCGTTCCTTTTTTCAGCCTTCCTTATGTGCTAAATAAAGCAGGTAGCTCTCGAAACGTTGTTATTATTCATTTTAATAAAAAACTATTCCAGTAACAAAATATCTTCTGCCCTATGGAACCCATTGGTGAATCGTTATTTCGTTCTATTAATAGCCATTCCTATTAATAGAATAGATTTGTAGATAGATTTGTAGATATTTGTAGATTAATAGAATAGATTTGTTTTAGGTATTACTTTAACCTTCACAAAAACACATCAAACTTGCTCTTAGCCGAATGAATAAAAACTTTAGTAACATTTGTTAACAGTTCTTAGATATTTCATTTAAAAGCTAAACGCGGAAAGTGTTGAAATAAAACAGTTCTCTGAAACTGCACACATAAATAGAAAATAATAGAAAAATTCTTCAGGTTTTCAAAATATCTCTACAGAGAGCTATAAAAGCAAATGCTGTACAGAAAAGCCTTATCTTTATTTTCTACTTACGCGCGAGAACTTCTAGATGCTATTTTATATATGGACAAACTACAAAATAAGCATCGCAAAAAGTAATTTAAAGGCTTTTCTTCTTTCATCTTTGGGATATAATGGATGTTTTGAATTTTACAAGAAGTTGTTTTGAGATATTGCAATTTCTTTCTAAAGAAAAACAATTTTTTTTCACAAGAAACGTAGGTACCTGATTACGGAATATGGCTTGGGTAGGACGTTCTTTCAAAATCCTTTATTTTGAACATTTTAGAAATTTCTGTGAATTGCTTCTCTCCATCTTTCTTTCGAATATGTTAGTAAAATGTTCAGTTGATCACCCTTGCTTCTTCCTAAAACTTCTTTGCCCAATGCTGTACAGCAAAATAACTAACTCAACAAATCAAAAAGGTTACGAAAACATCAAAATGTTTATTCGAAACGTGGTTGTGTTTGGGGATGGTGACTCTTAAAGGATTTGATTCCTTCGTTTCTGTCTTTTTTCGAAAGACCGACATAGTTGCGGCTTTTACATAAAAATGCATATTTTTTTTACATGAACTAAAACTGACTTTTCTTTCTAGAAAGAAATGCTGCTTTTAGGTTGTTCATGTACTTAATTAATTTAATTAACAGAAAGAAATTCATGTGAAACAGTTGCACAAGATATCTAGTACTCGAAATTGCATTGAGTTAAAATAACAAACAAAACAAAAAAATTAGTTTACATTTTGAAAGAGGTTCCGATTGAAAATTAATTTTGCTATGCGCCTTTAATCCAAATTTTTACAAATTTACGAAATTTTTTTTGTAATGACGTATATTCTTGGAACTAACTACACTAGAATACTAGCTATGAGAGAAGGGAGCATTTAGCGGGTTTTGTGATGATATGTAAACAATGAACATATAAATTAGAAAATATATGAATATTATTTGAAAATATTAGAAAATTATATTAGAATAAAAAAATATTGAATATTATTTGAAATTATTAGAAAATATGTAACCAACTTCAACCATTACAGGAATAACGTGAACTCATATTCATGTTTAAAAGCTAAAATATTTTGTGTTTTTTCTTCGGCATCGCTTATTGTCAATGGTTTAGGTTATTGACTATGGAAAAGTAATGTCATGATGAGTAAATGTGATAATTATACATGTGATATATCCGTTGAATGCGTGCAACAAGAATGTGATCTGGTGTAGTTTTGTAATACAGTTTTTAGCATTATTATTATCCATTTTTAAGTTAGAATAAACTTACAGTAACATGTTTTATATTTTAGTTCATTGAAAATGATTTGTAATGATTTGTGATGCTTTACAAGCAGACGATTACAGTATTGATGTATAAAAATAATTACGTATATTAATTGTTTTCCGTAGGCTCACAAGAAACGCTAATTAATGCGTGCAGAAAAACTAAAAAGCTTATAGATATTTTTTGGGGCAACCTCAGAGCTAGAGAACATCAGTCATATGTTATAAAACAATAATTTCGAAGATCTGTAATTGCGCAACATTGTTGCGCGCTAAATTATCAACATTTATTTGAAAAAGCAGAACTAGTTTTAAACTATATTCTCCTTTGGTTATAAATCTTTTTTGAAACCATTCGAAAGCATTTCAATCAAAACAAAGAATCTTTTGTAAACGACGTTTCCGTTACCTCAGAAGTCCATATATAGCATGGAGTAAATTCACTGAAATTAAATTACATCACGCAGGGCCGCGTTAAGGGTAGTCGCTAAGGGGGTTGGGCTATCGAAAACTACAAGAAAATATGCAAACGTTCTACTGAAGTAATTGTGTTACTGTTAATTATTTAAGCACTGCGGTGTTTTTTTTAGTAAATTTGGAAATGTCGATAAAATGCAATACAGTACACATACTGTCCCTCTGTTAGAATTCTTTTCTTTTCTTTCTTTTTTTTTAATCGTTGTATTGTTAAAACTTATAAAGCGTGCCATAGCAAAACCCGTGCTTTTGAAAACCGTTGTATTACTGTATTTATCATCTCAGTACAAAAATGAACCTTTAGAAATATAAAATGTTAAATCATAATAATAATAACAACCTCATAGTTAAAAGCCAACTGAAAAGTCAAAGGGATAAAAGGTAGGAAAGCAGGGAAGATTTTTTAAAGTATGTGTACATTACAGCGGTATACAGAGGGTGTTTACACATTTTTAAAACGATTTCAATAGAGGATTAAAAAATGAAAATATTTTGTAGATTTGCAGTCCACAGTTTAGATTCCTTGGCCAAAAGTTGCGTGTTCCTTGCAAAATTGTTGATTTTGGTGTAGCATAATCTTAAATGTACTTGCATCACAAAGCATAAACAAACATCTTCAATAGGCTTAGTACAGAAAGACTGTTCGTTTTAGTCTTGCTCCAAAATTACAGAAAAAAAATCAAAAGTACAGAGAACTTGTGAAGGTGAGTGGGCAAGTTCCTAATTCGTGTTGATCTTCGTGTGATAAACATTTACGCGTAAACATGGTTTTAATTTGATTTCACAATAGAGCTCGAATATGTGATTTCAGGTTTGGTAATATCCTATTGAAACATACGATTTACTCGATTGAGACGTTTGAAGACTGCATGAATAGCTAATATGAGATCAAAAGGGGGATTCTCATATCATAGTATTCAGCACTTAAATCAACATCCGTATTTATTAGATTCAAAGGAAGTGGCGGCGAAACAGTGATTTCAATCAATGAATCCTTAACTTGCCCTCTGAAACTATATCAGACATAAAGATTAGTCTGTGATGTTATTACAGTACTTTTTATTGCGATATCATTATTTTTTTTAATTTATTAAAGCAATTGTGAAGAATGTGGGGAAATCTTAATTGTAAAGCAACATTTTTTTGAAAAAAAAAAGTTTCACAATTAAGATTGCTATATAATGATAAAAAAAATAAAACCTTCAGTTTGAAAAGATAAGAAATTAAAAGGATTATTCTTTGCATATAATTTTCCTTTATCTTTCTATATATTCTATCCCTTTATATTTTTTCTAACTAAATTTTCTTTCTAAATTCAACCTACTGGAAATCATGATCTCATTCGGTTCGATAGAATTGAGAAGTGGACAGGGGTAGGGGATCTTTCTGTACAACGTTGGTGTCATGCATAAAACTGAAAATATTTTTTTTTTTGTTCGATTTGATTATTAAAACTATTATACATTTATGGGTGAGTGTGTAAAACTGGCTTTATGGTGGTAATATGCTGTATTACCGCGGGGTTGCGTTAACTACACAACACCCATATCTTAGCGTAGATTCTTTAACTTCTGACTCCATTGTAACTTCTATTCGCTATAAGAAAACGAAAACTACGCAGCAACGTTCCATTGATCGATTCATTTGAGAAAGGTAACAGGTTTATTCGGTTTAAAGTTCATATCGAAATATGTAAGTAAAGCATAGCGTTTATAAACGTAGTGCACATTACTTGCAGCAGAATACAGTTACGATAATGTTAACTCAAACGCTAATTTTCCATGTTCTCCAAATACCGACAACCACACGGAGAGCACTGCTCTCGCTTACACAGTAATTCAAATCACATGAAGGAGTAGTATCAAAACGAGTCCAAAACCCCAACACCATCTCTCTCCACTCCGTGGGGGATATAAGGAACTCTGTTTGTAGGCGCCTCTTAATTCAGAATATGCTTGATTTGGCTTGAAGATAAGTACGAGCGCGTATGCAAAAAGAGAGCGTGTAACTAACTTTACACTCGACTATATAACCTAGTCACGTGACGTCACAATCCACGCGCGTCTTACAAATATGCGTGAACAATACACAACCAGAATCTACGTATCTGACGTCGTGCATATTTTAGTACCGCACGCCAATTCCGAACGTTACACAGTGATAAGTAAATAGGTCAAATGTACATATAATATATAATATATGTTGGAAAATTGCTATTTACAGGAATATCTTCTGATGTACAGTCGGTGAAGCAAAAATCCGAACACCCGTTGCCATTTGCGTAATAATTGTTCTACAGAAAATTCAAGGTGCCGTCCTATTTGTGTACATCCCAGATGTGTACATGTCAAAATTTGTCCCAAATGCGTACAAGATGAGAAAATGAGCTCATAGTTGGTTACTACCATTTGGCTACCAATTTGGCCACCATTTGGTGGCACACAAATATAATCCCCTAGTTCCATACTGTATTTTTGTATAAATGAAAATTTTCACAATTACTATCAGTCACGCTTTTATCAAGGCTTCAGACTGACAGCTCATTGCTATTTAAAATTTACATAGATTGTACAATCGAACCTCGTTAAGACGAATTACTTTTAATAGGAACAGATTTTCTGTTCCCCTTGGTGTTCGTCTTAACGAGGTTCGACTGTATACAGTATATTATACATTTATAAGGAAAAATTACAAAGTAAATTAAAGAATCAATTTTGTTAAAATTGCCAAAAGTAACATGAATACGTCAGAACTTATTGTAAGTTATACGCACATTAAACTACAAGTTTGGACACATTTTCTGTATTTTTTAAATTTTATCGTTTAAAAAATATTATAAACTATTCTGAATCATAATTATGTTACGTAGCAGATGCTTTGCTTGTTTTTTTTTAAAAGATAAAGGAGTTTTTTAAAAATGATGTTTTTTTTAAAAAAGAAATAGGTATTCAAATAAATACTTGAAATAGACATAAATTTCACTAAGTAAAGCATCCGCTAAATCGCAAAGTCCCCCATTCCTTTGAAACAGATTTACTTCATCCCTATTGTGCTTTTCTCACCTCCCCACTTCGTATGAAAGTGGAGAGTTTTGACTTGTACGCATGTGGGATGTACGCAAATGGGCTATAATCCAATTCAAAGGTGCCAATCGATAGCAAACAATGAAAGCTACCCATCCATATGTATAAAATTTGCGTAAGGGACCGTCTTTATATTAAAACTTGCAGCAACTTTAAAACACTAGTTTTTACTCAATATTTTGAATTTGTAACCGAAAAAAACTTAATACTAAATATCAATTCATTTGGTTCAAGGGTTTATGAGTTTTGAATACTAGAAATACTGAGCTCATAATGTTAAAATATTTCATGGGATTTTTATGAATATATCATCATCATCATCATATTCAACCATTATCTATCCACTGCTGGATGAAGGTCTCTCCAAATGCTTTCCACACAAGTCTATCCTGAGCAATTCGCTTCCACGTCACCCCAACCTGTTTTCTTATTTCATCCACCCATCTAGTTTGAGGACGTTTTCTAGGTCTTCGGTGGTCTCTTGGAATCCAGTTCAGAATTTCTGTTGTCCATCGTTGATCAGTTCTTCTTGCAATATGCCCAGCCCATCGCCATTTCAGCCCTTTTACTTTAACAATGATGTCCTCCACTCTAGTTTGCTCTCTCACCCAAGTGTTCCTTTTTCGATCTCTCCTAGTTATTCCAAGCATGCACCTCTCCATGCTCCTTTGCGTTGTCTGTAACTTTCGTATTGCTCCAACTGTTAGACTCCATGTCTCTGATCCATAAGAGAGGACTGGCAATACACACTGGTTGAAGACCTTTCTTTTTATGCTGTTGATGTTTTAATAGAGTCAAAGGCCTTCTCATAGTCAATAAATGCCACACACAATGGAAGTTCATATTCATGTGTTCTTTCAATTAATTCTCTTAATACTTGAATATGGTCCACTGTACTGAATCCACTTCGAAATCCAGCTTGTTCTCTTGGTTGAGCTGCATCTAATTTTTTCTGCAGGCGATGTGTTAGCACTTTTGTGAAGATTTTATAAATAGCAGGTAACAAGCTAATTGGTCGGTAATTTTTTAAATCCTCTTTATCACCTTTTTTATGCAAAAGAATTACTGTTGCAGAATCCCATTGGTTTGGTATGTTACCACTGTTGAGGCATTTGGTAAAGAATTTTGCAAGTATGTCTTCTACATGTTCTCCAGCTTCTTTTAAGATATCTAATGTAATGCCATCATCGCCAGGGGATCTTCCTTTCTTCATACTTTTTATTGCAAATGCTACTTCTTCTTTTAAGATTTTAGGAGCTGTTCCTTCGACTATCTCAGAGTCTTCGTTTAATCCACTGTTTCCCTCATACAGCTTTCTGTAGAATTCTTCAACTCTTCTAAGTATTTCTTCCCTATTTCTTGTTACAGTGCCATCCTCTCCTTTTAATGCAATGATGTGTTTCTTCCCAATAGACAAACTCCCTTTAACAACCCTAAGGCTCTTGTTGCTTTCAATGGCCTTCCTTACTAACTCACAATTGAATTTTCTTATATCTTCTTTCATGTTTTTGCGCAAAGTTTTGCAAAGTTCTACATACTCGATCCTGCAACTGGTATTTTGATTGTCCACCTTCATAAGTCTTCGCCTTTTCATGAGTTGTTTCGTCTTCTCAGATAATTTGCTATTCTGCTTTTTACATATTACACCACCAATTTCCCCAGCAGTTTCAATTATTGTCTTAACAATGTTTTCATTTGCTTCTGAGATGTCAACTTCTTCAATAAGTCCTTCCAGTGCAGAAAAGCGATTTTTTAATTCCAACTTGAATGCCTCGGTATTTTCTTTTAATTTCTTTAAATCCACCCTCTTACATACTTGTTTCCTAATGAGCTTCTGCCTTTCTAGTTTAGTATTTAAGTGCATTTTACATCTCACCATTCGATGATCACTTCCAGTATTAAATCTGTTCAGTACGCTGCAATCTTCAATAATTGATTTCTTGTTTGCCAGTATATAGTCAATTTCGCTGGTTCCTCCATTGGGGTGTTTCCATGTCCATTTTCTTTGTAGTTTCTTCTTAAAAAATGAATTCATGATGCTAAGATTTTCAGCTTCGGCAAATTCTATGAGTTGATCGCCACGTTCATTCCTTTCCCCGTATCCGTATTTACCAACCGATGTCTCTCCTTGTTCCTGTTGTCCAATTCTTGCATTAAAATCTCCCATGATGAGCTTGATGTGTTGTTTCCCCTTGGTATGTAGCTGTTTGATTTCTTCATAGAATTCTTCAACCTCCTCGTCGGTATGGCTTGATGTTGGTGCATATGCCTGTACTATCTGAAGTTGGTATCGCTGGGTTAGTTGAACAACGAGCCTCGCTGCTCGATCTGACGTGCTTTCGACTTCAAGAAGGTAGTCTTTAATTCTTTTGTTGATTAAGAAGCCAACACCACTTGTTCTTCCAGTTTCCGTTCCTCTATAATAAAACAAATGTCCACTTTTAAGTTCCACCAACTCTTCACCTTTTCTTCTAACTTCACTGAGTCCTACAATGTCCCATTTGATCTTGTCAAGTTCTTCTTCCAATTCCTGAAGTTTTGCTTCAGAAGCAAGGGATCGTCCATTATACGTTGCCAAGGTCAATAACAAACGGCAGCCTGGGCCATTCCAGTGATTCTTAGCACCCCCTGCTTTCATGCCACGCTGACCGCTGCCTTGATCAGGAGCACTCCAGCACCTGGAGACTAGGGGCCATGGTTTTTGGTGTATTAGCATATTGGAGGAATTAGCCATCATTTCACCACGCTGGCTAGACGGGTTGGTGAATTAGCCCTCCCCTTCCGCCTTTCTATCCGTGCAGCAAATATTAATTTGCCTCATAAATAGAAAGCCCAGCCTGCACCACTTGAAGGCGGGGTAGGACACTAGGTTACTGGCCCGGCCGGTTCCACACATCGTCACATACGTTCAGCGTGTGGGTCTCCTTCCAGTTAGATACCAGCAACCCTTTTGCAGGCCATATATGTATATATATCTCCCAAAATATTCATCATATTTCTCCAATATTTTTATTGCGTTAAATTTCAACAGATTAAATAAAATTTTTGATGTTTTTCATTTTTAAAATGATATCTACTGTAAATTATAAATTATGAAAATCATATTTGATAAAAATATGAATAAAAACATTAATTTTCTGATGGGAATTGAAACCTTACGGTTTTTTACCTACTGTACAGACATTTCAGCGCAATCCGATTAGTTTTTTTTATGCTTAATATTCGTTAAAAAGACGGTTTAAGGGGGCATCGCACAGTTGCAAAAAGTAGAAAGGAAAGAATGAAATAAAGGTTATTTTATGCTTTGAAACTTCTGTTGAGTGACATTTCTTAACCATCCTTCAGCAGCCCTATTGGTAAATTTACATCAGTCAAAGAGAGAGAAAAAAAAAAGGAAAGTCAAGATATTTTAACTTTTTGATTTCAACAAGTTCGTTCAGAAAATTAGATTCCCGACCTATAAGTTATTTTTTTTACCATGGTGGAAGCCCCCAAACATTTTATAGAATATCTCGAGTTTTATTAGTCAGAATGACGCCAAAATTTTGGATTAGCCCAATTAAATAGTCTGGAATCCGATGATGATATCAAATTTAGGTATTGCTATTGAAATTTTCAAATTTGCTGTAAGTTTAAATATGAAGACCGTCCCTTATGCAAATTTTATGCACATGAGTTGGTAGACTTCACTGTTTGCTATCGATTGGCATCTTTGAATTTTCTGTAGCACAATTACTGCGCGAATGGCAATGGGTGTTTGGATTTCTGTTTCACCGACTGTACTTTTGCAGAAAATAAATAAAATTATTTATTTATTAGAATTATTTATTATAATATTTTTAATATCCATATATACTTTACCGAAAAGATTAATTCGAGTTATTTTTAAGGAAGAAACTTCTTAATACCCGATAATATTTTTTATAAACTCATTTTTCATAAAAAATATGACTGCGAAACTATATTAAATTAAATACATCGCTCTCAATTTCGAACGAGAAATGAAATAACTTAGTTATGAATAAATTAATCTATATTTTCATTCAGGGCCGTGTCAAGAAATTTTCTTATCTGAGGTAAAGATCTTAAATGGTGCCCCACCCATAAAAAATATTAATTTATAACACTATATTTTACATATATATTATTAGCTATATCTTTTAATTCTAACATACAAACGTTCGCCCAGAACTACAATACAACCGAATGTTACTTAATTTGGCGTCCCTTCAAATTTTAACGCACGGCAACTGCATCGTTCGACACATTCGGCACAGTCTTGGTTTTTCTGATTATAGCAGGTTCTTTTTTATTCTTATGGCATATTATTTCATTGACTAAGACAAAATTATTAAAAAAAAAAAAACCAACTACGCAATTCTGGGATCGAACTCAGAACCATATATATATATATAATCTGAGGAAAATTTGACTTTCGGAGATAGTAGATCATTCTTTAGCTGTTTTCACGGAGCCTTTCCGATAACTTTCTTACCTGAGTAAAGATGTACAATGTCCCCCCCCAAGAAAATAATATTAATCTATATTTGCTATTTTAAATTATTAATTATATTTTTGCTTGCTTTTTATACAGAAATGTCCCGTTAGAACCACAATATCCCCTCCATTGTTTCCCCATTTAGCGCTCCTTCAACTTTTAAACTGGGACAGTTGCCTCGTTTTCCCCACCCTCGGCACAACCCTATTTTTATTATACTAATATTGTAATTGGCGTCTCTAAAGCGTAAATAATATGTAATTTGTGCATATAAGAAAACCAAACAAAAAGTGACTATTGTACTTTGAATTTCTATTTTCAACGCTTGTAGATTTAAAGATATTATGAAGGATCTTGACTTGTTTGGTAAAAATAAAATAATATTTAATTTTTCTAAAACGTATACGATTCTGTTTCGTCTCTCTCTCTCATTATAGGAAAATATTACCGTCACCTTTGCCTCAGGTAAGTATTGGCAGTAAACTCTATCTATTTCAGTATAGAGTCAGATTGTTGGATGTTAAAATTTGTAGTAATTTAAATTGGAATAACCATATTGATGCCTTTGTGGAAAAATAAGTAGAAATCTACAACTTCTGGACAAAAGTATGGAATATTTGTATCTTTTATTTCAGTTTACACAAGAGGGCCTGTTTAACCCCGTTTTGATTGGCTATTTGCAATCAAACAAACTGCACTATAGGCATGGATTAATTAGATATAAATTAAGATAAATTTAATTTTCAAAAGTTACATCAGAATTCCAGAAGCTGTGCAGGAACAAAGGTATGGATTATATATTAAACCTTGGGTCAAAAGTATGGAGTAATTTCACTCAGTGCTTCTTAGGCCCTCTTTTTGCTTTAATTACGTCCATAATTCTCTTTGGTAATGATGAAACAAGCCTTTCGCATTCACAGGGATCAATTTCAAATCAAATCAAATCAAATTCTTTATTTAGACGAATCAGATACAAATTATTGTGAGGTATATAATAAATATTTCAAAATTAACTTGATTCGACGGCAGCAATGGGTAAAGACTGTTATGTCTGACAAAGCCCATGCTGCTCATGGTGAGTATTTTAATTATATTTAAAATGTAACTTCTAAACAAAAAAAAATAATAATAAATAATAAAGAGAATGGATATTAATTTAACAGGTAATCAGTAAGGCATATTTAAATAAAGAAAGTGAATTTAGAAGACTGTAGAGCAGAAGGAAGTGAGTTCCATACTCTAAGGCCAAAGCAGCGAATTCTTGCCATTCTAAGATTGGTTCTAGAAAAATTGGGGTATAGTTAGTTAAGTTTCTTGTATGATATGAATGATTAGGCAATTAAAAAGAAATTATATTTGAATGTCGCAAGGATTTTATTATGCTAAACATGAATATTAAGGTTTTAAAAGTAAGAAGATTATCAATTAAAAACATATGAAAGTATCTAATAATATCTGAGCTGTGGATAAAATGAGAATGATTAAGAATAAGAGGTAAATATTCCCTCCAACTGACTTGAACTACAGCCTTTAATTCATCAATGGTCGTTGGTTTCTTCTTGCTTAAGTTTTTTTTTTAGTATGAGCCAAATATTCCCTGTCGGATTGATGTCGGGACTATTGGTAGGCCAGTTTAAACATGTAATACCCTTTCTGCATAGTGAGCTTTGATGATTTTGGCCCAATGACATGATGCGTTGCCATATTGGTAAGTGTAGTCATCATCACCAAAGTGTTCTTTGGCAGTTTTCATCACGTAATAGGTAAAATATCCAAATATGTATCAGCGTTTACATTTCCTTTTAGGATAGCTATCTCACCTACACCTTTCGCTGTTATTGAGCCCCAAATCATGACGATCTTTGGAAATTTTGATGATCCTCAAAGACAGTTTTGATGAAATCTTTCATTGTTTTGCCTGTAAACGTGTAAGGGTATGGAGATAATTGTGTATGAAAATAATTCTGTATGGAAATAACTGTGTCCACAGTTATCTCCATACCCGAGACAAATCCTAGACTCATCTGTGAACATGATTCCAATCACTTATGGACTAATTCTTGTTTTTTCGCCCATGTAAGACGAACCCTTTTCTGCTTGTCTGTTTTATATATATATATATATATATATATATATATATGGTTTTGTTTGATCTTTACCAAACCTGCAACCCTTTTCTTTCAATCTCCTCCTTACATTCTTATCAGAAACATTTGCTCCTTTATTCTTCCAAGCTGAATTAATCTCTCTTGATGAAGAAAATATCTTTTTGACAATCTTTATCAAATTTCTATCATCTCACTCAATCGTTTTTCTTAGCCGCCCACTTCTAACTCGGTTTTGGATAACTCTAGTCGCTTTAAACTTTGCTGTACTCTTAGAAACAGTTCCTTGGGAACAATTAAGGCTAATAGTAATTGCTTTTTTTTTACATCGCTCCCTTATTAAACTTATCAATAATCAGAGCTCTCGTGGCTTGCGTTAATTCTCTCGTAGGTGCCACTGTAATGAAAGTATGGTGGCGCTAGTGTTGATTTACGTGGCTGTAATTTACATATCCGTAAACACGTCATGACGATGAATGACGTCACCATACAATTTGTGGGGCAAAATCACAATGAAGTGGTTAGTTTTGTAGTTTTCTTCTTTTATTCCATACTTTTGACCAAAGATTTAATGTATTCCATACTTTTGTCCCTGCACAGCTTCTGGAATTTTGATGCAACTTTTGATTAAATAAGCATTTGAAAAATATTTTTTTTGCCTTAATTTATATCATCTAATTAATCTACGCTTATGATGCATGTTATTTGATTGCAAATTGCCAATAAAAATAAGGTTAAAACAGGCCCTTTTTCGTAAAATTAAAAATACGAGTATTCCATACTTTTGTCCAGGGGCTGTGGCTTTGATTTTCAGACTTTCTTATTCCCAGGGGCGGACTGGGTCCTCTCAAAGGGCGCATACCTTGGATTTTCGGAGGGCGCAAGTCCTTGCCCATTCGGAGGCACGGGTCTTATCGCCCATGAGAGTCCATCGGCCCGGGACCCTAGTCCGTCCCTGTCTATCCCTTGCCCATCGGGTTGCTCAGAGTACTTTACACTTCAGGTGTATATTATTGTTTTCTAATTTGGGGCAATCTCTCTACTACTAACTTAAGTTAAGCCGCTTTTCTTCAACCCCAAAAAGATTTATTAGACTTTTGTCTCGAAGACCTAACGGCAATCCTATTTCATTAGCCCAATTACATATTTTTCCTATAAATAAGGTGTTAGAATTTAGAGTTGGGGTGTTTATGTTCAATTGAATTAAATTTGACGTGAATAAAGAAATTTATTAGTGTTTGCAGTCCACTTCTACCAATAATACTCGCAACTTCAGTACCTTACCAACACCTTTTGCTCGAAGTAACTCTTTATATTACGATATTACAGTTCTGTTTCTCAGGGTGTGGAATTCTTTTCAAACTGAATTAAAATCGTTCAATAGTTTAACACTGTTCAGGCTAAAGCTGGAGAAATATATTCTAGCTGGTTGATTTTGGTGTGGTGTTTACCTATTCAACATATATTAAGCATGTATTCTATTTAATATATACTAGAGTTCACCCATGTAGGCTTTACTCATTTCACGTAAATTTTTATTATTCTAGTAAAATCAAATTATCCTTATATAGCCGCCCTTAGGCACAGCTATTCTATCTTAATTTATCTTAATCCATTATTATTCATTTTGTTTATGTTATATAATTGCTTAACATATCATAAATTATTTTAAATTTATATCTACATGCACCTGTTTGGCTTTGTCATTCATGGTGATGAGAACATTATTAGGTACATGGGGGCTATTATTCTTATCACCACCTTGGCGTCATCGTTGTTGTTTTATTATTGGTTAAGTTTTATATTTTGTATTTGAATGTCGTGATGCCCAGGGAATAAATTAAATTGAAAGATGTTACAGAAAGAGTAATTTCTATAAAGTAGCATTTCTTCAGATCAGTTTTTAAATCCAAGTTATAAATTATATCCTACGTTTTGTCGATTTATCGTTGCAGATTTTTGAGAAGGAAATCATCTTTCTAGTGTAGCTAGTTATAGAAATAGAAAACCAATTACCTGTCAATATTGATGAAACACGTAATTTCGTTTCATGCACGAACGGATCGACCACGCATCCTCCAAATTACTGTGTATGACAACTAAAAGAAGAGGAAAAGGATATATTCCTCGATAAACGGGAACATTTCCCCGGAAAAGACTCGAAACTACCCCTAAAAATAATTTTTTAGCCCCAATTTATGTCGCTTCCAGGATTTTATTTACTGTGTAAAAATAGCCAGTTCCTATCGATTCAGGAAATGGGATCTTGGCTTAAACGAAAACAAATATCGATTGAAGGAGACAGCTTAGAAGCTTGTCAGTCTTCGTAACTGTATGGGTGTGTGTGCTTTAGGCTTGAAGTTTTCGAAACATAAAGACATTTCCAAATATAAGGTTAAGTAATATAATATAAGGTTTAATATATAAAATAGGATGCTATATACGGTTTAATATATAAAATAGATGTTATATAAGGTTTGTATATAAAATAGGATGTTATATAAGGTTTAATACATAAAATAGGATGTTATATGGTTTAATATATAAAAATAGGATGTTATATAAGGTTTAATATATAAAATAGGATGTTATATAAGGTTTAATATATAAAATAGGATGTTATACAAGATAATATAATATACGAAAATATTATATAAAATTTCTCTTTTTTAGACTTGAAACATAATGGGATTTTTTAGAGTTAAAAATTAACTCAGATATACAGGGTGTCTCAGCACCAGGGTTATAAACTTCTAGGAGGGATAGGGTACACCTAGGTGGCTCGGAATCACATAGCAATGCTGGTCGCAAACCACTCGCAGCGCTAGTTCTAAAACCATCCAGCATGCACAAATAATGACAACCAGTGCATGAGAAGCGCAAAATGCGATGTCCTAATCATCTATGCACTTGAGCAGCTGACCTTAGTTTTATCTGGCGCTTTTTAGGAAGTGGTTGTCACTATTTGTGTATGCTGGACGGATTTAGAACTAGCGCTGTGAGTGGTTTGCGACCAGCATTGCTATGTGATTCCGAGTCATCTAGGTGTACCCTACTCCTCCTAGAAGTTTGTGAACCTGGTGCTGAGACACCCTGTATATACACTAAACATTGCATTTGAGTTACAAATTAAGGAGTAAATTAGTATATATATATATAAAAAATTTTTAAAGTTGAATGTTTAGATTCAGATTTCAAATTGTTAACTAATTTACTATATTGCAGTAAATTGGTGAAATCAAAGTATTGGGATTCGTTTGTATATAGGTTGAATTTCGGAGAAAGTAACCTACCTTATTAATTAATTAATTATAATAAAAATATATTTTTAATCCCCAGTTTTTAATTTTTCCACCCAGAAGCAGCTACACCCTTCTGGGTGGCACCAATGCGATGTCGAGCAATGTACATTGTATGGTTTGACCTACCTTTTTGTATTTGAAATATATTTGTAATATATATTGCAACTGAATAGATGGTTTTATTTTTATGGCGCAAGGACAATAATGATCATTTTGGGCCAAATGTGATAAGATCGTATATAGTACTGTTTATAAGTAATAAATAAACGAGATCTCACAAAAAAAAACAACAACCGATAATAAGAAATCTCAGAGCACATTTCTACAAATAATAAATGTATATTTTTTGTAATTACTATTTTAGCCTTTATTTACTAAAATTATATATTTCATTTTATGAGTTTGATGTATTGATTTTTAATCTAAACTTTATATAATTTACTGAGTGCATAAGTGATTAAATAGGTTATTCGTTTATAAAAACCAAAGGAAAATTTAAATACAGTAAATTGAAATATACGAACAAAGAATAAATTATACGTTCTTTATAAATAAAGCAGTTAACAAGTCCGAAATAATTGAAAATAATAGGAAGTCTTTTGTTAACAAAGTCGTAGTTTCTCCTACTTTAAAGAAGCGTATATTTGCTCTTAAAACAAATATTTTTTAATATATGCACACGGAAGCTGCGGCCGTTTCTGAAATCTACGAAATCTAAAATCTATATGCTGCCTACTTGACAAGATATGTTTGCATTATTTTTAATTATTTACTTTATTTCTTTATTTTACTGTATAGTGCTTAATATTCATGAATATAGCATAACGTATAATAGTAGCATTTGATTAAATAATCAGGAGCATAATATAAAATTAATATAAGGTGTGTATGGGAGAGAGAGAGAGAAACGATGAACCTTTTTTTGAACAAGATACGTAAAACACATAAAAAACAAACGTAAAATCAAATTACAACACGTTTTTACATTTATCTTCTAGTAATTAAATATAAAATTAAAAACAACTCACCTTATTTTTAATTATAATTTTAAATTGTCTTAAATCCTTCGCTTGATAATAACAATGGCGTGGCAACTTTTGGGCGGCCAGCCCCATCTTTTTCTGCCATTTATATATATTGTTAATGGGATACCAGTCGTATCATAAGAAAAATCAAATATCACACACGCGCATTCGGATATGTGGAAACAATGTATTTGAGAAATGCATATACTGTGTTATCGACTTTTTTCGTTGTTGAAGTGGCGCATGTTGTTATTGGCACGCATTCGGCGAGTTGGCTTCTTCTATTCTATAGCAGTAGAAGCCAAACCACAGAATGTATGTTATGGGCAGGTGTTCCGGAAATGGGTCTCTGCTGCTATGAGATAAAGGTAACTCAATAAGAATAAGGGAAATTACTTTAATGATATTAAAAATATGGTCAACGCAGTGCCGTATTTCCCAATAGGTTATACTAGGCTATAGACTAGGGCGGCAAAATTTTGTGTATTGAGTCTGATATAACAAAATCAATACCATACGATGATATAATCAGAT
>QLNU02015360.1:279096054-279119691 GCA_006491805.2 Dysdera silvatica
CCCTGATTGCTTATCCCTCGATTTTCACGGGCAACATGAATGTAACAAAATTTGCTCAATCCCGCGATTTTCGCGGGTATGAAATTTTTCCATCTTTCATCTCTCATCATCTTCGGTTACAAAAATGTGCTACATATTTTAACTCTCAACTACATGTAGATTTGAAATATATAATAAAAAAATATGAAATTTTTAAAGCAATTTTGATAAAAAAAATCGAGCAGTTAGAGGGTTAAGATTAATTTGAAATAAGAGTATCGAAATTTATGAGTAACAAAAAATCTAATAAGCATGTTACAAAGTGATATAACAAAAACAACATATTTTTATGAAAATTTTACGTAACCCTTAAAAACGATCCACCGAACCAAGTTAAAATATCACTGAGGAGGGGGTAGGGCATAATAATTTGGCACATAATTGGCTTTCACTAAGAAATGGTTGTTTTTGTTGTAAATGGGGCCTAATTTTAATTGCAATTATCTTAAAAAGAGGCGATTTGCCGCTCCCTTTCAATACTACTTCGTTGCAAGAAATTCTTCAAGGAATACCGCTATGATGCTTTTTTCCGAAGGTTATGGGGCACTCTGTATATAGTAATATGTAGAGCCAGGATTATACGCAAATGTATATGTGCGTACGAAATTGCATTTTTTAGCGTCAGTGCATATAAATGCATAAAAACGATGAATTTCCAGAATAAATGCATATTTTAAGGGTTTTAGTAATTTTAAGAATTTTATTATTATTTTATTGGAAAATTTTCTCCACAAAGCAGAAGCAGAAAGTTTTTCTTACTCTTTATCTGAGCGGGAAGGCGATGGAATTTGTAAACGTACAAGTTTATTTATGTCATTAAGCTCCAAAAGTGTATTCATAGCTGAATTATGGCAACTATCCTTGTCAGGAAAATCGAAGATTTAGTTTTATTGTGCTAGACTAGCAGTTGATTGAAGGTCAGATTAAAACAAACACTTACGTATGGTAAAATTCCACATCGTTATCCATAAACGATAGACATGTGTGATTGTCCATCACGGATAAACTATCCGTAATAAACAACCCGCAAAGTTTTTTGAGTGCAGTCCAATATCTTCTGTAGCTCTGCAAAGTACCCTTCTGGCCATAATCGTGCTATTGCATGTAAAAGACAAAGTTCAACTGTTTAGAATATCGAGAGACACATTCTAATATACCGTCATAGAAGCTGTGCTGTATAAAGCATATCATTTTGCGTATATCGAATATTTCTACTTAGCAGTTAATAATAAATCTATTCGTTTTACACAGGGAAAATTATTAAATGAACAGTTAATGCCCTGGATAATAGCTAAATCTAATATTATACGATTTACTATCCTGAGCGGCTTGGACTCGACCAGATTAACGTCTTACCCGTTGCTGCGTAGGCAGACATTTCAACTAATGGACTGCTGAAGTTTTTTCTTGGATTGCATTATATCTTACGCTATATGTTTCTTAATTTTGTAAATGCCATATTTTTACATTTATCTTCATTGAAATGTATGTAATCCATATGAAAAAAGGTAAATTTTTATGCAATGTCTGCCTGAAGTAAAAGTTAATAATTATTAAAAAAAACAACAACAACAGAACAGAACATATGATTTTCAAGTAAGTCAAAAAAAATGTTAGCTGCATATTTATTCATTTTAGTGGCATATTTATTCATTTTAATTGCATATTTGTTCATTTTAGCTGCATATTTATTTATTTTAATTGCATATTTATTCATTTTAGTTGCATATTTATTCATTTTAATTGCATATTTATTCATTTTAATTGCATATTTATTTTAGTTGCATATTTATTTTAGTTGCATATTTATTCCTTTTAGTTGCATATTTATTAATTTTAAGTGGGCATATATGCATATTTATTAATTTTAAGTGGGCATATATGCATATTTATTCATTTTAAGTGGATATACATGAATATTTTAAGGTTTTTAGTGCATATTTAATCCAGGCTCTAGTTATATGACATATATAAGGTAATACTAATATAAAAATACTCATTCAGGTATGTACAAAAAAGTAAACGGTAACAAAGCTCAGACTTCAACAACGCCATTTTAGTTTTCTATAAACCAATCAGAAAACATTTTGATCGTAGATAAATTCAGCGTATTTTAACCATAATTTCACTCGCTAGAAGAAGTCAGAGACATGTAGTAAAGATATTTGAATATTAAATCAGTCAACAGTTTTGCTAATACAGAATGGAATCCGTCTCTGATTCTTCACTAATAGAGAATATTTGTACCACCATTCTTTTCGTTAAGCGTTTCCCTTAAACTAGCGTTTCTTAACCGCTGTACCGCAGCCCGGTACTGGGCGCTGGAATCAATGATACTGGGCCACGAACGATTCTCCCGAAAATTGTCATTTTAGTTTTCTAAGCATTTTGTATATATATTTTCAAATTTTCAATATCTATTATTTATTTTTTAATCTGAATGTTTTCAAATAAATATTTTATCCTGGAAATACTTTAAGGAGAAAAATATTCGCGAATGCGCCGAAAAGCGCAGGTCCAGAACGCCAATCCCGGCGACCAAGCAGTGTATTTTTATATGCAAGTATTCATGAATACATTCATGAATGATCGAGAATGCGAGAAAAGGTATACCGTTTATTGTGACTGGTCATATAATGTGCCTGCAAGCTGATTACAACAATATGCGGTGCATCCTCCGTCCTTAAAACTGAATGAGAGAAATAACACCCGTGTTGTAGATGCAAGCCACCAATCAACAAGGAAGTGTATCAGAAAAGTGTATAGAAGGAGTGTAATGATACTCTTTATGATTATGCCTTAATTAATTAATCATAGTTTAACGCGGATGAATTTTAAAATATGGAAAGGCGTTTATGCATATAAGTAAATTTGCTGGGACTGGGTATTTGTTTTATAAAAAAAAGTATTATCCAGGCTGCGGCCTCATAAAAGTTAAGAAGCACTACTTTAAGCATTACATCAAGCGATTGAAATATCGGAACAATTTAGACTATGTGGATTATATATACGAGAACAATTACGCAAACAGTGATTATATATTTTAAATGACTCAACACACACATGAAGTCGTGAAATCTCATATCCTTAAATATACGCATTTATCACCAAAACCACGTTTGCAAAACGCAAGAGCTTCGATCACCAAAGTCCATCTTCTTATCACATTGTATATTATACAATAATAAACACAATTTTGTCGCAGTTAAAACTTAATAACATCATTAACAAATGGTTCAAAGCTGTACATTATCTCCTTCAGAGCGAGACAAACAAACAATTGGGTAAAGATAGCAGTGAATGTTTCCATCGTGTGGGTCATAAATCGCTTGGTTAGCAGAAAATAACAGATATCTGAGTCGGTGGAGACGGCTGTTATTGTAGGGTGAAAAAAAACGAAATAGGGAAAATTGTCCGTGGAGGGGGGGCATAGTGTAGCGTGCAAAAGTTTCAAACCTCGCAGTCGCTTTTAATAAGCTAAAATTTAAATTAAATGAATTATTTTTTAAAACAGAAAATATGTGAAAACTATTGAACGACCTGGGAAAATAATTTTTTAGATCTTTGTGAACATTCCAGGAGAAATATACTTTTACTCGAATCAGCAAAAGCGTCTTTGTTCATTAGAAAAACGCGCAGCGCTTAAAAAGAAAGGTCAAAAGGAGTGTCAACCTCTTAACCCTTTCAAGAAGCTTATAAACTTTAAAGAAAAAAAAGTCGTTCATTTCGTAATAGTTAAGTTTTTTAACTGGGCAATATTGTGTTTATTAGTTACTGTGCAGTCAGTGCATTACAAAATCATTTATCTAACTAGTATTCAGTGAAAGCAAAGTATACGAAACGTCCAAGATATGTTGCCCCAGTTACAATAAATTACGAAACTACATCGTTTACCAGCAGTGAATAATAATAATAATACATCAAATATGGTAAAGAGGGTCAGAAACAAGCTCTTGGGCTGTTATATTGGACAGAGGTTAAAGTTATTGGACAGTCGCTTACTTGATAAGGTTTCTTTACTTAAAAATTTGGTATACAAAGTAAGGGCAACATGAAAATACATTGTTTCAAAAAAAAAAAGAGTAGTTAGGTAAAAGTTTCACAGTTATAAAAAGTACAGTAAAATGACGAAAACTTAAGCTAAACTAAGTTTCATTCATAATAAAATTCACTTTGATTTCACTTCTAAAACAGTAAATATACGTATAAAAATTCTCCTATTCTTCTGTTTTAATATAGTTGAGTGATATATAATATTTAATAATTTTTCGTCATGGATTATAATTTAGGTATATTAATTTACAAAAGCTCATTTTTAAGTATATGATTTAAAAATATATTTCTTTTAATGAAAAAATATATGCATTCTTTTATGATACCATGGTATTTAAAGCAGATATACGAAAAGTTAGTTTGAAATGTCTTGAAATAAAAGAATTGAAGTTAGGTTTATAAGACAATTAAAAAACATGGTTCACCTTCTTGATTTAAACCTAGAATTATATATTAATTCATAAGAGTTTGAAAAGAACGATTATGCCTAGACTGGACTAGAATTAGCGACTTACGGCCAGGGCCGTCAACTCTAAGGGGGGCTCGTGTCCCTTCGCCCCCTAAAAATATTTGTGGCCTTCCTAAAATTGATGAACAATAAATCAATAAATATATCGAGAAATGCAGAACCTAGTTGAAGATAAAAAGATATAACACTATAAATTATGTATATTAATTGTTAATGCTTTCCCATAGCCATACAAGTAGAGTTATAGCAGCTCATGGGCCCTTTAGAGCCCCCAACAATCTGAAATAGTTATGATTTGCATACTGTAATGTATAAACACATAAATGTGCTGGGACCCCCCACCAATAATAATTTTCAGAAACTCTAGGTTGATGCCTATGACCGTAAGCAAGTCACTGACCTTATTTGTGAAGCAAACTGATCTATACTTTATTATATCACATAGACTCTGCAGTCTTAAACAGTCATCCAACAATTGAAACAAATGGATTTTTTTTATTTGTTCTCTATTTAAGCCTTTAGGTGTTCATTTTTAATAATGTTATGGGGCTGACGGAAGAGATGCCCCCCCCACGCTTGAAACTGAAAACAAAGCCTAAGAAAATGAATAGGATTGGAGCTTAATCTAGCCCCAATATTCTCTTAAAGTTTGCGCCCCTGCCTACGAGTTACCATTCCAAAAGTTTCGTCAAAATAATAAAAATATATTAAATAAATATAATAATATAGTAAATAAAATAATTAGATAATAAATAAATCTTATTATCTAATCGGGAAGGTTCCGCTTAGATATTTTATCTGCCTCATATATCCGCTGTCTTATTTTAAATTTTGAACTCAGTAAATCGTGGACACATTTTCATGAACATTACTAATTAAATTAAATTGAAAATAAAATATTACTAATATATTATATTAAAAATAGTATTTAACGACGATTTATTATTATATAATTACTATACTTTATAATAATTTATTTTAGATAATAATAAATAAATTTAGCAATAATTAATATAAATTGATTGGAAAATTACATAATATTAGAAATAAATATCAATAAAGTTCATACTTTTACCCCATTATGTGGCATACATTTGCAAAAAATTAATTTAAACCGTTTTTTTATAAAATTTATTCTAACTCAGGTAGACAAATATGTCAGATAAAAGTTTATACATATTTTATAACAAACATGTACATATTTTTGAGTGGCCATTAAAAAATATTTTCCAAATTCTTGACTTCTATCTCAATTTCTCGGCACGCCGATTTATTTTCAAACTTCAAAGAAAATAAAACTAAGTTTTCTATTGATATTTAAATTGATCGTTCACAAGTTTCATAAACCGTATTAACTAAAGTATTAACTAACTGTACAATATATTAAGGTATTAAATATATGATAGAGAGACAGTTAAAAAAATTCAGAGTTTATAACATTAACCTAGACTAAATGCTAAATTAAAAAATAGTTTTCTCAATGTGTATAAAAATTTTACATATATTTTTATTCAATCTATTTTAAAATCCTGACTTGTTTACTGACGCAATATTTTTAAATCTTTTTGCAAATTTATACAATAAGCTATCAAAATATACTGATGAAAAACCATTGTTCATTGATATATGTGATAAGTTAATAAACAAGGCCGTGCACGAGGGTGGAGTTGGGAATTAAACTCTCCATTTGAATATATTATTACAAATTCCGTATGACAGAAAAAAAATTCTACCCAATCCCCTCGTTTTCAGCAAAATCTCTCCCCTTCTTGAAATCCTTTGCACGGGCTTGTTAATAAACTTTGATTCTGTAACTATGATATAATAATTTTGTTTCGCATATTTTCGAAGCCTCTTAGCTTGCCGAAATGCAAAGAGCGTGAACGAAACAGCTTTTACCAGTTCTTTTAACTTTGAAAACGAAGGAGAGATAAAATATGTAATGTCTACTAAATATGTTCTATACTACCCAGTGTCTAAGCATATTAAATACTTCTTAAATGTGACACATTAATATATTAAGATAAATAAAATATTTAAGCTATATAATAAATGGGCACAACGCAAATGCCACCAATAGCCATATTGGGCACTAAAAAATCACAAATATTTATAGCAAAAGCGATAGCTGCTATTCCAAGTAAGCCGTGAAGCCAAGTAAAGCAACGCGTGCAAAGCCAAAACTTGCAGGGACGTGATTTGGCTTTTTGTGTACAGGGTGTTTTCATGTGGTGATATGATTACAAATGGGGGACAAGCTCAGGTTATATTGACTAAGCTAGGTTGCGAAGAAGCTCCGTTGTATGGCGTACTACAATTGTATCATAAATAAAATTACAAACATAGACTTAGCGATATCTAATCACTTTGATCTCAGACGGAACTATTCACCATGTATATATATGAATATATATATATATATACACCAGTATACATCAGTTACACAGCTAGTAACTAAAATCTCTGTGTTTGTATGCTACAAGAGATTTCACATCTTTCTTAAATCGCTTTTTCATTGGAGCTGGTGGGTGCTGTTTTCATATGTAGAGAGGATGCCACATAGCGAGGGATTTTCTTGGGTTATTCATCATGTCCTGCCAGTGAACGCATCCTGGACCATGCCCTCGTAATCCTAAAACACACGTTCCTAGCAGAGGACTGTGACCGTGATGGCAGTTCACTACGCTGACCACCAAGTGACAATGCTTGATGTCGTCTTCGTTGACATCAAAACTCAGGGCTTCATTCCACACCGGGTTGTTGACGCCTTTTTTGGTCGATGTCTTCTTCTTTTTGACTTTCTTGTTATCCTCAGAAGTGAGACTCACTTTGACGTAAGAATCTGCAAAGAAAAACCTGAATTTGAGATTACAGTCATTAATGATTTTTGTTATAGACTTCAGAGCTCCGGGAAAATCTACGAACTTCAAACTAATGGAAATGAGAAAATATATTCCATATAAAAAAAAAAAGAAACAAGCATTTATTGATATATCATTCGATTTGTTGAGGTTCAAAGAAGTGACTGAATTATAATACATAAAGTAAAAATATACAAACAAAATATTTTTAATGCCATATATAATTTAATCGTAGAATAAACGACTTCACTAAATGCCCTTCAGTAATAGGCGATTAGAGTAAAATTTTATTCAGGTAAAAAATGTTACTTCAGTAACCCCATTAGGTATGAATTCAAGTTTTGTTATTGTTAATTACCTTCGAAATAGCTACGCAAATTAAAGTTTCAACCAAAGAAAAATGTACAGATGAAATATCGGGTTGAAGTTTTCAAGTGAATAGAATGGTAATATGGATTCATAACTGTATGAATTCTTGGGCAAGTTATTCGGCATAATAATCTCGACACAGATTATAATAGTTCGCGATAAAATTATCGGTATTTATGGATACCCTCGCAATTTGGAAATGGAAATCAATAGATCAACAAGCCACGTGTTAATTATTATATATATGTAGAGTGACTATGGCAGGACCGATGAGAGGGCAGCAGGGGCTGGCCGAGGGGCGGATGAAATTTAGCCTGAGCCGGCAAGGACCTATGCTGGTGGGGGGGCATGCCAAACTAGTTTTGCTAATCGGAAGGCCAGAAAAATTGTTCTCTAAATCCAGATTAATAAGATTTTGTACACTTTTAATGTACAGTTTTTTAATTATTCTTCATTAGCCTGTCTCGATTATTGAAAAAAATAATAATAACAACCAGTAGCTTACGTTAGTTTCTTTTTTCAGCAGTGATCTTGTAAAATAATTAAGTAATAAGTAAGTATAAAAAAAAATGCGTTCTTATTTCATACTTTTTGTTCATTCGGGGATTCAATTTTGGGGTTCATTTCTCCCCCAAAAGAAAAAATATCTATGCCACTGCCCAAGGAAAGGGCCATACGAGCCCGCGTTGGTTTGGGCGACCCTGACTATGGCTTGGAATATAGGAAGTTTAAGGCAAATTATAATAATAACACAATGTAAACTCATGTGCATCATGTAGTGATTTGTTCCCTTTCTCAAAAGGAAAATTACAAAAACTTATTTATATCATTAAAAAGCAAGCCTTAAAAAACATCTTTTTATTAAGGACATTACTCCAAAGCGTAGAGGAATAGACATATGCTGGTAAAAATTAATATACGAATTCATAACACATATAAAAGCTAATAAAAAAAAAGCATCGTCCCGGTTGAATTTAAAGTGTGATGAAGAATGCAGATTTAATTAGTTGCAGGGATAGTTTTAATCACAGGAGGTTGTGATTAAAAAAATAAAAGAGAACACAACCTTTAATAACCTGCAAATATCAAAGGGCAATGTCACTGTATATTGCTGGCAGGAATTTAATCAATTACAGGAATTTGAGCTGGTTGCCCTGCTGGGTATTTTGAAAGACTGGACAATTATTTGTAAATTGATGTTCAAATAGTTGATTGCTGCTATTTGTGTGACTGATAATGGAAATATATAAAAAAAATGTTTTCGACAAAATTTTGAGGTGTCAATAGTTTTATATGTTTGACGTTCTGACTTATCTGAGTCGGTATCCTTCAGAAGATTGTGGAAGAAAGCAAAGAGCGGAAAAGATAGATAGAGAGACAGACAACGTAACAAGAAAACATCAGCGAATCGATTCTTTTTATGGTAATTGCAATTAAAGTCAGACTCCACCCCCATATCTTAATCACGACGAAAACACCCATTTTTGGCAAAAGCCAAGTATGAGCCAAATTTTTCCTCAAGCCTTTCCCCTCAAAGATACAAATGGGTTCCATAGAAATTTTTAAAGGTTTCTCAAAGCTTTTATTAAAATTTGCATGTTTTGTTATATCATTTTGCAATATGCTTATTAAATTTCTCGTTATTCAAAAATTTCGATAATCATATCTCAGATTAGTAAAAGAAATTTTAAATCGCACGAATATTTTAAATACGTATAGATTGCTTTAGAGAGGGCCGATTTCATACCTTTTTTAAGAATTGAGTTTTTTGAGTTGTTGTCATGTAAGAAGATGAAGGGAGCCCTGGATAAAAACCCTCTGCTGCAAAGGCAAAAGGCCTAAATAGCAACAGGCTGGATATTTTGCAAGAACCGATCAACGATGGACGACTGAAATTCTCAAAGCCGAGAAACCGTACACATACAAGACAGATGAATAAAATAAGAAAACATGCTGAAATAACGTGGAAACGTATTGACAAGTATGGAGGCTACTTAGAGAGATCTTTGCACAGCACCAGGATGTTTGCCAGGATATTTGCTCAGGGGGGGGTGTGTCAAATTTTGTTTTAGAAGGGGATCTCTGAGCAAATGTACCTTGCACTGTTGGGAGTCGAACCCGGACTAACGACCCACTAGACCAGGGGTGGGCAAATGCGGCTCTTCGTTGAGTTAAGTGCGGCTCTCGTCGAAAATTTAAATCCTCCCTTTCATTTCAGAATTTTTTTACGAATCTTGTTAAATTGACTAAGAAAGTGAATCGGTTAATGAAGAATAGAAGTTGTACGTAATCGCTTCAAAAGTAGACCTTCGGTTGCATCGATAGGTCCATCTAGGAGTTATTATTAAATTTTGAAATAATTATTTTGTATTTTCTTTCTCTTAATTATATTTTCTCATATGTATATTTTATACAGCACTTAAGACTTTGGTACAATATGTAACCATATTAATTAAATTTGTATATTTAATACTATGTAACTATGGCATGGCTCTTTATAATATATAATAAATTGTGGCTCCCATTGACCTCATGCGTTCCCACCCCTGCACTAGACGAACGCGTTACCACACTGCGACACCATAGGACAGCCCTTTCCAGAGTTACAAAGATATTAAACAGCGCTTATAAATTTTTGCGGCTTGTCTATTACGAATAGTTTATCGATGATAGAACGATGTCTATCACTGAAGGAAAATGGTGTGGAAATTTAGAATAAGTGTTTGTTTTAATTTGACTTTCAATCAATTGCCAGCCAAGCACAGTAAAACTCAGCTTTGGTCTTCATAACAAGGATGGTGGCTATAATTCAGCTACGACAACATTTTGGCGTCCTAGGACGTAATTAAACGTGTACATTTACAAATTCCATTGCCTTTCCACTCAGATAAGAAGTAAGAGGAAAGTTCAACTTTAGTATTGTGGTGAAATTTTTCAGATGAGAGAATAATAAAATTCTTAAAATTACTAAAACCCTTAAAATATGCATTTATTCTGGAAATTCATGGTTTTTGTGCATTTATATGCACAAACACTAAAAACAGATAAAATATGCGATTGCATATGCGCATATACAATTGCGTATAATCCGGGCTCTAGTTATGACAGTAACATTTTATTTTTCTGCACTCATTATTTGAATTAATCTGATTTTTAATTAGCTTCAATTTGATAAAAAACGTTCTGTACTTGTATACGTGAATAATATTAAATATTGAATTTTTCGCTTATTGTGTTGTGGAAATTTTAAATTAGGAATCTCTCGAGTTCGAGGCCCCTTCAGATTCGGGGGCGCCTGGCGGCCGCCATGTCCGCCAGCCGTTTAATCCGCCATTGCTTGACGTCATATTCATTCATTCACACTTTAACATTAAAATTTACGAGCGGTAATTGCGCCTCGATTTGAGCTAATGCTAATGCTCATTTAAAATGGATGGGCGTAACTACCTGGGCGTAAAACAAATTAAAGGCAATCCACGAGTACTAAATCGCTAAATTGCACGCAAAATGTTTCATGGAAAAATGTGAAACATGCTTATAGTGAGGGATTATTTTTAAATCCGAGTTCGTAATGTGCAGATTAAAAAAGTTTAATTCAAACACGTGTGTTTTTAAAGCGCGGTATCAAGATTATTGTTCTACAGTTATGAACTTAATCATATCGAAAAGATCCATATACTCCAATTTTTTCAACTTTAGCAGTAATTAGTTGTTTATCACGCGTATAGATGGCGCAACATGCACATACTCTTTCTAACTCGGGGTTGTCCAACATACGGCCCGCGGTCCACAATCTGGCCCGCCGATAACTATTTGAATAAATAAACAAAAAAAAATCCCAAACAAAATTTTAGATGTTTTTCCAGAAATAAGGAAAAACTGTGGGGGACAGCATGAGTGACTCCTTTCTATATCGCAAGTAACTGGAGAAACTAGGAAGCGAGGCTTTCAAATATAAATCAGTTATTGTTTTTTTCTAAAGAAACCGCTGGCCCGTGAGATCTGTGAAAATTCTTTAAGTGACCCGCTGCCCAAAAGGGTTGGAGAACCTTGTTCTAACTCATAATTAGCAACGCCTCTGGTCCATTTGAAACCCACCATAGTTTGGCCATGCCAAATGTGCGTATGTATATTTTACGTCCCAAGACTGCCTTACGGGACGTCTGGAACGGGATTTCTGAACAACGAAACCCTTCCTCTCCCTACGGTCGTGTAGTGGTAAAGCCCTCATCTATCATGCAGTTAACCCGCATTCGATTTCAATGGTATAGTCGAGTGCCACACCGTGAAATGCTACCGAAAAGGTTTTTCTAACCAACGTAATTCGGGGGTTGGTTCCCCAGGCATTATTGGACTTATCGAGAAATTGTAGGGTCAACCGGGTATCACCCAAATCATCTTAGAGCGGTAAACAACGAAGAAGTTGCAACCCAACGAACTAACTGGGAATCTAGCGAAGTCCAATGAATTTAACCCGCGAGAACGCGAAGACGCGCTCGGGGTGCTTTACACCCCCAACTGATTATATATAGCATTATTTCATTAAAAACGTCCAATTTTACAGGGAACAATAAGTGGAATTTTCTCTTTGTCACCCTACCCCAAAAGAATGTGACTTTTAAGGCAATTGCAAAGAGTCTGGCGTTACAGAAGCAATGGTGGACGGTCCTTTTTCACAAATTGTAAGTTGTGGGGTGTGAAACACCCCGCGCGCGCACTCGCGGGTTAAGCTTGCGCTTGTAACCGTTTGAGTACTCTGCGTCAAACGAAACGACGCCCTGAATTATTTCATCTTCTACTACGTGTAATTTTAGAATTTTTTTTTTATACGAACATCTACACTCTTTTTTGCAATTGCATGAACCTCTTACTTATACTATGTATTAAGCGGCAGTGTAATGGTAACGCGTTCGCTTAGCCGTGCAGTTAACTCAAGTGAGATTCCCAATAGTGGAAAAAAAAGTTTTCCCCCAGATAGCAAAGATCATCCCAGGGACGTCCTGAGTATGTGCAGAACGTCCTCAGGGCGTCCTAAGGACGATCTTTGCTATCTGGAGCCTGACTAACTATTTACTGCAGTCCGGTGGTTTATTCCCCAGCTCTTAAGTAGTTCAAATTTCTCGGAAAACCTCAGGTCCCGGCGGAGCATGACCTTTGATGTCCTTGCGTCGTAAAACATAGACTAATACATACCAGTGCTGAAAGAAGCTTTAGAATGCAGAAAGCTGCCGACTTCGTACCTCAACAGAGATTCAATAACAACTGCAATGAAATCCGTCCAAACTTTGACTGAATGATACTTACGGAGAGACGATTATTAATCCGTATAGGATGGCCAACTAGATCGCCTGATCAAAACCTAATGTAATAGGCCCGGGTACAGGATTTAAAAAAAGTGGGTGTTTTTTGATGAAAAGGAAGAACCTTTGATGAGAAACACATTTTTTTTCCTCTCAGAAGGTATTTCAACTTACGGTTAACAATATTGTTCAAATTCTAAGGCATTTCACTCCCCAAACCCCCCATCTTGTGCACGGCCTTGAAAGTTGGTATATCTAAACCTTGGTTGAACAATACTTATGGTATGATTATTATACTCATTCGATTATAGCAGGGTTGCCCAATATACGGTTCGCAGGACACAATCCGGTCCGCCGACAACTGTTTGGAATAAAAATAAAATATTTTTTTTTTTAGATTTTTTTCTTCAGAAAATAAGGAAAATTCATTGGGGCAGCATGGGTGACCCTTTTCCATATCGCAAGTGCACACACACACACACACAAAAATCAGAAGAAACTCTAAAGGAAGGCTTTAAGAAAGTGGTATTTTTTTTTACGAAACTCTTTGCAGCCGCTGGCCCGCGAAATCCGGGAAATTATTTTAAATGTCCCTCTGCCCAAAAAGGTTGGACAACTCTGGCCTGTATAGGATGGCCAACATGGTTGTCTGACCAAAACCTTCATAAATGGTTTTTCGCGCGCGAAAAAGCAGTTATGAAAGACGCTCTACTGCAATAAAATAAGGCGTCCGAGACGTCAGCTCCCTTGAATTCTAACTGTTCTACCCGCCATTTTTTCGCGAACGGACTATATTTGCAGGGGTCATGTGCCCCATTTTTTTTTGTAGCAGGGGCAACTCGATATTTTTTCTCCCCCCACCCCAGTTTTTGAATTGTTTTTAACACAGGTTCAACTCTGGATTTATTTATTTACGTTGGGTATAAAAACACATACTTAAATGATCGGATCACTTTATTCCAAGGTCCCACTTTGTTGAATAATAAGTAATAGTCGGGGACTAACTTTAGAATGTTGGGTTTCAAGAGGATTGAACGATAAAGAAAAATAAACCAAGATTCATTCATTGACGAATGTTTTACATAGGCTCCAATGTTAGAGGTCGAAGTTTGGCATTTGTTTAAAGGAAAAAAAAAAAATCCAAACTATGTATAAGAATCTTTCAATTCCTTAGGTTTGTTTGTTTGGATTTTTATGGCGCAAGAGCATCTGGGATATATTGCGACGGAGTTCTTTAGCTCTTAAGCAGGGGCGGACTGGGTCCTCTCAAAGGGCGCATACCTTGGATTATCGGAGGGCGCTCCGGAGGCTCAGTCTGTCCCTGGTCTTAAGTGGTTCGAAAAAATGTAGATTTACTGCCCTAGAGCGGCGTAGTGGAAAAGTATTTGTCTATCGCAGGGTTTCTCAATGGGGTACGTGAGAGAAAATCAAGGGATACGCGAACGAGTTTGCACTTTGCTCCTTTTTATGATTTGAAGTTCAGAGCCGTTCTGTTCTTTTTCCAAAATAGAAAGAGGCAATTTGCTTTCTAAATTCGTTTCCCTAGCCTCACGCCTCCCATACAGTCTTTTGCTGTTCTCATCGATTTATCGTTGCTAACAAGGTTTTTCAACAATGCGTATTATCAAAACCCAATACCTCGCAAAATTGTCAATTGAAAATAATATGCGTGCATGTCTCTCTGAAACGATTCCCGGAATTGATTTACTTATTGAAAAGAGCCAAGCTCATCAATTTCATTAAATGCGTAATTATGCATTGACTAAAATTATAAAGAAATACTACAGTGAATGCCATAAGTATTCGTACACCTGCAGTGTGTTCTATTTAAGAAACTGCTGTATAATAATTATTAGATGTAGAGATATGGGACAAATGTCACCACAATTAATATAAATTTTTGTATTTACTTCATAAAAAAAGTAAAAAAAAAAATACACATGCACTGCAAATAACAATAAAAAATGAACAAACTTACGCATAGCTCATGTGTCAAAAATATTCGTACACTAATTGTTTTTTGGTCAGAAAATTCATTAATAAAATAATAATTCATTCTTAATATTTCGTTGGGTTCCCTTTGGCTTTAATCACAGCTTTCATGCGTTTTGGCAACGAATCCACTAAGTTTTTGGTGACATCCGTTGAAATGGATGCCCATTCCTCGAGAAGCGCAATTTTCAAATCATTTTTATTTGATATGCGTCGTTTTCTCATCCGCGAGTCCAGAATGCTCCATAGATGTTCTATAGCGTTAATGTCAGGTGATTGTGGAGGGGTATTTAGCTGTTTTGGAGTATTGTAAAGGAGCCACAGCTTTGTATTATACGCAGTATGTTTCGGGTCGTTATCTTGCTGAAAGATAAAGTTATTTTGAAGACCCATTTGAGCAGCACTAGGACCCAAATTTTCCTTCAGAATGTTAATATGCAGTTTTCAAACCATTTTCATGCCAATTTCAAACAAAATGTCTTCTACTGGTATATTGCCCACCAAATATTTTTATGCCGTCGGCGCCCATACTTGCTGTCCTTGCGCCGTAAAATTCACGCATAAATAAAACGAATATATTTTATGGGAGTACAGTCCGAGACATTGCAGTTTTCAGAGGGCGCTTGAGGTGAATTTTTAATTTAGGTAGCCGGAAAAAAGAGATACATGCTAAAAAAAGAAGATCCATGCGAAAAAGAGATTGCAATCGTTTTCTGAATCTAAGATTATTTTCATTTCCTCAAAACGTACTTCTAAATCTTGCTAAGAAGCAGCGGCAACGTAAGGAATAAACTATTCAATCCCATCTTTCATAAAAGGTACTTGAAAATATAAGGTCGAAATTTTTTTGCAAATGCTTTCAATTTTTATTTATGAATATCTATATCTTACCTTTATGCAAAGGAAACCTCTCAAATTTAAATAAATGCTGATTCTCCTCTTAATATCCAGAAAACGAATACTTTGAACTCCGATAGATAAATTCGAACTTTGTCGTATTATGTTTAGTCACAATTCCCTTATTAGACTTGTAAATTGGAACGCCTAATTGGAATTGTAAATGTCAGAATAATTTATAAACTTTACTCTATTTTGCACTGTTGTCTCCGCTGATTTTGCGTTAACTTTTAATCATTGACTTTAACGATCTTCTTGGTGTTATTTGCTCCCTTGTTTAAATTTGCTGTTTTTGTAATCATCATCGTTACGGCGTCCTGCACCTTGTTTTTTATTTTTAATACAGTCACAAATATAGATATTTTACCTCTATCAAGAGAGAGAGAGAGAGAGAGAGAGAGAGAGAGAGAGAAGTCAATAACCAAATCGTTTGATTTTATCATTATATTTGTACGGTGTATTTCATAGAAATCAATTCATCAGAAGAGACAGGCTAAAAGGCAAGCAACAACTTTAAGTTAAATGAAAAAAGAATCGGGGGGGAGGGGGATTGCATTATCTATGACTATAATTATAGGCGTATGTAAAAAGCTCATGAGAAGGGTTATAGGCTTAATGGGAGGGGTTACAGAGCTACAACTCATATATTCCTATGTTAAATATACAATTTTTTTTTGCAATGGGGGTTATAACCTTCACCAATGCCCCCCCTGCTTACGCCAGTGACTACAATCATGTACGTCATTAACATAGCCAATAATACAATGTTTGCCTATCTGTTATTTGTAGGCTATTGTCTTTTGAGAAACATATTGCAGGGGAAATGTAATGCGCTTGTCTACATTGTAAAAGTCCAGGTTTAATTCTAGCCAGCACCAAGCGCTTGCATTTTCTCTACCGGTTTCGTATTCCGGGGTATGAGTACTTAAGTGATCGAGGTCCGGATTCCTCGGAGTAGTACAGGTCCCGGAGCAGCATGATCTTTCGTTACGCTACAAAACACAAAGGAAAAAAAATCTCTTAGAAAATGTTGTTCGGATTTGCAGCGACACTTTTAGAAAGACTTCCATTGAAACTTTTTTTTCCAACACCCACGATCTTTAATTATCTAACCATATCGGCGTCTGGTAGTTTACACTGCCAGATAAAGGAGTATATTTGTTATTCGTTCGTTGTAGGAGTATCAAGTTAGGCAACAGATATCACTTCACGATATATTTACATCCAGCTGAGCTTACTTGGAAAGCAAACTCAAACTCAGCGGGTCCGAATGTGGTGGAAATAGCCATTGGAACGCTATTCCATTGAAACTAATGTGCCATCGCTATGTCACAATGGGATTTACACCTATAGTTCGTTCACGAAAAGTAGTCTGATGGTACCGTTAGAAATAACGGGAGCTGACGTCACAAACGGCCTAGCCGATTACAGAAGACCCGCACAGAACTGGTTTTTGGCGCAGACAAACGTTCACTAAAACCAGTTCTGAAATGACGTCCTTCCCTCTGCTGGAATCGGCTAGGCCGTTTGTGACGTCAGCTCCCCTTATTTCTAACGGTACCATCGGACTACTTTTCGTGCATGAACAATAATTGAACTAAACTATATTGAAAATGCGGTAACGTTTTTAATAGAAGGCGCAATGCGGGATGGTGTTTTCTAAATGAGAAAGCCAAGAAGATAATTACAAAAGTTCAGTGTGCAGCAAGATCGTTCTCTAAAATTTCTTAAACTTTAATTTGTTTGGGGCCACTTATTCCATATTAATAGAAGCAATGTCAGTGTTTATATAGGAAATACTGGTAGATTTTGCATATGCCTTGTGTGGCCTTTGAACATTTGTGACAGGACCTTTTCATTTTTTTATGATAAATCTACAATGATTACATGTTTTGGTCGTCATATTAGTAGTCAAATGTGTCAGTTTCTGATACCATCGTTAAGGTATATATATATATATATACTTTCTATGAATCTTCTAACAAGGTTAAGTGTCATGTTTTCAGCACGTTATTTTCTAGTGATGTCCAAGCTTATAAATAATAATTGTAATCACACAGAAGACTGTTTTTAAAACACAGAGTTGCTCGATTGTTTTGTCTTACGGCTTAAGCACAGTCAAAATCATGCTGTGTTCAAGAACTTGTATGTTTCCGAGGAATCCGAACCTCTTTAGGCCTAGAGAACTAATTCCCAGAATACAGTGAGTGACACCGTTGAAACACCAGGAGCGGATTTAGGAGGCGGGAGTGGCGATCGCCTTCCATCCTTGAATGAGCTCTAAATCCGCCGCTGACTGGAACCCGGGTTAACATTACGCTATGCGAACATGTTACCACTGCAGGCATAGGCGTAGCCAGGGGGCGGTTTTGGGGGTTGTAACCCCCCATCGCAATGAAATTTTGTATATTTAACATAGGAATATATGAGCGTAGTTTGCACCTGTCCATTAAGCCTACAACCCTTCTTATGAACTTTCTGCTTATGCCACTGACCGCAGGGCCTTTAAAACACAGGGTTTTGATATAAACCTAAAGTGCTACAGAATTATGATTAAAAACCTTTTCAATGTCATTAAATTGCGTCTGTAAAAGTGATGATAAATTGTTCCTTACCAGGAAAGTCCTTGGTGTCTGGCTCGACCAAATTAGAGGCTTTGAGTACAACCAGTGTAAGTCTTCCAGCAGACGGTAGATAACTTAAAGATAGGAGAATTTCCGGACGATCCCTCGAAAGCTGAAAAGTAATTATACAGATAACATTATTATACGTATATATATATATAAATGGGAAAATAGTAGATAATGTAAATATAAATGAAAATGTAGAAAATCAAGCAAATAGATTGGTGAGAAATGAAAACAAATAAAAAACAATAGTAAACAATAAAATAAAAATACAAACAAGTTTATCAATGAAGAGCGCGCATGAAGCAGCAGCAATCAATATGATAAAAATATATAAATAGGAAATAGTAGATAATGTAAATATAAATCAAAATGTAGAAAATCAAGCGAGTAAATGAAAATTATTAATAAGTAGGTGCAAATATATGCGGAATACCAATATTCACACAGCCACATCTGCATACTATATAAAATGAAATAAAATAATAAAGGCCTATGCACTAAAATGTGTATATACAATATAGGTGTAAATGTATATATAGGTGTAAATGTATGTACATCATACCACAATTACAAAATATACATTCCTGTGTAGTGAAAGTATAAATGAATAGACAATTTTACGATTAATAATAACGGGCTAGTGACGAGAGTGAAGATTGAAATTATATGACAATATATTGCATCTATGCATGCATGTACAATCTTTTTCAAGGGAACAGTTATACACGCATGCCGGACACAATATATAAGATCTGCAAGACAATGTTTCTGAAACGCCAATAAACCGTTCGACTAAAACCCCGAAAAACACTGTCAAACGGCTCAAAGGCATTCTGCTCCCGACATCACCCTACAGATCATTGCTGTTAACAAGAAATATTCAAATATATAAAAATGTAATAAACTATACATGTACTTACAAGGATACGTTGGGCCTCACACTTCGAGTTCATGATCTTGTGTTGTGACATTTTGAAAGAAAGGGAGAGAGAGGGGGGCAGAGGGTGTTATTGGCAGAATCATTTAGTAATGGTGACAGTTCGGCGCCAAACAACAGGGAGGCTAAAGAATTAGCTGTAGCAGAAGTTAAAAGGGGTGAGGAAAGTAGCTAAAAGGAAAAATGAAGATAAAAGGGGAAGAAGTTATGAAAATGTAAATGAAAAGTATTAGCCAAATATATGGCGCAACTTTATATTAAAATTTTTTCTACGTTTAAGGTTAGCGAGGATAACTTTAAGGTAGCGTAAGCAGAAATTTATGGGAAAATTGTTGTTTTTTAATGAAGTAAAGAAACATATGAGACTGTTGGTAGTATCGTTAATATTGTTACATATTTTGGAAATGCGAACACAATGTGTAATCAAAATATTTCGTTGAACACCTATAGAGATATTGCTGTTCCATTTAGTGAGGAAGTTCACCTTGAAATTAAAACAACTACGTTTATCAAATATGGTGCAATTGACGTGGTCTTTAATAATGGTAATATTCAAATCGAGGAAGTTTGAAGTTTGCTTTGGTGCTGTCCTCTGACGTCTTTTTCGGTATAAGCTCTTCGGGATATGTATCAAGGTGTTTGATTTCCTATTTATATAATTTTCATTTACTTGCTTGATTTTCTACATTTTCATTTATATTTACATTATCTACGATTTCCTATTTATATATATAAAAAAGCAAAAGGGTTGCTGGTATCTAACTGGAAGGAGACCCACACGCTGAACGTATGTGACGATGTGTGGAACCGGCCAGGCCAGTAACCTAGTGTCCTACCCCGCCTTCAAGTGGTGCAGGCTGAGCTTTCTATTTATGTGGCAAATTAATATTTGCTACACGGATAGAAAGGCGGAAGGGGAGGGCTAATTCACCAACCCGTTTAGCCAGCGTGGTGAAATTATGGCTAATTCACCAACCCGTCTAGCCAGCGTGGTGAAATTATGGCTAATTCCTCCATTATGTTGACACACCAGAAACCATGGCCCCTAGTCTCCAGGTGCTGGAGTGCTCCTGATCAAGGCAGCGGTCAGTGTGGCATGAAAGCAGGGGGTGCTAAGAATCACTGGAATGGCCCAGGCTGCCGTTTGTTATTGACCTTGGCTACGTTTAATGGACGATCCCTTGCTTCTGAAGCAAAACTTCAGGAATTGGAAGAGGAACTAGACAAGATCAAATGGGACATTGTAGGACTCAGTGAAATTAGAAGAAAAGGTGAAGAGTTGGTGGAACTGAAAAGCGGACATTTGTTTTACTATAGAGGAACGGAAACTGGAAGAACAAGTGGTGTTGGCTTCTTAATCAACAAAAGAATTAAAGACTGTCTTCTGGAAGTTGAAAGTACATCAGATCGAGCAGCGAGGCTTGTTGTTCAACTAACCCAGCGATACCAACTTCAAATAGTACAGGTATATGCACCAACATCAAGCCATACCGACGAAGAGGTTGAAGAATTTTATGAAGAAATCAAAGAGTTACACACCAAAGGGAAACAACATATCAAGCTCATCATGGGGGATTTCAATGCAAGAATTGGACAACAGGAACAAGGAGAGACATCGGTTGGTAAATACGGATATGGGGAAAGGAATGAACGTGGCGATCAACTCATCGAATTTGCAGAAGCTGAAAACCTTAGCATCATGAATTCATTTTTTAAGAAGAAACCGCAAAGAAAATGGACATGGAAACACCCAAATGGGGGAACTAGTGAAATTGACTATATCCTGGCAAACAAGAAATCAATTATTGAAGATTGCAGCGTACTGAACAGATTTAATACTGGAAGTGATCATCGAATGGTGAGATGTAAAGTGCACTTAAATACTAAATTAGAAAGACAGAAGCTCATTAGGAAACAAGTAAGTAAGAGGGTGGATTTAATGAAACTGAAAGTAAATACCGAGGCATTCAAGTTGGAATTAAAAAATCGCTTTTCTGCACTGGAAGGACTTATTGAAGAAATTGATATCTCAGAAGCAAATGAAAACATTGTTAAGACAATAGTTGAAACTGCTGGGGAAATTGGTGGTGTAACCTGTAAAAAGCACAATAGCAAATTATCTGAGAAGACGAAACAGCTCATGAAAAGGCGAAGAGATATGAAGGTGGACAATCGAAATACCAGTTCCAGGATTGAGTACATAGAACTTTGTAAAACTCTGCGCAAAAGCATGAAAGAAGACATAAGAAAATTCAACTGTGAGCTAGTAAGGAAAGCCATTGAAAATAACAAGAGCCTTAGGGTTGTTAAAGGAAGTTTATCTGTTGGGAAGAAACACATCATTGCATTAAAAGGAGAGGATGGCACCGTAACAAGAAATAGGGAAGAAATACTTAGAAGAGTTGAAGAATTCTACAAAAATCTATACGAAAGTAACAGTGAATTAAACGAAGACATTGAAATAGTCGAAGGAACAGCTCCTAAAATCTTAAAAGAAGAAGTTTCATTTGCAATAAAAAATATGAAGAAAGGAAGAGCCCCTGGTGATGATGGTATTACATTAGATATCCTAAAAGAAGCTGGAGAATATGTAGAAGACATACTTGCAAAATTCTTTACCAAATGTCTTAACAGCGGTAACATACCAAACCAATGGGATTCTGCAACAGTAATTCTTTTGCATAAAAAAGGTGATAAAGAGGATTTGAAAAATTACCGACCAATTAGCTTGTTACCTGCTATTTATAAAATCTTCACAAAAGTGCTAACACATCGCCTGCAGAAAAAATTAGATGCAGCTCAACCAAGAGAACAAGCTGGATTTCGAAGTGGATTCAGTACAGTGGACCATATTCAAGTATTAAGAGAATTAATTGAAAGAACACATGAATATGAACTTCCATTGTGTGTTGCATTTATTGACTATGAGAAGGCCTTTGACTCTATTAAAACATCAGCAGTCATCAACTCTTTAAGATCAACAGACATTGAGGATGTGTACATTGACATGGTGAAACGTGTGTATAAAAATGCAAGTGCAAAATTTCGGTTACATAAAGATACCAAAACTATCAAACTTGGCAAAGGGGTGAGGCAGGGAGATACCATTTCTCCAAAACTTTTTACTTCAGCTTTACAGATGATTTTTCAGCTGATAAATTGGAATAACAAGGGAATAAAAATAAATGGTGAATATTTAAATCATCTGCGGTTTGCTGATGACATTGTTATTTTTTCAACGAACCCATTAGAACTCCAAGACATGGTACAGGAGCTCTCAACTAGAAGTAAAGAAGTTGGACTCAAGATGAACCTACAAAAAACTAAGATCATGTTCAATAATTTCGTAGAGGAAACAAAAATACAAGTTGACAACATTGAGCTAGAAATTGCTGATTCATATATTTACCTTGGCCAGCTGATTTCAATGGATGGCAACATTATGAAAGAACTCAACAGACGTATTAAACTTGGCTGGAGTGCATTTGGAAGAAACAGTTTTATCCTGAAGGGGAAATTGCCTTTGTGTCTAAAAAGAAAGGTCTTCAACCAGTGTGTATTGCCAGTCCTCTCTTATGGATCAGAGACATGGAGTCTAACAGTTGGAGCAATACGAAAGTTACAGACAACGCAAAGGAGCATGGAGAGGTGCATGCTTGGAATAACTAGGAGAGATCGAAAAAGAAACACTTGGGTGAGAGAGCAAACTAGAGTAGAGGACATCATTGTTAAAGTAAAAGGGCTGAAATGGCGATGGGCTGGGCATATTGCAAGAAGAACTGATCAACGATGGACAACAGAAATTCTGAACTGGATTCCAAGAGACCACCGAAGACCTAGAAAACGTCCTCAAACTAGATGGGTGGATGAAATAAGAAAACAGGTTGGGGTGACGTGGAAACGAATGGCCCAGGATAGACTTGTGTGGAAAGCATTTGGAGAGACCTTCATCCAGCAGTGGATAGATAATGGTTGAATATGTAGATATTGATATTATATGTATTATAATATTATATATACAAATTGTATTACATATATTAATTGTACTGGGAATGCCGAATTGCTCATCTGTAGCCAAAATTCCCATCAA
>QLNU02015360.1:279119791-279136078 GCA_006491805.2 Dysdera silvatica
CTTTTATAGTAACCAAAGGATCCACTCCCCTCACAGTTATTTATGATCCCCAAAAACACATTAAATATACAATTATAATAATTATATATATATTACATTAATTATGTACATTATATTAATTATATATATTGCATTAGTTATGTACAGTGGTCCCATTTTTATTACATTATGTACAGTGAGTCTATTTTCAGGTGCCCCTCTTACAGGGGTTTACCCAGGATTCATAAACTGGGGGGGTGGACTAGATTTCATTAATTTATTTTCATTAAACACATTGTGTGTTCAAGATTTTTAGGGGGTTTATCAAAAAATCTGGAGGGGTGTTAGAGGGATTTTGGGGATGTGTGTGTAAATCCCTGCCCCCTTAACGATCAAATTTCCCCTCTGTGGGGCTTGGGCCCCACATTGGGAACCACTGACCTAGGCTGTTAGATGTATCACCAGTAGGGTGCTTCCACCCATAATGTTAAAATCTCAACTTAGCATTTGATCTTTCTCCAGAGTGCCATTTGGTGATGTCTCATATAGGGAGTAGTTTGCAAATATTTTTTTAAATTGAACAATATTTAGGACTTGCTCACTTCAACTGAAATTCACTTAAAAGCCACTTTTTTATGCAAAAATGTACACTATGAGTATTCATGGTTACAATTTGATTCTTCTTATTGTTACGATGATAAAAATATTCATGTACAATTTTATAAAATTATTAACTAAATTTTATTAATTGTTTATGTGATTACTTAGCTAATCAGACACTTGTAATAATGGAAATAACTGATCTGCAGAATAATTAATAATTAGTTTCCATTTCTGAGCACAGAGGATGTCACATTTAGTAATGCATTTCGGAACATTATAGGAGCTCATTGAGCGTTGAGAAGCTAAAAAGGTTTATAAAATTGGAAATTTTACAGAAAGAGAAGCAGTCTGCAAGAAATTGGTAAACGACATGTGTTGAATTGCTGATGTTCTGTTTTATTTCATTAAAAGGTTGAGGTAGACCACTTTGTGCAAACCTATTTGCTCACACTTTTGTATGTTAATTTTTATGCTCGTAAATTTGGCCACTGTGAGTGCGATAATTTGATAATTTCGAATATAATTACCTGTGTATTTCAGTGAGTTAATTGTATTCATTGAATTATAATTTTGCGTAGAAATGTTAAATTTAACCTGTCGTCATCATATCTCAGAGATCATGCTTGAAAAAGTCTTTAGTCTATACGATGTTTCAAAATCTCCACATATGGAACGTTTTAACCACTTCAAGAATTTTTGGCCATAAATACACTCTATAACAAAAAAAAATCGACGCACCAAGGAGGAGTTGTCCGATTGCGATAAAAATTGGTGGATGTGAAGAACATACATAGAAAAAGAAACGATTAAAATTTCAGAACAATTGAATGATTTATTGCAGAGTTTGACCGTTACAAAGGGAGGAAGTCAATAAGGCGTTGGTCCACCTCTGGCCTGGATGCAAGCTGTCACCCGGCGTGGCATAGACTGATAAAGATCCCGGATGGTGTCCTGCGGAATTTCTTGCCAAATTGTCTCCAACTGTCGGGCTAAATCGTCAACATTCCGGGATGGTTGCAATCGCCTTCCCATAGCGTCCCAAATGTGCTCTATGGGAGAGAGATCAGGAGATCTAGCTTGCCAAGGAAGTGTTGGGCAAGCTTGAAGACAATTCATAGCAACACGTGCCGTGTGCGGCCGGGCATTGTCTTGTTGAAACGTAAGTCCAGGGTGTCGCAAAAGGAACGGTAACACAACCGGTCGTAGAATGTCGTCTACGTACCGCTGTGCTGTAAGTGTGCCAGAAATGACCACCAAAGGGGTCCGGCTATCAAAGGAGATGGCACCCCCTGACCATAACGCCCTGTTGTGGGCATGTGTGGCGTGCGATAGTAAGGGCAGGATCCCCACGCTGCCCTGGACGTCTCCAGACACGTCTGCGGTTGTCGTCAGGACACAGTTGGAAACGGGACTCGTCACTAAAGACTATACGTCCCCAGTCAGCGCAGTTCCAAGTTGATCGAGCCCGGCACCACTGTAATCGGACTTGACGGTGTAAAGGCGTGAGAGGTAAGCGGCGTAACGGTCTGCGCGAGAGTAAATTCCGCTCTCTCAGTCGTCTGCAGAGGGTCATGTTGGACACATGTGTGCGGGCCACACGTTGGATAGTTGATAATGAAGAAGACATCTGCCGTTGTTGACCCACTCTTGCCAGCACCGTCCAATCGCCGCATCGCTTCGACCCACATGTCCAGCGATTCTTCGATTCGTCCAACCAGCCTCTTTCAATCCGATAGCACAACCTCTTTCAAACTCTGACATATGCTCGTAATGAGCACGAATCTTTCGGCGAGGCATTGTTATTTGTTATTGTGCAGTCAAAATTTCTGTTACATTTTGACCACATAAGATATCCACAGTCAAAATGCAACAGAAATTTTGACCACATATTGAGAATCGCTCCTTATATACACCTGCTGAATGCGCAGTTCCGATGCGCTGGAGTTCCCGCTATTCATTCATTGGACACCAAATTTTAATCATTTGCATGTTCGGTCAAAATGTCTTTGCATACGAAATTTCATTACAATCGGACAACTCTTTCTTGGTGCATCGATTTTTTTGTTATAGAGTGTAGATCAGCGTTCATTTTTGACAGCTATGAACGATAGGAACATGGCAGCATTGATCGCTCCCTGGAAACATAGTGTCATTGTCTTTGCAGTAGCAGAGTTGAGGAAATTTCAGTCACGAGATGATTATCTCTAACTTCTTAAATTGTCAATTATCTTCTAAGGTGCTGATTCATCCCATGGGACAAACTTTCGATATTCATGAGCAGTTTCACCTTTCCCGCTGGATGGCTAGGAGTATTTACTCAATTAAGATGTGGCTTTTTCATAACCAAAATGAACCTCTACAACAAAGATCACCAGGAACATGAAGGTCCCATGGCTCTTCACATTATACAAATATGGAATTATTTAGGAAATATGCCTTTTTGTAACAGCAATTTGTATTAAATATTGGTTCCATTCATTGGCATAAGCAGGGGGTGTTGATGGGGTGTAACCCCCATTAATGTTTATTTTGTATGTTTAACATAGCAGTATGTGAGTTATAGCTCTGTAACCTCATGGAACCTATAACCCTTTTACGAACTTTCTGCATACAACTATGGTTCTATAGTCCATCTTCTACTGCAGCTCCAAGAACTTATCTCGGATTGCTTTGTGAACTATTTCAGTACCCAGAGATGTAGTTAAGGCAGCTACCACAGCATTTAGTCTTCATCTTTAATTTAATTAATTTTTGAGCTTTAGAAGTAATTGAATACTTATATAGAACATATTTCATTTAAAATAATCATATTTTGTTAAAAATATTTCCTCTCTGTGAATCAGTCTATTACGTTTTCTAGTATGTAACTACCAGTTTTAGGCTAAGGCAAACTGACTTTGATCTGTGTTTTCGCTTATGTCTAATAAGAGTGAGAAACTTAAATTTTTCCTTTGAAAGTGAAATCTGATAATCACCTATTAGTTTCACCTTTTTGTGAAGGGATAGTAAAGCAAATTGACAAACAAAAAAAATGCATCAGTAACCAACACACCTGGATTTTTGTCAAACCTCGAGTTGAGAGTTAGCCATCTGACGTCGTCGGGTATGGGGGTTTCCCCAGCCGGGGCTATCCTACACCAGATAATTTCAGATGAGGATTTCCAACATGCGGATATATGAACTTGAGTTTTGCCTTCACTTGACAAAGGGAGCAGTTGGCTCTCGAAACGTCGTGTTTTAAACCTTACACCAGTGTCGAAATAACTGTTGTAATGTTACTATTTGCCTAAACTTTTCGGTAGGTTGGCACCAGAGCAATCGCTTGGATCAATAAAATTACACCAAATTAAATTGGCCTAGGATACTAGATTGGCCTAGACTAAGGTAGTTTAGCCCAGTGTATAGCAGGCTAAACTACATCATCCTAATGCATATAGGATAAACTAGTTTGGCCTAAAATTGGGTTTGGTCGGTAACATATGTATTTCATGCTTACTAACTTATTATAAATAACTTTTTTAGTTTAAAACCACTGTCTAGAAATTAAGGTCCATACTTTGAACATTTACTCACATTAGCATTCACAATAAAAGTTTTATGGTGGTCGACGAGTTTCCATTCAATTCAGTGTTTTGGAACCAGTTTTTGCCATCAGAGCAAAGCCACCCTAGCACTAAATTTTGCAAGTGTGAGACCACAGTATGCAGCTAAGTTCCCTATGTGTGTTTACATATATATATGTATGTATAAACATACATTATAATATGTATAAACATACATAGGGAACTTAGACGCATGCTGTGGTTTTGCCCTTTCAAGCTTTTAGTGCTAGGGTGACTTTGCTCTGATGGCAAAAATTGGTTCTAAAACACAAAATTGAATGAAAATTCAAGGCTACTGGTCAACCATCATAAAACTTTTATTGTGAATGCTAATGTGAGTAGATGTTTAGAGTATGGACCTTAATTTATAGACAGTGATTTTAGGCTATGAAAGTAGTTATTCATAATAAGCTAGTAAGCATGAAATACATACATACACATATGTTTGTGTGCATGCTTAATGTATAACGAAAACGTGTGCATATATAAATATGAATGTCCTTGGATTCAACTTAAAAATTCCTTACCTTTCATGTAATCATCACGCATCATGGGTGCTTAAAAGTGCTTAATTTTACAAAAAGAGTCTGAACCATGTAGAATTCTCAGCTAGAAGTAGACAAATTGAACTTGAATGAAATCTCCAAACAACTAAATAAAACCATACATACTGCCTCACCATGCGTAGTGTAGAATAGTCCTTGTACCATAAAATTTCAACCAAATGACTAAAATAATGTTCAACCATTTTCTTTGGAAAACAAAGATGTTGGTTAACTGCATTGAACTTGTAATGACACATTTGTTATGGCCGATATCAATGGAAGTGATATTGTGAGTGGGCTTCATAATTATTTTAAATACTTGATTATAGAATACATTTAGAAGAAAATTTTATTATGAAGAGGGAATTATTATTGTCCTTAAGGAGGTTTTAGCAAATTTAACTAGTTACCCTATAGATAAAAACATGAAGTCTTACGAAGAAAATAATACAGAAAAATATAAGTAGTGTTTGGAAAATAAATGATGATTCGTGTCCTGGTTTTAAGTTCAACGTCATGCAGAGTAAAGACTGGCATATTTGTTTTTGTAGGGTGTTTAAACCAACAGTGTCTTCTGTTAATAAACTCAAATTTCAGAAAGGCAGATTTTTTTCTTAATTTGAAGCCTGGTGGGAAAGGTGATGGGAAGGGGGCACTAATTGTTCTTACAAGTATGTTTGGGATGTTAAAGCTCAAAAGTAACTCAACAATGAAACTTTTTATCAATTATATTTAAGATTTGTTTCTATTATGACCATAAGCATACAAGAACTTGTATTTTTTTAGAAATGTTTGCTTGATGTCAGCAATTCATGTATTATTTCAATCTGAGATTACTTAACCATTTCCAATTATTTTAAGCCATGCAGGGGTAACACTTACCTAGCTTTCCATTAACGCAGATTTGACTCTCAATAGTGCTCAAAAAGGAAAGCTTACCCACTAAGTACTCGTTGTATTTGGCCAAAAACTGTGGCACATTTTTTTAAGCCAAACTGATGATGTAGGAAGTTGTAGGAGAGTGTGTAATGTTAGAAAATTGTCTGGTTGTGGGATTTTAAATGTCTGCGGTGGTGCAGTGGTAACATATTCACTTAGTATTCTGTTAATCCAGGGTTAATGCCCAACAGTGCTAAAAAAAAACACTTACTGATTAACTGTTTATTGTAGTCGTGGGTGGGGGAGGGGGAATTTGTTCCCTGGGCCTTAAGAGATTCAGATTCTTTGGGAAAATCTAGGTCCACTACCCTACAGTGGTATTGTGGCAACATATTCATCTATCATGCTATTCACCTGTTTGACTCCCAATGGTATTGTAAATCATATGCTAACCTACCATTGTCCAGGGTTTGGTTCCCTTGCTAGTAGAGGTTTAGAGTCCTTGAAAAACTGTAGCTCAGTGTTACAAAACCTTACTGCCCTTGTGTCATATTAATACAAACAAATCGAATCTGTTGTTATACAAATTCATAACTGAAATAGTACATATATTTTCATTAACATTTTGCCATTTTTTTCCTGTTTATTAAAAATAGTTGATTGCCGAATTTTAAGAATTATGAATGTAATGAATTCTATTGTGTGTTTTTTATGTATTTTTTTTTTATTTTTAGCAACATACTGCACTTGAAAAAATTATTGAGAGTCCATTATTAACTAAAGCTGATTGTAAAAATATCCTTTCAATCTTTACTTCTCCTGTTAACAGAGTAGGTGTTACATAATTTTACATATTTGAATGTCTGTTAGATTTTCCTATTGAAACCTTATTACATGGTTCCTATGGTTCTTGAAAACTCCTTGAATTTCTTTTGCCAAGTCAGGGCCCTTGAAAAGTACTTGAAAACTGCCAAAAATGTGGTTGGTCCTTGAATTTTTCTCAAAAATCTTTTTTCAAGTTTTGGTAAAAGAAAGAAAAGGCATTTCTCCTTATTTCCTGAACAAAGCCAGTAGTACTTTGGACACGCCCCCTTCCTCCCCGCCCACTGAACATGGCGAATATAAGGGATGCAAAAAGGGTAGCTTTTGATGGCAGTGTGTTAAGTTGAAAAGGAACAACATAATTAAACACTCTAATTTTAATATTATGCTTATAATGTCTTGCATTTTTAATTTTTATGTACATTGCGATTGACAATGTGAGGTCTTTGAAAAACGTCATTTGGTCCTTGAAAATTCCTTAAAAAGTCATTGAATTTCATCAGGATAAAAGAGTGGGAGCCATGTATTAATTTGGATGTGATGCTGTAATAAACGGAAGCGTATTCCGAAATTTGTTCTTATTGGTTTTAATAAAATGATAAATTGTTTTTTTAGAATACATTCTCAGAGGAAAGTTCAAAGCTGGTAAAAGGAATGTGCTTAAAATTTCCAGACCTTGATGCTTGTTTGAAATTTTTACTAAAAGAAGCAGTGAAACTTTATATAAGTATAGAATTTCTCTTCTAGTAATATTATAATATATATAAAGTAAAATATATATAAAGTATTACTTACTTATAAACTCTTGTGTATAAAAATTGCATCACCATGAAGGAATCACACGATTGAGCTGCAACTTAACAAATGCATATTAGGGTATACTATGCAAACGATTAGAGTTTCAGGGCCACTGCGCATGTATGAGTTGAGCATAGCTCTGTAAACTGCTCGTTTAACCGTATAAATAGAGTTGTAGCAGGACACTGAAAATAGTCTATGGTTGTCTGCTAGAAAGAGAGAGAGAGAGAGCGGTAAATGTTTCATGAGAAGACACTAGGCCTCTATGACAACAAAGAGTGACTATGAGTAAGCTGCAGAATGGCAAGCTTTGAACATGAACGAATGATTGGCCTTCATGAAAGTTGATAAAAAAACATGTGGATGGATATTGTCCTCTTGAAATTCAACTCCATGAATGTGTTGAAGGAAGGGTACGACTTTGGACTCCAGAACTTCTCTGATGTACCGTTTGCTGTTGAGATTGCCAACAATTTTTAATAGCTGAGATAGTTCATGATACCCAATGGCAACCCTGACCATTATTGTAACACACTCCATAAGGTGACGTTCACCTCTATAGCATCTGACGTGTATGCGGCCATGACTGTACCCCAACTTAAAGTGGGCTTCATCAGAAAAGATACGTTGCCAATCGGTACACTACTATTTATTAGGGTGGTTCATAAACATACAGAAAAAAAAAACCCCTTTTACATACAGACCAAGAGCCCCCTCATTTATTTTTTACATCTACCCATACTATTATTTTATCAAAATTTCAATATCTTACTTCAATTAAAAGATGCTGCTCAATGCGCTGTTGACTTTCAACTTTCGTTACATTTAAAGTATTTTTGGGCATTTATAGTGGAATTTGCTAAAAGTTTAAAAGCAAATAAACGTATTGAGTTTTTATTTATACATTTACAATATTAGTACCGTTTTGTAAAATAAAGCACTTCCAGCTTTTTTGTATTTCTTTCTTTAAAAGACTACTAGCAACAGATTTTGTTGTCTCGGGAGGGATGGTCTTTCGATTTTCTTCGACAACTTGCAAAAGAAACTGCTTATCATCCCCATTGTTTGCTAAAAGTTTGTTGATTTCTTAAATCAGCTGAACACCTCTCTCAAAAGTATTATTCACTACTCTTAGTTTTCTTTCACTTGTTTTCTCCCATTCCTATAGTTTATATTATCTTTCCATTCTTCAGGTGAAAATTTTAGAAAAGAATCAATAATATGCAAATGAGAAAAGAACTCAACAGCTCTTTCTGTTGCAAAGTCTCCTAGGCAGGCATCTTTCAATGTTCTTAATTGCCCTGGCCCTCTTATATTTCATGAACCTTTTGTGTTATTCAATCCCACAATATTTTTTCTTTCTTCTTTTGTTGGCACTTTGTCTTAAAATAGGACCAAACCAATCAATTTATCTGAAAGATACAAGTGGTTTTCTAGAACCTTCGTTGCTGCTATTCCAATTTCAGAATTTATTGTCTCATATTTTCTGAGATTTTTCCATAAGTTCAGACCACCTCCAGGAGTTTCAGTAAGAAGTGAAACTTCTTTCTATATTCTGTTATACAAAAGAGCACTGAGCTATACAAATCATTGTAGCTGCATTTCTCCCCTTTTAATTATATGGAAAATCCTTTTGTTGATCTCGAAACAAAGATTTTAAAAGCAAATCAGAGTTTAGCCATTCACTGAGTCTGGTGAATAGCGCCTGGTGCTCTCAGGGGAATTGCCCAACATGAGTAATGTCAACTCTGTTATCCCTTTATAATCATCTCTAATTATCACAAATTCATCTATAGATAAAAGACAGGCTACTGTTAAATCTTTACTCTTTAGTATCTTCTGTCAGCTCTATCTCCCAAAAGTATATTTGCTCAATTCGCTACCAAGCTTTTTTATATCTCTTCAGTGGAATTTCTGGGGAACACAATGATCCAAAACATAAGGTAAATAATAAGAATAATTCCATCACATGATGGTGGCAGGCTATGGGACTCCTTTGAGACACCATAATTGGATTATATTGTATGTACGATCTCACCTTGATTAACGCAGAATGATCGTTTCTGTCCGTGTGCCATAAAACAATCAACCAACGGTGGCAAGCTAGCTATAATAGTTCATGGACAATTTTTTTCTTCTTCAAATCAACACATGCTGAAGTGCAACAAGTGTTTACTCTTGTAGTATCAAAATTTAAGACCTGAATGTTATTCTCTACATCCCACTTCTGAATTTAACAGCGTAAAAGTATATCGTGTGCTGTCTCTCCACCATTCAACTTTGGCAAATTAAGAAGTTTTTCAATACCCTATCCTGAAATATGTACAGACAACTGTTCAACCTTTCGTAATCTAAAACAGTCTAGTAAAAGTTTGCCATCCCAATGGAGGACAAGATAACAGTCAGGTTTGAATTCACTCATTACTGACATGTATTCTTTTTTAGTTTTTCCTTGATTATTGAATGGTACTTCATGAAATGAGAAATGTATGAGAATCACACACACACATGCCCCAAAGCTGCTACAACTGGAATAATCAAACAAGTGCTTCACGATCAGATGTTTTGCTGCAATCTAAAGCACCAGTAACATGAGATATGAATAGTTGTATTGCACGCATAGATTTTTTCCTTTTCACATACTGAGCAGGACTCTTCTTTTATTGGCTAAGAAGTCACCATTACCATCTGTGTGAGAAACAGTTTTCTGAATCACTCGTTGAGCAAACAGCTGATGTTGAAGCAACCATCCCTGAAGTTTTTTTTCTTTTGTACTTCCATTTTTTCTATTTGAAGGATTCCACTTGCCTTTTTGTAAATTCTTCATCTTACCTAAATACATTTTATGCTTACTTCGTTGATCTATTAGGAAATTGCAATTTTTTTTCGATTTTTATTAAATTTAAAACATCAGTACAAGCAATATCGAAAAAGGTGTCCAATTCATTTGTGAACTCAAGTTGTAATCTTTGTTGGGACTTTGAGAAACGTCCTTTATTCTTCTTTTAATAAAAGTATTTCTTAATAGTCTTTTGTAAACTAAAAAAAAAAATCAGCTTTTGTTTAAAGATTCTTTTTTGTAGCCATACATTCTCTTCGATCTGAAACTAGAAAATAACATTGCAAAAATGAAAGGTTATTGAGCACCACTCTTACTGTAGAAGTAGAAAGCCAAAATTTTAAGAGATTGATACTATGGATAAATGTAAAAAAATGGGGGTGTCACGGTCTTTAGAATAAAAAAGTTTTTGAATCACCCTATTGTCTGTGTTGATGAACCCATTGCATCCGCAGGCAATCATGGTTTTGTGTTAGAGGAAACCTTTACAAAGGAAATTGTATACAGTTCACACAATGCAGCAAATACTGACAAGTTGTTGGAGCAGACAATGATACACCTGTAGCAGTGCACCAACGTTCTGCCAACTGTTGAGATATAGCTGTACTGTCTGTCACTACCATGCAGATGAGGTGTTTATCATCCTGTGCTGACTTTTCGTTATCCACTGCCGGATTTGCGACTCATCTGGTTCTCTTCAGCCTACTACTTCCACACTCGCATCACTGTCGTAGCCTTGCACTCCATACAAGCTGCTAGTGCATGTTAAGTAAAAAACCCTTGAACATGAAGGCCGATAATTTGCCCCCATTTAAACTCCACAACTTGCTCGTATGGTGCCCTCTGTCATGGAGGCATAGTGTCTTTTCATGCAATATTTACCGCTGGCTGACAAACATAGACTATTTTTAACATCCTGCTACAGCGCTCCATTTATAAGGCTAAAACAGTCATTCAGAGGGCATTGTTCAGCTTATGCATTCCCAGTGACTCCAAATTTCTAATCATTTGCATAGCATAGCTTAATTTCTATTTGTTGTAAGTTTCAGCTCAGTCGTGTGATTCCATTATAGTGTTACAATTGTTACAAACATGAGTATGCTTAAAGGTTAGTCAAATTATACTTAAAGAATTCCAGTTTACTGAGAGATAAATCAAATGAAAATGTGTGTGAATACTTTCTTTTTTTGTTTGAAGAATATTTTTCTATATTTGTACCATGAAGCTCAATATGGCTGATTTTATATTACAGTTATGGAGGCAAAAGTAGGCTGATGTTTCAGTATTATAATTAATATTGCAATGAAAAAAGAATCAAATCACTGTCAAATGATTCTATGTAACAAACTTTGCAATAAATTTTAATGTGTTTGAACAGAATTTTGAATTCATGTTGGAGTATGTAGAAATTATGATGAAAAATTAAATTTTTTGCTTTCATTGTTAGAGAAAATTGCACCACCTTATGGAGTAATGGTAGTTAAACTGTTTAATATACGTCCTGAGTCAGTGTAATGAATTGAATATATAATACAGCAGTATTAACAGTTCCATATCACATTTCATATATAATGGTAACAATACGTCATAATGCGCTTACTTTTAATCCAGTCAGGGAAATAATGTTCTGTAAGCACCATGCATGATGCTCAGTCAGTTAGAGCTCCTTCATTGGCATCTTTGGTTCTAATCACATTTTTTCCAGAGGTTTCCAAATGCTTGGTCATTATGTTCTCCATAGTTAAATCTCTGTGAATTTTGGCAATGAGGGTATATGGAAGAATGTGTCTATCATGGTAACATTTGTACCTTGGATAAATTAAAGGCAAGCATATTAAGACTGATGCCATTCTATGTGAAATGGTATGTACAACCATTAGTTACTATCTTAATGCATTCACCATGTAAATTACAGGTGTGACAAATCGTTCACTGAACGAATCACTGAACAGTTTTGACCATCTATTCTAAACAAGCAGACTTGTTTGTTGACTTGGTCATTGAACAAGTTGGCACACCAGTAATATAAATCATCGGGAGGGCTCATGTTGAACAAGCTCTGGAGCAGTGTCAATTCTCCACAAAATGCCTTAATTTACTCTTATGATGAAAATGTGAACTGTATATTTCCCTTTATCACATAAGTCAATTTTACATGTTCTAATTAACATAAATACACACAACAGCTTTTGCTTGAATATGTTCATTAGTTTATTAGAACTTACCTCAGAACTTGCTGAGTAGGGTAATTTTAATTATAACTATTCTGTACATCTTTGATAAATATAATGCTACCGTAAAACCGCATGTGTGGTCTCACCTTGTTTGGCACAGAATGACCCTTGTTGTCAGTGTGCCATAAAAATACAACCAACTAACTATAATGCTACCTGCTAACTTTTAAATGTTAAAAGGAATAGAATATTTAAATGCTTCATTGTCTTGCTACTAAAGATATAAACATATACTTTTATTTTGGCATCCAACACTAGTATTTGAAGGCAGAATGTCAATAAGATATTTACTACTTACAGATAGAGCAAATGTAAATGACTTTCAGATTTAAATCTCAGTAACATGTGTTAAAAAGAAATTTAATAACATTAGTTATACATTTAAAGACATTTCTCTATGATATTTAAATAAATCGAACACTACGCAGATTAAATTAAACAACAATATAAATCAACGTTTATTGGCGTAGTGATACCAGCGCCGATGTTATGGCGTGATTAGATGGTGAAACGTTCGAAAGAAAATAAATATTTCTGCGTTCGGTGGGACCTGAACCCACGACCTTCCACTTGCCGGGCTAAGGGGGTAGATCCTCTGCCCGGCAAGTGGAAGGTCGTGGGTTCAGGTCCCACCGAATGCAGAAATATTTATTTTCTTTAGAACGTTTCACCATAACATCAGCACTGACATCACTACGCCAATAAACGTTGATTTGTATTGTTGTTTAATTTCTCTATGTATTATAAAATCATGTTTATACATGTAGTTGAACTAGGTTCTATGTAACAACATTTAAATCATTATGTGTACATTTAAACATATTTTGTGTGCAAAGTTTGGTAGGCATGTGTTTTAAAGAGGGGTGGGAGGCCAAAATTTGTTCTTTAGCAAAGGAAAAAAACATAGCAATTCCCGAAAACTTAACCTCAATATCGCATCATCTTTTCTAACAAAGTAGTTGTTCAATGAAAACTAGTGGGGAGGTGAAATGGTCTGCAATGTAATTTAAGATTGAAAAGGAATCCGTGACCAGAACATTTTAAGAAACGATGGACGGCTAATTTGAATTTTATTTTTCCTGTTAAATTGTGATCCATTTTTTTCCCTTTTCCATTGCTGGGGTAAAATTTTTACACTTTCATAGTAACTGCTGCATTGTGTATGTAGTTAACCTTTATTAGCTACCCCTTCCTTTTTTTGACAATTGATATCAAACCAGTGGCATACCCGGTGTTTCTTCATGCATCAGGCCGACTGTGTAAAAACCTTTTAGCAAAATATTTATTTTTGCACATTTTACATCCTTTCACCCCCTCCCTTATCAGTGTCGATTATACTAAGGAGAAGTATAATTACTGGGTGGCAAAATAGTATACAATCATCCTTCACTATTTAGGGGTTTGGTATTCGTGGTTTTGATTATTCACATTTGTTTTTAATTCCCAAAATAAAAATTTTTGGTATAATTAAAAGTTTTTGTTCAAAACAATATACATACTATTATGTATAGGCCTACTGTATAATGTACTAAAATGGATAAAGATGGAGTATACACATACGTGAATATTTTGGGTGTTGTTACTATGTAAAAAAAGTAGTATGTAAAAAGTTTACAAACCATATGCAGTAGTACTATTACTGTGTGTGGTTTCTAAACTTCTTTGTTTACACAAGAATAAATAGGATACAAAACTGACATTAAGTAAAACATATTTATTTTTTCTAAATTTTTTCGTAAATATATTGTAGTAATGTACAGCATTCAATATGCAAGACAATTATTATGTACAAACCCTCTTTTGGCATATAGTTTTAGTTTTGCTATTTTTGGATAGTTCGTGGAACGTAACCCCCACGAGTAGCCAAGGATGACTGTATTTAAAACAAAATGATTTGTTACAAATTTCAATCTTTGTTCCAAAACTGCTTCAAATTGGTAATTTTGCTATTTTGAACTGTTCCAAATTAATAATCGTACTGCTCCAAATTTTAAATTTTGTTACATAGCGCATGTAATTTTAAATGTAATACTAAATTTTTAATATTTTTTTTATCATTAAGACACTTTTTTATTAGAAAATATACGGCCGAAATCGGAAGTGGGAGGGAACATTGCATTATGTGGTTAGTAATTGTCCTATTAACTCTGTTAATAGGAAAATTACTTGTAATAACCCATAGAGGTCTGGAACAGGAACCTTAGAACTTAAACACCCAGAACATAACGATAATCTTAATTATAGTATTAGTCAAGTACTTAGCATGCACATGGTCTAAAACAGATATTCAAACAGACATAATAAATATAAAACTCCATAAAAGCCACCAAAGAAAATATATTTCCTTTTATAATATTTGTTGCAAATATATACAGGAAGTTTCAATATTTATAAGGTGTCTGAATACATTTAAGAATGTGCATGTTCTACGCTCACATAGAACATTTTCTTCAAAATAAAAATTCTGAATTTCTAATGAACAGTTTCAATCATCCAACACTTATTTTTTTAACCATGCTAGTTTCATTCACTTGCAAGACATTTTTTTTTAAAGAAAATGCAATCCCAATTTAAAGTAACTTTGGAAAACGATTTCATTGCCATATAAATTTTTTAAACATAATATATATAATCATAATAACTATACACCTTTTGAAGATAGACTAATATTATTAAGTTAATTAGGATGGCTGGAAAGATGACATTAAATTAAAATATGAGGAGGCAGAGGAAAATAAATTTATAACTCACACGGAATGGAGCGATGTGCAGATGCTAGCCATAGATTGTGGAACGAGTGTGGCCAGGGGCCACCACCCAGACTGCTGCTATTTCACGTCATCATGGTTTGGAAACTTGGACAGCAGTGGTTTTGAACCATGTACTCGTAGAGTACATATGGTGCTGTATTTCTCACCAAAATTTCAGTCAACCTTGGCTGAACTCTAGTTTACATGGTATAGGTTCATGGTATGAAAGGTTCACGATTACTTTCTTTTGTTATATATTGGCAAATTACACAGAGTTGGTTACCTGGTGCCATTGACATCACACATCAGTATTTCGTTTGACTTCTTGCATACTTAAGTTTCATTTTTTTTGTAGTTGGCTTTGAATCTCTGGAGAATTCTGTCGTTTTTTTTCATGAGTGTTTTCCAGCACATGTGATGATTTCTGAAGAAATAAATGCCCTCTTGCTTATGTTAAAGGAGAAATTATGACTATTGGACTAAGAAAGTATGGGCATGTGTTAGTAAAAGTTAAACTCTGAGTCTGAAAAACTGAACTTCGTTACTTCATATAGGGCCATGCGGAATATAAAGTTTGGAATTGGATTTAGATGAATGGAAAGGAAATTGAATAGTGAACAGATATATATTAAGCCTAAATCATATAGAAGGACCTGTTAAAATTTAATTTGTTCAGAGATAATTATTTGAAGTTTTAATCAATTATTGGACATTTATGAAGTAAATGATTAATCAATATATATAGTCATATATATGATATGCAAATGATTAACAAGAACTATTTCACAATTATACTGTATTTTTATATTTGTATAAAAATATAATTAAAGAATTTAAACAGTTATTAATCATTGTAGAAACTATACAATAATTTTTGCCACCCACGTATGTAGCTCAAACTAGAGCTTTATTGTTTTTGGTGAAAGTGACACCGTGGGTGGCAAAAATTATTGTATAATAAATTCCCCCACGAAAACTCACAAAAATCTCGCCCCGGAGGCTTTCTTGTGTTGACCATATTTGGCAATTGTGTTATCCCTGCGGAGGGTAATAATACCTTACATCTTTACATACGGAGAAAGAGAGCGTTGTTTCCTGTCCTCATTCGTCTAGCGGTCCAAGACACTCCGGGCTAAACGGAGGGACCCTGGTTCGAATCCAGGATGGGGAAAGCGTCTCTTTTTCTCCAAAATTACACAAGCTCTAGTTTGAGCTAATTAATACGTGGGTGGCAAA
>QLNU02015360.1:279136178-279148719 GCA_006491805.2 Dysdera silvatica
AATATTTACGTATTTGTATATGAAAAATATTTAAACTTGTTGGAAAAAAAAGTGTCTAATAAAATGAGTTACTGTCCAAATTCAACCTTTTTCATTTTATCGAAATTAAGTTTTACAATTTATGTTAATTTCTATTTAACGAATTTTCCTTATAACGAAGTTTTTCAGAGGAACGATGGCACTTCGTTAAATAGAGACTTTACTGTAATTATTAATTTCTTTGTCTTGTAATTTGTATTCTTTTATTTTATGTAAGGAAGAGTGTGCACATGGGGTTATTATTAATTTTTTATCATGAGTTGAATTATTTTTAATTTAATTTAAAAATATAAATTTGAGGTAATTTTTGTCTACTTGACAGTTTTGCTGTACCCAAATCTGCTCCAAATTACTTTTTCAGCCACTCCATCCCGGAATATGCAGTTGTGATTAAATTTGGACCACTGTTTAAAAAAAAAAAAAAAAATTCGAAATTAAAATTGAAGTTTTATAGCATTTAGTGTCTTATGTTTTTATGAAATTATTTTAATTTTTCTAGTAAAAGTGTCGTCTATAGGACAATTTTGTAACTTTTTTTCATTGCAGAATCTTTAAGAGCATACTTTGAAAGTATGTGTATAAATTTTGGTATCGATCTGGCCATTGGTTGCAGCTGCAGAATGCTCTGAACAGGCCAACTTATTTTATGCCCACCCTATTTGTGTGTATATATCAGGGGTGTACACTCAATATGTGCAGCACACCTTCTAAATAATTCCAAATTATTTGAATTCGCCATTATTAAAGGAATACAGAATAAAAATATGTAATATTTGGAGTAAAAAATTCATAAATTTTCTTAATTTCAATGAAATACATTTATTTTATTGCAATAAATAAAATGAATGCTTAATACTTCTGTCAAAGTACCAGAAGAGGAATCAAAACTGTACCAAAATAGTGGTGTGTCTTGAATACGGCAACCACAGTGGTGAGCTATTCTTTCAGTGCTCACATTTGACTAGGGTTTAAGCTGGTTCAAAACGTGCTGTTACAAAAATGAGAAAATGAGAATAAAGTTTGTAGCAAAATGCTAAAAAATATTAGTTGCTTTCGTTGCTCGAAAAATCGTATCAATGAAATTATTTATATCAACGATGCTTAACAGGTGCTGTTAAGAATTTTGAAGAGGAAACAAAAAGGAACAAGAAAAGATCGCTGAAGTGCAAAACGGATATTCTGGAATCGAGGAATCCTGTTTTCAGAGAATAAACTGTGGTTAAAAATGCCTGTCGCATTTTCGCGATGGGCAATAATTTTTTCTTCGCATTTTCGAGCAACTCGTCGCATTTTGCGAAAAATGCGACTGCAGCTTAAACCCTGCATTTGACCTCCACCCACTTAGATAACGTTATTCCCTGACATACGCATAGTGCAAAACTCTGTCCTCTGTTTCCTTATAGCTGGATAGTTGTGTTGCAGCACCATAGCACAAATTGCGTTCATCATTCTATTTTAAACGAAATTTAACGTAATATGCAAATATTTTTTAAATACTTGTAATATTGTAAATGTTTGTGTCATATTTGTTTTATTATGGTGAACAGTGTTAGCGATTTGTAGACCTTTTTCTACGTGAAGTTTTGAAAATAAATTACAAATTCTTAAAGATGGAAATTCTTGCCCCCTTCCATTGCCAAATTTATTTTGTAAACATAAAAATGTGAGTAAAAGGACTGAATGAACGAGACAGTTTTCAATTTCAAAGTAGAGTAATGGACTTGTTGTGAAACAAGGTCTATGTTCTTTTGTTGGCCATGTTTGTTATTTTCTAAAGAGAACAGCGTTTGGAATAAATGCAGGTTTTCTTAATCATTTCACAATTTCACAACAAAAGCATGAAATATTTCCATCACATATAAATTCTTTTTAAATCTTTGAATGTTTGTTAAGCAGAACATTGACACACTAATAGGCAAATGATAGATTGATATAAATCAACATTACAAAAAAGTAAAAAATAATAGTTACTAAAATGATATATTGACACATGTTGTCCAGGGAAACAAGAGCTACCTTTAGTCATGATGAGTAAAAAAATTTGATAAATAAAGGTGATATTGAACTTCTAAATTTAATTCGAGAATATGATCCTCGAATAGATAATCATTTAAATGTTTTTCGAAAGAATAAAGACTTGTTTCGGAGGTACACAAACTCAAAGATTGTGTGGCCCTAGTTTACTTACTATGGAGAGAGATTTATTGATGGAGTTGAAGAAAAGCAACTCATTCTAGGATGTTGTGTTAAATCAGTTTTTGTTACAGACAAGAAGAATTGACCCAATTTATAAATAATGTAAATTTGTAATGCTTATTTACAATGATTGTGTTCTGTGAATTTGTATGTCCATTTCTTAAAAATTAAAAATTTGTGATTTATATTTTTGTTATGCTGGTATATTTAAAGAAGTAAAATTTAAAAAAAAAAATGCTTATCACTACTCCATTGAGTTCCTGCCTATTACTTTTTTATTCTGTTCAACACACTTGTACTTAAAGTTCACTGAACGCCACTGATATATATACAGTCGAGTCTCTATTTAACGAAGTGCCATCGTTCCTCTGAAAAACTTCGTTATAAGGAAAAGTCGTTAAATAGAAATTAACATAAATTGTAAAAATTTCAATAAAACGAAAAAGGTTGAATTTGGATAGTAAAAACTAATTTTAGTAGACATTTTTTTTTTCAACGAGTTTAAATATTTTTAATATACAAGTACATACAAATTAATAACAAAAAGCAAAGACCAGGCTTACCTTGCACCTGTATAATCCTCATACTATATATTTGAAACAGAGAAATAATTCTTAAAAACTTATTCCAGATGTTCCTTGCATGCTCCCTACCCCTTCCCCATTGAGTTCAAACCCATTTTAAAACAATGCAACACGTATGTGCGAGAAGCAAATTTCGTGGCTTAGTTAGACCTTCACAGTAATAACACTTTTTACTACATCCCTGCTGCTTCTAAGTTCCCAGTTTAGAACAAGAAAATTCAATGAGCTGTATGTCCACAATACAGGAGGCTACCTCACTTCCATCCTTCTTTCTTAAAAATCTTAACTATTCCTTCTACCGAACTGGCCCACCAAAAAATTGTAAAAGATAGGTTAAAAAAATCAAATTCTTTATAAAAAAAACTTCGTTATATAGAAATTGTTTTTCGTAATATGGAGACAAATTTACATGTTAGTGCCATTCAAAGTCAAGGTTCCGCCGAAAATTTCATTAAATAGAAAACTTTGTTAAATGGAAGTTCGTTATATGGAGACTCTACTGTATATATATTACACACACAATATATATCAACAAAGTAAAACAGATTTTTCGTGTTTATATATTTGTTAATAAATAAAAAGAATGTTAAAGTGATAATAGTATTTAAGGTTCATGATAACTGTGATTGTACTTTCAGCATCTGGTGTCGTTGATGAAAATGTGAAGGAAGTTCTTTCCAATGCAGAAGGAAAAAATAATTTAAAGCTGTTATGCACTCAAGTACAAGCAATTATTTTTTTCACTGAAAAGCAATATATCAGTGCCATGAAAGTCCTGAAAATGAGTAAAAATTTTTTTTTTTGTAATTTGGCTATGTACTCTAAGCAGGGTGATTAAAAATTCCTTATTTAAAGTTCTCTACAGCTGCAACAGTGGAATAGTACCAAAATTTTTGTACAGGGTCATTCAAATTAAACGCTCCCTGTTTAAAGGGGTGTATAGGAAGAAATAATGGACGGATTTATATGCAATTTTACACAGAAATGTTTCTCGATATGCGCTCGCGAGTTATATAAAAAAAAGTAATATACGTCTCACGGTTACGGTTATAGTTACTGAATTTCAAAATTTTCAAATAGCAACATCCCAATTTTTTAACGGCATAATGATAGGCACCATCAGAAACCGTAAATACCGTTGTAATTTTAGTTTTGGACCTAAAACTGACAAAGTTATATAAACGCTAAATTGAGAAAAAGAAAAAGTACCGTTAACTGGAAACGTCTTTCAAAAGCTTCGAGAACACGCTGTAACTGAGTAAACCTTTCGCAATTAGCGACGTCGATGTTTGTTAGTATGTAATACAGATGTACGAAACCAAAATTATCAGAGGTATCACAGTTCGGAAGGCAGAGAATTGTTGCCGAAAGGTGGAGCGTACACATTAATTTCCTATACAAAACACTCATTGATTACAGTATTTGTCGATAGATAGCTGTGTGGCAATAACAGTTTGTGATTTGCATAATGGTTACTATTGTAACTCTATCATAGTAGGTACTATAAAAGCGCAGCAGTCACTAAAAATCATACATGTTTCCGTGAAGTAACGGTAGCTCTGCCAACATCTTTATATAAAAAGGCGTTATTAGTGAAGCTATATTACCAGAACAGAAATAATGCAGCTGCGACAATCAAGGAATTCCAGTGTCAGAAACGCCAAAGACGTGGACCTATGGCTGTTTCTTTATACTCAGAATGATGGCGAAATTCGAAGCAACATGAAATCTTGGTGTTCAACCTGGCCGTGGTGGAAAAAGGGTGGACTCCGCTCATCTTGAAAAGGTGGCTACTGAACTTGTGGATTTATCAAGCCAATGTGCACATGGTGACGCTAGTGTGTCAGTAATTGCCCGCGAAGTGGACATGTCAGCTACTACGACATGGAGAGTGCTGCATGAGGTGTTGTGGTACTATCCTTACAAGCTTCACATGCTACAGCAGCTAATACAGTAATGCAGATATGCGTATCAGTTTCACACGTCAGTTCGTGGACGAAATTCAAGAGGAGATAATGTGGCCATGGAACATTCTTTGGAGTGACGAGGCACATTTCTTTTTAAATGGGCAAGTTAATATGCACAATTGCCACATTTGGTCTGCAACAAATCCTCATATTGTTCAACAAGTACCATTGCATTTTCCGAAAGTGATAGTATGGTGTGCATTTACAGCTACTTTTCTTATTGGTCCACATTTTTTTGAAGAGGAAATACCGACTGGTATCCGCACCTGTTCAGTTACTGGACAGAGGTGCCATGACATGTTAGAACATTTCGTCATACCGCAGCTGCAACAACGAGAGTGTCTCCATGAAACCATATTTATGCAAGATGGTGCACCACCCCATATTGCTCGTCCTGCCCAAAGATTGCTGAGACAGCACTTTACTAAAGAACAAGTGATCAGCCGATGTTTTCAGACATCATGGCCACTTCGATCTTCCGACCTCACCCTCTGTGACTTCTGGTTGTGGGGGTTATTTGAAAGACCGTGTAAATCGCAAACCGTCTGTAACTCTAACCAATCTGAAGGGCAGCATTCGACGTCATGTGCTAGGCAATCCGATTGAAATGGTGCACTCGGTTGTGGAAAACACTATTTTTCGAATGTAAACTATTATTGACCAGAATAGAGGACACATCGAACAGTTGTAGTGCTGTTGATTGAAAGAAGTTTTCAGTTAACTGTACTTTCCTTTCTCTCAATTTATCTTTTACATAACTTTGTCAGTCTTAGGTCTAAAAATAAAATTCCAACGGTATTTACGGTTCCTGATGGTGCCAGTCATTATGCCGTTGAAAAATCAGGGTATTGCCATTTGAAAATTCCGAAATTCAGTAACTATAACCATAAGCGTGAGATGTACATTACATTTTTTGACATAACTCGCGAGCGCATATCGAGAAACATCTGTGTGCAAAATTTCATATAAATCTGTCCATTATTTCGTCCTGTACACCCCTCTAAACAGGGAGCGTTTAATTTGAAAGACCCTGTACTACTCCAGAACTGAGGAAACTGATTCTGTGAAACAAATTTTTAGTTCTGAAACCTGCTGATAAAGAGTAAAAATGTGACATTATGCAACAGGAAATACATAGGAAAAAACCCTCTCTAAGACAGGGGTCAAAATTAACTTTTTAAATCAGGTGCACAAGTGCACCCAAGTCTTACGACTTACGTGCATAAAATACTAGTTATGTGTATTAAGTAACAGAATAGAAAGTAAACCTCAACATTAGAAACATGTAAAATGCAAGTGTTGCAATTATATTAAGGCATGTACATTAAAAAAGTGCAACTTTTCAAAATAATTGAACATTTGTAATAAAAACAAAAATTCAAAGCAAATGCAGATACATTGAGAAAATTATATAAAATTATTCCATAGGTCACCGTTCTTGAAAAATAAGTAGCCATAATTTTGAAAAAAAATTATGGCTACTAAAAAATTTTGTTAAAAATTTACATGCATGGATAAAATTTCATGTGCACAGTGCACCTATGCACCCATTAATTTCGAACCCTGCTCTATGATAAATCTAAAATGAAGTTTTCAATTATATATTGAATGTGGTTTCTGACCCAAAACAACTATCATATGAAAGCTCAACTTCAAAGTTAGCAATACTTTCAAATACCATGAATAAGCTTAAAACATTTACTGTGGAAGTTTCAGTTTTAACAATGAATGAAAATTGTAAAACTTTGGGTTAATTTTCTTTTTGTGATGCATTTTTAGTGCTTTTCGCCATGTATTTTCTGTTACACAGTGCCATATTTCCCACTGTTAGCAGGTTTTGTAACAAAACTTTTATCGAAGAATTCCTTTCCCCATCCCTTTAATAGTTAGTATATGTAAAAATTTTGGTATTGTTCCGCTTTTTAGCTACAGCTGCAGAGAGCTCTGAATATATACTTTAATTATAACCACCCTGTATGTAATGTACTTCAATATGTGCATAGTAAATGCTTAAAATTGTATTTTAGTTTCATGACATTTTGTTATGCCTATGTTAATTGTGGAAACCATGCATTGTATAATAATTATTGTAAGATACAGTCAAACGGTTATAACAATATTAAAGGGAGTACTGAAATTTTAATGCCAATAACCAGTTGAGATACTGTAACTGGTAATTATATACAAATAATCTGTGAGGGAATTTCAAAATTTTGACATAACAGAGTTATCACTACAACTGAAGCCATTACTACAGAATTGGACTGCATATGCATCAATATAATCCCTTGGTGGTTTAAAATATATAAATGTGAATGAGTTTTACGTAATATAACATCAATGTTAATGTCTATGTTAAAGATTTGATCATAGGGTCACAAATTCAAAATGCATGAATATATTTTTCTTCTGCCTAAGTATATTCATGACTATCAGTTTGCAAGGTGAAAAGATAAACATTTTCTTTATTTAAAATTACCGAAAGTGGATATATTGATGGTAGAGTACAACATTGGTAAAATGTTTCAGTTCAGTTTTGTATTTTAAAATTTAGTGTTTTTTCCTACATATTTTACATCCCACGATTGCTATAGGTTATCCAGAAACGAATGGATGGCTTAACATGACCTTTAAATCATAATATATTTGCAGCCAAACTTACTGGAAGTCAAAACTCAGTTTAGTGGATCTGATACCAAGAGGTCGTGGGTTCGGTTCCCACCAGGCACTGTGAAATTATTCTTTTTTTTTTTTGGTGAACAAGTTATCATGTAACTTCATAACTTGTTTAGCAATTGCTGCAAAAATGCAGTAAATGTCCAAGAGTCATATTCCATTATTTTTCATATTTTTTGATAATCTTATGTTTTAGTAAACAGGTTTATATTTCACGAAACCACTGGATAAATTTGTATTATTTAAACATCCTCTCTTTCCTTTTTTTTTTACTAGTTTAATATTTTACCTTTGCAGATATTGAGAAAAATGCCATGTGTTTAGAAAGCTGGTTTTTACTTTCCAAAATACAGCTGCATGTTCACTGGAATAAAGATGCTGAAAGCAATTCAACAACAGGTATTTTTAACCACATTTTTATTGAGATAAAATCACTTGTTTTGCATTAAGTTTACTATATTCATTATGTAGTGTGTATGCTTATAGGTCTTTGGTAGATCATTCATTTTTAGATCACTAATTTATGTGATAATAATCCGTTTATTACTATTAATAAAACTGCTACTTTAACTGGCACTCCAATTTAAATCATTCAATAAAAACTTGGACAACGTGACCCAGTCAATTAAAATGAATTCATAACCTACTCTTCTTTAACCTGTTGAATGAAAAATCCACAAATGAATAGAAAAACGATAGGTTCATATTTCATTCCATGTGTTAATTTATAAGTGAATTTATGAAATCAAACATTTGTTTATAATACTAAAATTTTCCTTGATAATTTTATAACTACAGTCATTGCAGGCTTGGTTCCAGACTACTGCAATAAAGCTAGTCACCTCACCTTGTTTGTCACAGAATGGCCTTTGCTCCCCTTGTGCCATAAAACTCCAACTAATCAAACAAAGCTAGTCACATAAATTTTTCAGTTTGCCGTTGCATATAAAAATTATGCTTATATTGTATTGTAGTCTATTAAGTGTTCAGTAGCATTGTTTATTAAATACTAAAATGTGATACAGAGACACAAAGTGAGTATATGCCGTTGGAAAATTGGCACTAATAGACTTGCTCGTTGCAGGTTTGCTACAGATTTTAAATTTGTAAAAAGCACAATAAAGCAAAGTGTAATAAATGGTATGCCTGCATTTGTTTTAAATGCCATAATTAATAAATTAATTATGCTTTATTTGTTGATTATTTTTGAATTGGAAGTTCTGTTAAAACTGACAGTTGTGTGTATATTGGTACATAGAACAAGTGATCTCTGTGTGTTGATATAAAAAAAGAGCACTTACATAAATTACTTTTTCAGGTTTGAAACTAGCCATAAAATATTCTGCATCTGATCTGATTGGCTATTTTTATCTGTTTCTTGGGAAAGCATTGCATCGCAATAAAAGTTGGGGACCTTCTCTAGACGCTTTTGAAAAGGTACAATTATATTTTTAACTAAGTAGTAATTTATAATTTTCTTATTAAGAATTACTCTATAATTGAAATTTATAATTTGTTTTCAAACAATGTTTTTGAAGGGGGGTGGGGGGAAAGCTACATTTCTTTCGGTAATTAATTATTAAAGGACAGCTAGAAATTTAGAATGTGTTATTGACAAACATGGAGCCTCTTTGACTAGAGTGGTCCATTTCCAGTAGCATAATGATTAAACACTGATTCACTTTGAGATTAAAGTTCAAATCCATATTTTAAAAGTTCCATTTCCTTTTAAGTAGTTTTAGGGTGCGAAACTTAGTACTATAATATTCTTGCAAAACATCAATATGTCATCCTTGCAAAAAGATATTTTTACTCTTCTGTATAGATCTCCAAAATCTAGAATAACCTTTATTGACTTTTTATCTAGGAGGAATTCTTGAAATAATTTATGGTCCAAGACAACCATTGCATAAAAATTATTATATCTGCAGTTTATATTGTATTTTAATATGATCAAGTATTTTTTCAATCAATCCCTCAATGAACCTTGATTGAGAAGCATGAACTTAGACAATTTGAGTTTAATTTTTCTGATGGAATTTTGAAAACGTGCTTGCTACTCCTTCAGAAATCATCTAAAATCTCTAAGGTTCCCACGTAACCTGGAGAACCTAGAATTGTCAGAGAATTTGAAATTGTCTTCAAAAGTAAGGGAAAAATTAAATTATTTGGCCAAACTTGGAAAATCTAGGGAAACCTTCCTAATCTGTTCTTAATAGCTAAATTTCATGTGAATATGATGCTATTTTCCATGAAACTAAAGTTTAATTCTAAGTTTTGTTTGTGATCAGTCGGGGAATTTTGTTTGAAAAGTTTGGGGTGGGGGGATCTGAAAAAGTGAGAGAATTTTTTTCTCAAAGGTGAGTCAGAACCCTGAATCTCTATTATGTAAATGTAATTTTTTTTAAGCTCTAGTTGTTTAATAGTTACTGCAGTTGCCTTTGAATTTATTGGATTGGGTTACCTTTTTAACAGCTTAGTGGTTATGACCAGAGCTGTTGAGTTCACTGTGTTATGCATGATTCCATGTGAGCATATGATAATTCATAGGATATGTTAAAGTGTTACTCCCATTTTAGATGACCCAGTGTGTAGTCTTGGGATTCAAAACTGCGAACACACAAATTGATTGCCAGTAAGCTTGATCATATGTAATATATTAGGCTGGACAAAGATTATACCAAGCCATTGATCTTGTGTAGTTTTAAAACTAAAATTATAATTTTCAGTTTATTTTATAACATCCCAATTTTCAACCTAAAGTAAGTATATGATGATTGCTAAAATATTTAATTTTGGATAGATTGTCAGGGAATAGTATTGTTACAGACAATAAATGTTAGGAAATAGTATATATGTAATGGAAAAATAACAACGTTTTTTTATCGTAGTTGTAAGTTTAAAAGATGGTTCGACGCACGTTTCGAGAGAACAAGGTCTCTCCTCGTCTGGAACTAGCGTGCAATAAACAACATTGGAGTGTTGCCAACTCGATGTGGTTAATACGTTGTCGGTAGCGGTTAGTGCTTTTTTTCAGGAGTACAGAGTTGTTTTAGGCGGCCAACTTACAAAGTGGTAAATTTTGGTCACAAAGTTAAGTAGCAGGTGTAGTTGAAGGAGAAGCAATGGGGAAGAGTTTTAACAGATTTTTCCAAGCCCCACTAAAACTTGGGGTTGATTTATGGTCGTTCACAAGTGATGCACCAAATCTATGGATGTAAAACGCTTCTAGAAGTCAAGTTCAATGACCGAAAAAGGTTGGCAAATGACCGTGGCTTCTTTAAAGTTGAATTGATGGTCATTATTCCAACAACGAACTGCAATCGATAATTTTTTAAACTCAGCATTGGTGACATATCTTTGATGTTCTTTTATGCGATGTCGTAGGGCCCGCTTGGTCTGTCCCACATATGATAAATGGCATTGGCAAAACACACGATATATACCCCAGCGTTGTGGCATCGGGATGGTGTCTTTAAGTTGAGAGGGCCGAATTTTGTTATATGGTGAGAAGATAACTCGAAAGTTGGCTCTGCGAAGTATGTTTGCCACTGTCGCACTGATTTTAGGAAAGAACGGAAGGATGACTGTGCCCGAAAACTCAACTGTAGAACTACTGTTGAGAAAGGAAACCATCTACAGGAATATTGGTATATCAAATCGATGTTCACCAATATTCCTGTAGATGGCGCCCTTGAATGTCTTGAATGATACGATGCCGCTTAACCGAATTGCATTTCGCGCAACTTGAGATTGATGAACTAATATCATTGACCTCTTTTTGTGTAAACTGTAACTTTTTCATCTTCAATGGTCAACATTTTCAACAAACCGAAGGGTTGGCACTGGGGAATCCCTTATCCTATTACTGTGTGATATTTACAATCATTACTTTGAAACCAACATGTTTTCTTAAATTACGTTTGAATTTTGGATCCGCTATGTCGGAGATATTTTCTTCATTTGGAATGGTTCACCAGACCAAATCAACTCGATTCTACCCACCATCAACTAAATTGATGGTTATTTCGAATTTTCTATTGAAGTTGAGTCAGAAAGGTCTCTTCACTTTCTGAACGTTTTAATAAAAAAGTTGGTCATCAATTCGAGACATCTGTATACCGGAAGTCTTTCGCTGTCCCTTTGTCCCCACATCGAAATTCTTGCCATCCTCTTCAACAAAAAATGGCGGCATTCTACACCTTTGTATTTCGCGCCTTAGATATTTGCTCTACTGAGTCAGCATTTACAGAAGAAATTAACATTTTAAAAACCATCGCCGTGGACAGAGGCTATAGTCCTAGCATCATCGACAACGCGCTTTCTAAACTCACCAAACTCACTCACCGCTCCACTCTCAACAGTAGCTCCACAGCTGAGTTTTCGGGCACAGTCATCCTTCCGTTCTTTCTTAAAATCCGTGCCGCCGTGGCAAGCATATTTCGCAGAGCCAACTTTCGAGTCATCTTCTCACCATATACCAAAATTCGGCCCTCTCACCTTAAAGACACCATCCCGATGCTACCACGCTAGGGTATATATCGTGTGTTTTGCCAATGCCATTTATCATATGTGGGACAGACCAAGCGGGCCCTACGACATCGTATAAAAGAACACCAAAGATATGTCACCAATGCTGAGTTTCAAAAATCATCGATTGCAGTTCATTGCTGGAATAATAACCATCAATTTAACTTTAAAGAATCCACGGTCATTTGCCAACCTTTTTCGGTCATTGAACTTGACTTCCTGGAAGCGTTTTACATCCATAGATTTGGTGCATCACTTGTGAACGACCATAAATCAACCCCAAGTTTTAGTGGGGCTTGGAAAAATCTGTTTAAACTCTTCCCCACTGTTTCTCCTTCAACTACACCTGCTACTTAACTTTGTGACCAAAAATTTACCACTTTGTAAGTTGGCCGCCGAAAACAACTCTGTACTCCTGAAAAAAGCACTAACCGCTACCGGCAACGTATTAACCACATCGAGTTGGTAATACTCGAATGTTGTTTATTGCACGCTAGTTCCAGACGAGGAGAGACCTTGTTCTCTCGAAACGTGGTCGAACCATCTTTT
>QLNU02015360.1:279161084-279173385 GCA_006491805.2 Dysdera silvatica
GTTTAGGTATCTTTATGTAACCGAAATTTTGCACTTGCATTTTTATACACACATTTCACCATGTCAATGTACACATCCTCGATGTCTGCTGATCTTAAAGAGTTGATGACTGCTGATGTTTTAATAGAGTCAAAGGCCTTCTCATAGTCAATAAATGCCACACACAATGGAAGTTCATATTCATGTGTTCTTTCAATTAATTCTCTTAATACTTGAATATGGTCCACTGTACTGAATCCACTTCGAAATCCAGCTTGTTCTCTTGGTTGAGCTGCATCTAATTTTTTCTGCAGGCGATGTGTTAGCACTTTTGTGAAGATTTTATAAATAGCAGGTAACAAGCTAATTGGTCGGTAATTTTTTAAATCCTCTTTATCACCTTTTTTATGCAAAAGAATTACTGTTGCAGAATCCCATTGGTTTGGTATGTTACCACTGTTGAGGCATTTGGTAAAGAATTTTGCGAGTATGTCTTCTACATGTTCTCCAGCTTCTTTTAAGATATCTAATGTAATGCCATCATCGCCAGGGGATCTTCCTTTCTTCATACTTTTTATTGCAAATGCTACTTCTTCTTTTAAGATTTTAGGAGCTGTTCCTTCGACTATCTCAGAGTCTTCGTTTAATCCACTGTTTCCCTCATACAGCTTTCTGTAGAATTCTTCAACTCTTCTAAGTATTTCTTCCCTATTTCTTGTTACAGTGCCATCCTCTCCTTTTAATGCAATGATGTGTTTCTTCCCAATAGACAAACTCCCTTTAACAACCCTAAGGCTCTTGTTGCTTTCAATGGCCTTCCTTACTAACTCACAATTGAATTTTCTTATGTCTTCTTTCATGTTTTTGCGCAGAGTTTTACAAAGTTCTATGTACTCAATCCTGGAACTGGTATTTCGATTGTCCACCTTCATATCTCTTCGCCTTTTCATGAGCTGTTTCGTCTTCTCAGATAATTTGCTATTGTGCTTTTTACAGGTTACACCACCAATTTCCCCAGCAGTTTCAACTATTGTCTTAACAATGTTTTCATTTGCTTCTGAGATATCACTTTCATCAATAAGTCCTTCCAGTGCAGAAAAGCGATTTTTTAATTCCAACTTGAATGCCTCGGTATTTACTTTCAGTTTCATTAGATCCACCCTCTTACTTACTTGTTTCCTAATGAGCTTCTGTCGTTCTAATTTAGTATTTAAGTGCACTTTACATCTCACCATTCGATGATCACTTCCAGTATTAAATCTGTTCAGTACACTGCAATCTTCAATAATTGATTTCTTGTTTGCCAGGATATAGTCAATTTCACTAGTTCCCCCATTTGGGTGTTTCCATGTCCATTTTCTTTGCGGTTTCTTCTTAAAAAATGAATTCATGATGCTAAGATTTTCAGCTTCGGCAAATTCTATGAGTTGATCGCCACGTTCATTCCTTTCCCCATATCCGTATTTACCAACCGATGTCTCTCCTTGTTCCTGTTGTCCAATTCTTGCATTGAAATCCCCCATGATGAGCTTGATATGTTGTTTCCCTTTGGTGTGTAACTGTTTGATTTCTTCATAAAATTCTTCAACCTCTTCGTCGGTATGGCTTGATGTTGGTGCATATACCTGTACTATTTGAAGTTGGTATCGCTGGGTTAGTTGAACAACAAGCCTCGCTGCTCGATCTGATGTACTTTCAACTTCCAGAAGACAGTCTTTAATTCTTTTGTTGATTAAGAAGCCAACACCACTTGTTCTTCCAGTTTCCGTTCCTCTATAATAAAACAAATGTCCGCTTTTAAGTTCCACCAATTCTTCACCTTTTCTTCTGACTTCACTGAGTCCTATAATGTCCCAATTGATCTTTTCAAGTTCCTCTTCCAATTCCTGAAGTTTTGCTTCAGAAGCAAGGGATCGTCCATTATACGTTGCCAAGGTCAATAACAAACGGCAGATTGGGCCATTCCAGTGATTTTTAGCACCCCCTGCTTTCATGCCACACTGACCGCTGCCTTGATCAGGAGCACTCCAGCACCTGGAGACTAGGGGCCATGGTTTCTGGTGTGTCAACATAATGGAGGAATTAGCCATAATTTCACCACGCTGGCTAGACGGGTTGGTGAATTAGCCCTCCCCTTCCGCCTTTCTATCCGTGTAGCAAATATTAATTTGCCTCATAAATAGAAAGCCCAGCCTGCACCACTTGAAGGCGGGGTAGGACACTAGGTTACTGGCCTGGCCGGTTCCACACATCGTCACATACGTTCAGCGTGTGGGTCTCCTTCCAGTTAGATACCAGCAACCCTTTTGCAGGCCTGAATAAATAAATATATATATGCAAGGTATTCATATTAAAACTCCCTTATTCAGAGCTGCCTACAGCTGTAACTATTCATTAGAAATTCTGAAACTTTGGGTACCTTAATAAAGGGATGGAAAGAATTTAGGGGAAAAAAATTCTCCAAATATTGCCACTGGAAATGCTTTACTGTAAAACTATACAAAGCATATATCTGAATTTTTGCAACAATGTCACTTATCAGATTTACGCTATAAAGGTGAAACATTCGCGGAAAATTCTTTTCAGTCTCGTCACCACCCAAAATGTCTAAACTTACAAGATCGTGCTTTGTTAGTAAAACTCCTATCAAAACGGTGATTCTGGAGCAGCATTTGCAAAAATTTCGGAGCTTGGAATGACTTTGAAGAGGTCCAATAATTTCTAAAGGATTCTGAAAAATTCTAACGTAATTTGAAGTAGAAGGATTGTTGGCTATTCACCCTGCAGTTGAAAGAAAATCTGTTTCTATAGAGGTGGTAGAGGAGCTTGCTATTCAAATTTAAGAGGACAGAGCTTCAAACCTTATGGGCAACATCATGGTTTGCCATGTTGTAGAAGCATTTGATGGACCATCTTTTTTTGATTATTCGTCCGATATTCTGGTATTATCCGTGCATACTTTTATTTGTTCAGCAGTTTCTTCCACATGTTTTTTAGGCATGGCTAATATTCTCAATATAATTTCTTCCTCGTTATGTGGTCGATTTTGAGTGGCCTTGGAAAATCCTTTGGTCATATAAATCACATTTTCATTTAGACAGTTCAGTGAATACTTACGATTGCCGAATTTGGGATTCAGAAAACTCCACTCGATCCTAGATGTTCAGTTGCATTCTCCAAAAGTAGCGGTATGGTGTGGATTTTCTGCATTATTTATTCTGGGGCCATACTTTTTCAAGGAGTTAACTCCGTCAAATCCAGTGACATGTTTTATTACTGGAAAGTGAATTTCATCGCCGTTAGAGAATTCAATTATTCTGGCTCTGCAAGCCCATCTATGTTTTAGACGAACAGTCACAGAACTCATCTGATCCTCAGATATGAATGCATGCATGCGATTTTTGCCTGCGGGGCTATTTAAAAAATTTGGTCAGTCATGATAATGTGAAAACCTTAAATTGTAAGATCTGTACGATCTTAAAGACAGCATTTCGAGGTACTCGCTTTGCTTAACTGTTGAACATGCCATTTTGAGATTTCAGAGGGTAGCTGACAATGGTGACCATGTTGAACAGGATTTTCCCTAGTATCGCAAGTCAATTATGTAGCAAAGTCTGCAACTGATTAATAAAATGGAGATAGTTCATCACGTACACTTACCAGGTGGTATTCCAGCCACTTTTTGAGGACTTTTTCTGAAAGTTTTGAATTTACTTTAAAATAACTGTGGTTGAAATTTTTAACATTGAAGTTATTTCATATTTTTTCAACTAGTTCTTGACTATTCAATTTATATCTATGAAAATAAAAACAAATTTCAAATGGATATGTTCATGGGTAAACGTTTGTGCAAATTAAATTTCATAATTGCTGGATGTGAACAAGATTGAAAATAAATTATTTTGCTTATCTGCTCATGTGCAAATGAATGTTTAATGTAAATAATATAGTTTTATGTGATACAGGTCCTTCAGTGGTACAGTGATGACATATTTGCCCAGTATGCTGTTAATCTGGGTTTGATATCCAATTAGCCCCAACCTAAAAACAAACAAAAAACAACCTAACTGAAATGCTCACTGTAGTTGGGGTTTGTTTTCCCTAAGTCTTAAGAGATTTGGATTCCTTGGGAAACTGTAGGTCCCGGTGCAGTATGACCTGTACTGTCCCTGTACTCTAAAGCAGAAACTGTTCTATTTTTTGATATTGGTGTGTATTTGAAATATCCATCCATTAGATTTTATTAGGTATTTTTAATTATGAATTCTTAACATTTATAGATGCTTTCCGAACTCAGTTCATCATCTTCTCGTGTTTTACAACTGGAAGGTTATGTCTATCTGCTAAAAAAAGAATATTCTGAAGCTCTGCTAAAGTTCGTAAATTTTATTTTTACCATTAGCATTTTTCTAAAATATTATTTTTGTTATTAGAACTAGTTGAAAACTTTTTGGAAAGTTAGAAGAACATTCTATTCTATTTATAGAATTCAGTAATTTTAGGAGTCCCTTTTTATACTGATAGTGAGTTGCATGTTTAAAGTACAAATGAAAGTTAAATTTAATTGGCTAAGCAAAAATGCTACATCAAAATAATATGTAGCAAATCCATAAACTCTACATAATTACTAATGTTGCGAAGAATACTAACATAGGGGAAAGCTAGTTGGAAATTATAGTATCATACTGTTAAAATTTAAGCTATAAATGCATGTTTTAATTCCATGGATTTTTGGTAAAGAACTAAAATCAAATGTATGGTCTCACCTTGTTTGACACAGAATGACCCTTGCACTATAAAAATACAACCAACCAACCTTTCGTAAAAAGTTTTAAAAATTTATTGGCACATATAGATTATTTTGAATAATAAATATGAATCATAGTCATAAAGTACAGTTCTATTTTGGTTTGATTTTCTTGTTTAACAATTGCAGGCTCAAAGAATCATGTAAGAATATTTCCAATGAGGAGTCTGCATTTTCCTTACACTTAATTGGGCGTGCTTTGTTTGAGACAGATCAGCCAAAGAAAGCTTTCGAAATATTTTTGAAGGTATTCATATGTTTAGTTTTTTTTGTTAATGAGCATTAGTATAGATATCTTAAATTAGTTGCAGTACAGGATGACCCTTGCTGTCCTTGAGCCATAAAAATACAAGCAATTAGTTGCAAAGCACATGTTTTTCATGCAACTTCAAAGTTCCATTGCATTGTCATTTAAAAATAATAGTTTTGTATGCTTCACAAACACACCAATGTTGTTCAACATGAGATTTGCCTTTGAGGATAAATTTTCCGTTTTTTTGTATTTTTCGATTTGTAAAAGTTTTAAGTTATAGTAATACGCTCATGTACTTTCAAAACTTACTTTGATGATTCTCAATGTGTCTTTGCTTTGATAAAGTTACCTATAAAAAAAAAAAAAAAAGATTTGGCATAATTTTATTACTCCTATACAGTAGTCAATTATTGACTAACTCACCAGTGTATAAGTGGATATTTTATCGTTGTGCTTTTATATGCATTAGTAGGACACCATTAATTGGTATCCTATCTACTAACTCCTTATTTTATATGTTAATGAATGGATGTTGAATTGCGTATCTGAGGGATCTCTAGAGATCCATGAACTGTTGCTAGACATGTAGAGTTCATGGATTTGTGTTCTTTTCTCAAAGTTCTGCCCTTTCCATTAGCATCATGAACTTCAACTTGTCAGACCAAGCAGCTTTTTCCAGTCCACAATGGTCTCTTGCTATGCACTAGGAGACATTCTCCAATGTTCTTTCATGATAACAATTGTACCCTATGTGGTGGCCATTAGCTATTGTAGCCTAATAGTCATTAGTGGTTCATTGTGATATGTTACATTTCCCCACCATGGTTGAAATTGTCAATGATTTGTGAAATTGTATCCCTTCTGTTTGTTTGAACAATTTGAGCTGTCCTCTTCTAACCTCTCTCATCAGTGAGGAATTGTTTTTCCCCAGGAGTGCTTATGACTTTGGTGTTCATCAATCTTGAGTTACCCTGCAAACTGTAGTATGGGAAAATTTCAGGTAACTGCTATTTCAGAGAGATTCCATGCAACATGTTTTGCTCTTATAATCATCTCGCATTCAAAATCCCGTAGATCGTTCATTTTCCCCATTCTAGATATGGTTTTATGCTTATCTCATACTGAAAGGATTGTTCTGCTGCATTAATATCTAAAAATTTAATCATGTGATTTGCAACATAGACAACTTATTTGGATGCACAGCATGGGTGTATTCGATGAAGTGGAATCTAAGTGTATGAATAAGTGAACATGTTAAAAAATGCTATGGTGATGTAGCATGTTAAGCACTATCCTGCTATTTAAGATTCTGTTCTCAAAGGAGTAAAGCTGGCTAGTTTCAAAGTCACATTAGACTATTTGTTTCATCTTAAATCTTGGAACCTAACACTTACTCAGAGATCTCATAAAAAGATCGCACTGCTCACTGTAGTCCGGGGTTTGGTTCCCTAGGCCATAAGAGGTTCGGATTCCTCGGAAAACAGTAGGTCCCGGCGCAGCATGACCATTGTAGTCTTTGAGCCGTAAAACCACAATAATAATAATAATAATAATAATAATCTTGCACCTCTAAACTAAACAAGTTAGAGCCTGTTCATCAAAACATTAAGTTGAGGTTAGAGACAACGAAAATATTTGTCATTGGCTTAAATAATGTTTTTATCAAGTTACTAGGATTTAAAATTATGAATTAGACATTGGGAACTGAAGGCTTTAAAATAAATTGGTTCTGTCTTACAGTGTCTGGCAACTAGCAACATTAAATGTTTTTGCATCCTCTATGTTCACATGCATAATAGAAAAATAATCAGTGACCACATTCTATATGTGCTTTTTGTTTCCAGGCTGCAGAAATTGATCCCTTTTATTTCAAGAATTTTCTGTATTTGGGACAATATTATGTGCTGTATGAACATGATAAAAAGTATATATGTTTTGATTTACAATTGCTTATCTGTTTGACTAAAACAAAATGTGGAAATGTAGCAGTGATTTTTCTCAAACTTTTAGGGTAGACCGTGTTCACATGCTTAGGGGCCTCCGGTGGTGGTGCAGTGATAACGCATTTGCCTATTGTGTGGTTATGGGTTGAATTCCTAACTGTGCTTTAAAAAAAAAAAAGCTTTCTAACTACTCACTGTAGTCCGAGGTTTGGTTCCCAAGACCTTAAGAGGTTTGGATTCACGGGAAAGTTGTGTATCCTGGCACAGCATGACCCTTATGCCATAAAATTTGCACAAACAAATATGTTTACATATGTATTACATACTATTTTAAAGTGTATTGTTCAGATTCCCTCTTTGTCTTAAAACCTTTCACTTTAAGGAAGAGCTTAGTGTAGAAAAAATTTAAAATTAAACATAATTATGCAGTTTTTAAATTTTTTTTTTCAGTATATATACAGTAGAACCTGCTTGAAGTGACTATCTTTTGAGACTGGACTGTAATGGTCACTATAGACAGGTGATCACTACATGACAGACTTCGATATACGCATGACCAAGTCCCTACCAGTTCTCCCCTATAAAAAGTGGTCATCTTATCCACGTTGTCAATTTACCAAGGTAGTCACTTTATCAAGCTCCACTGTATATTCTTTTTACCTGCATATATAACACTGGTGTGCAAAAGTTTTAAATATGATATTTATACTTGTAAATATTTCATGAACAAAACATCAAAATGAAACAAAACTTGGGGTATGCTTATATAAAAAGGTAGTGTTAGTATAGCAATAGAAAAACAACGATGAAAAGAATTTTTATGCAGAAATTATTCATTTTGTAACAGATGCCAAAACATGATTTTCATGTCTTACAGAAAAAATTTAGACAAGCTGGGATGTTGTTGTGAAGCAAAGTTAAGGAAAGTAAACTTTTTAAATATAAACCATGTGATCAACTCTTGCAACCGCAAACCTCACATTATTATTTTTTGTTCTCTGTGAGGTTATCCATGAGCTATGGGGAGAAAAGGGCTGTATTTCTGAAGTAAAACTGTCTTTAGCTCTGTAGTTATCCTTGATAAGGGCTTATAGGATGCAGTTCACCTTCTTAGTGCATCTCTCATATACTCAGTGGGATTCATATCTGAAAACAGTGATGGCCACTGAATTTACTGAATGTTTTCACTTTGAAGAAAATTGTTGACCAGCTGAGATTGGTAATGATGTACATTATCATCCATGAATAAGAATTATGGATCTACAGGACTTTGAAAAAGAACACTAGGTTCTAGTATGTCCCTGTGTCTCTTACCAATGATGGGACTATGGTTGAAAATATGGAGTTTTATGTGCCTGTCCATTCAATATTATGCTTACCTCATACCATAACTTTACCATATCCAAATTAACCCCCGTCAATAATTTTTTAAGGTTGATGATAATGTGTTTCCTATCCTCTACGTACGGTTGTGCTATGAGAATCAGTGTACAAACTGTATCTGGATTCATCAGTGAGGCGTACATTGTGTCACTGATTCAGAGTTCAGCTTTGTTATTTCTGATTTCGTTGTAAACACACATGCTTGTATGCAGGGATGAGTGGGAGACAAACTGCTGAACAATTTAATACAGGTCGCTTTTTTCCCTAGCTTCTTATGAAGTTTGTCTGGGAATATATGTTCTTATGGCTGGCTATCAGCTCTTCATAGAGTTTCCTTGCAGACATCGTCCTGTGACATCATGCATTTGGTGCCAGATACTACATTTAACTGTGTGAGATATCTGTCCTGCTGAGTGGTTATAACTCATAGATGATCTTGTACTGGTTGACATTTAATGTATCCAGTACCTTGGAACCTTCTGCACAGTCTGTAGCTCACACATTGTGGCATATTTAGTGCTCTGTAAACTTCTGTCTGTGACTGTTCTGATTCCATCGTTCTGATGATTCTACCTATAACAATAAACTTATTCTTTGTGCTATAATTAGCTTATACTCAATAATTACAGTACCACCTTTTAAAAGGATTGCAAGAAACTTGAATAAGACACGCTAGGGTTTGCTGTAGTTATATAATTGGCATATGCATATCTTATTTGCACCTGTCATTTATCAACTATTGAAATTTTAATGTACACGGCTATTTGTTTGGGTTAGTAGATAATCTACATGCAAATTTCTGCTGTTTTTCATAGGAATTTTTATTACATTCTGCTCATAATTCTTCAACTAAGGTTTGAATAAATGTATGTGTAGGTAATTTTTTCTGACACTTTTGTAGAGTATCCAGGCATTTATAGCAGCAAAGTCTAAAATGTTATAAAATGTTTGAATGGGCCATGACCTTGAAGCTGCTTTTACAAAATATTGTCGCACCATTTGATCTACAGTATCTACCCCATATTTTGTTTCATTATTAAAACTATCAGGTATTTCCCTTTTTGAGGTTGCAACTGTAATGCTTGAATACATAAAACTTAGTATTAGAAAATTTTTTCCTTTTCCCTAGTATATTGTCATTGTTGACTCAGTTTCTTCATTTCTCAATAGTTTTGTTGAACACTATATAGCTGCTCATCTTTTCTAGATTTTACATAGTCAAGAATTTCTCTTCTAGCTCTAAAATTATTCCTACTAAACTTGTTTGTTTCTCCTTGAGTTGTTTAACCAACTCTAGGGAAGTAAAAAAAATTGTCAGCTGTTACATTTCTCCTTTATTTTGAAAAGGTTCAGTCAATTTTAGAACCACATTTTAAGAAAATCTCTGATTTTGAGGTCATGCTTCATCTTTCCTCAAGTAAGGAAATGCATTCAATATATATTTAGTCTCTAAATCAACAACTATCCAAAATTTTTGCCCATATTTGTCTGGTTTAGACGAAATAAATTGAGTGAAAGGGCACCGTGTCTTGCTAGGGAACAACTATTCACCTATTGTGATGTATTGACCAGGCTGAAAACAACACACGAAATTTTCTGTAAAACGATTCCTGACCAGAAACCGTTGCAAATTTGTTCAGTTGTATGTGAGCAGAACACATTTATTTGATATCAAACTATAAAAACCTTGAAATTTTCTCCCGTATGAACTTTTAGAAGTACATTCTTTCTAACGAAAACCGTCACAGGCTACAAGTACTTCAGAATCTTGAGAATTATAAATTTCATCCTTTTCACTACTATCCGAATTAGATGATTCAAGACAAATAAAATTATCATCATCATCATCAGAAGCTACATCAATTTCAGATAAATCACCGCCTTCTGATTCATTATCAGACAAATCTCGGAGAAATGTTGCAATTTCTTCTGGACTAGATCTTCTTTTATGAGATGTTTTATAGCTTTTTTTTTTTTTTTTAAATTAAAAACAATTAAAAACAACTAAAAATATAAGGAAAACTGAAATGAAGTGATCATAACCTAAAAGTAAACATGCATACATTTTCGCTGAAGAAACAAGCAATGTGCCAATACCAGATGCTTGAACTAGCTCATTTTACGATAGTGTACCGAATGCTTGGACCTGGTTGATTTTATGGTAATGGGTGGGAAGATACCCTTTCACGTCTTGGTAACACTGAATGCCCTCAACAAGCAACAAGGGAATAGAACGAAACTTGAAATGAGAGGAGTAAGGACGCATATTGAAAGGAAAATATCGATATTCATATCATATGATATAGCGAATCTTGGATATATCACTCAGTGTTGCCAAATGTAGCTATTTTGTAGCTACATTTGGCTATTTTTAGCTACTTAGTCTAATTTAGCAGGTCATATCGAGCTATATCGGATAAAAAAATTGCGATATATCATCGACATATCGAAAAGAAAATATCAATACATTTTTCCAATATATCTAAGGGAAAATATCGATATATCATGATACGATATTGCATCCCTAAAGAGAGGTGAATAGTTGCAGTGTCGAATCGACACCAAATGGGCATTCTTAATAAATTTGCTGGTAAAATGAATATGAATAAAGCTAAGCTCTCAAAAATTTGCACGTACACTCCTCCCACAAATTAAATAAAAGTCACGAAAGATGAAAAATATCAATTGAACATTGCGGAATTTATTAGAGAATTTATAAGGCTCGGTGTTGAAATGACACCTCTGGGCATTCTAGTGTTAAAGAATTCTAAACAAAACGTGTTATGCGAAAATGTTGAAAAATCAATACTTTTGAACTAATTGCAATTAACAATTAAAATATGACCAATCATGACACAACTTCACCTCTCATTTTTTTTTTAACACAACCATTAATATATCAATCATTTAAGTCTTTTCCCATGCTTTGATGTTTAGAAGAAATTTAAGTTTTTGATCGTTCACAAAGTCTTTTTTACACATCCTAAATTTTGAAAGGAAACCTAACTGTGGCATTATACATTCTGCGTTTTTTACGTCATATTAAGTAAACTGCTGATGATTAAAATTAACATACCAAGAAGGAAAGCAAATTGCAAAATCATGTTTATTGTACATATACAGTATAATGGAAGATATGATTAAAGTACAAGTAATTTTGAGGTACAGAGCATGCAAAAATCAGTACCTAGAGAAGTCACCTTAGGCAGCAATAATAGCTTTAATCCGGCTTGGTGTAGAGCCGAACAGAGTTTGGGTGGTAGGTATGGGTACAGCATTACATGTGGCTTCAATTGTATGCCAGAGTTCATCTATCGTACTTGCGAGTGGTAACATGCCAGTCTCTCAGCAACCATTGACCGGACATTCTCAGTTGGTGAGAGATTTGGAGAACATGCTGCCAGGGCAACAGTCGAACACCCTCTGTACTAAGGAAGGTCAGGACAGCATGGGCAACATGCAGTTGTGCATCATCCTGTTGAAAAGTAGTGTGATGAAGGCCTTGAAGATACGGCACAGCCACAGGCTTTAACGTATCAGAAATGTAATAGTGGCTGTCCAAATTACTGGCTATGGGAACAAGAGGTAATTGGGATGTGTACTCCCAATGACATTCCATGCCATCAGTCCAGATGCTGGGCCCATACAATGATGATGAGTGCAAGCTTGCAATATTCGTTCCCCTTGGTGCCTCCACGCATCAATACGGTGCCATCATAATGTTCTATGCAGAATAGAGATTCATCTAAAAAGATGTGACACCACTCCTGCATCACTGGTTGCGATGATGTAGCAAAAATGATGGTTACCAATTGATATTGCACAATGTGATTTATACAGATTATGATACATGCTTTATCACTGCCGCAAATGAAATGCACTTCTGTGACAGCAGGATGTTTGCTGTTGCTTTTCTTTTAAATTTGGTCAATCGCA
>QLNU02015360.1:279173485-279185696 GCA_006491805.2 Dysdera silvatica
GATTTTGCATGAGAAATCACCAAATCTGGTGTTTGCTGTTGATTATGACGTAAACAATTATAACTCTGGGCAGAGTTTCAGTACCCTGAACTTCAAATAACGCATGACCTAAGCAGGCTTTTAAAAACCAGTGTAATCTTCCCTTCTTATCTCTCTGTGGAAAGGGAATCCCTTGCATGAATTCATGTGTCATTGTATTAAAGCGATGCTAAATGGGTTGGCTTTGCTTTATTATTGGTTTAAATATGATTTGAAATATCTTATCAAATATTGATTTTCAGCAAAAATTTTACTGGGCATCTTTTATTCCTTTTTTCACAAAAAATCATGTAGTGAACTTTTTCTGCCATTTGGTAAACACCCTGTGTATTTATATATATATAGGGTGTATACAAAATGGCGGAAAAGAAGTTCACTACACGATTCCTTGTGAAAAAAGGAATAAAAAATGTCCAGTGCATTTTATGCTTAAAATCAATATTTAATAAGTTATTTCAAATCATAGTTGAACCAATAATAAGGCAAAGCCAACCCATTTAGCATCGCTCTAATGCAATGACACATGCGCTCATGCATGTACATCCCTTCCCACTGTTAGAGATAAGAAGCGGAAATTTCACTGGTTTTTAAAAACTTGCTAATGGTCACGTGTTACTTGAATTTCAGAATATTGAAACTCACACCCACGTTACGTCATAATCAACAGTAAACACCACATTTGGTGATTTCTCGTGCCAAATCACTCATACCAGGGATGGGATGTATACGGATCGGAATGGGCTGTTTGCCACTAGATTCAACCTTTTTTCTTCTTTGTTGTGGGGAAAATATTAAAATTAATAGTATTTTTCTCTTATTTTGTAAATGCTTGAATTACTTGGCTACTGTAAAAGGAAGGTCACAAATTACTTGACTACTATAAAAGTGGGTCGCAGCGTGAAAAAGGTTGGGAACCACTGCCTTAGACTACAGTGAGCAATTAGTAAACATTCTTTTTTTTTTTGAAAGTTGGGTGTGGAACCCTCAACAATGGCACATCAGGTGAAAGGATAATGACTGCAGGGCCTATTATATATTCGTGATTTTGGGGGAATGCTGCTCTGATACAGAAAAATATCCGTTGAAATTTAGTAGCAATGCAATATTGATTTAGTTCAAGAATTTTATTTTGTTAAATTATGTTTCACTGAAATTTATCTTCAAATTGTATGCAGAATTGTTTTTCATATTTAACATATTTCACACGCTCAGATATCTTTTTTTTGCAAAGTGCTTTCGCTGGCCATTTTTTCTCCCTGTGAGATAGCACAGTTATAAGAAGTGAAGCTAATTTCCACTTTAATGTGAAATATTCATATTGTGTCAATTTTACGGAAAAAAAAATTTCTTTTTGCCAAGCATTTTGTACATTCATTTTTTGGTATGATCTACTAGAATTGGCAATTTTTATGGGTTTATTTACAAATTTGATTTTTTTTTTTCAAATTTAATGCGTTGGAAGTAATTAATACTTAGATTGGCTGATGGCAAGGGTCAAAACATGTGGTTGCCTGCTTGCCTTGGCAATTAAATTTTTAGAAATGCAAGTTAAACAAAAAAAAGCAGTTGCCCCTGGGGCAATTAAAATTTTCCTTTTTTTTAATCTCGATATTTATAATATTGAAAATATCGCTAAAATGCAATATATAATCAGATTTTCAACACATGTTTTGTACTGCTGCTACCAGTTTGACAAAGAAGCTTTTAATACTTCTCTATATCATAAAACGTTTCAACAAATGCTTCGGAGACGGTATTGTTTCTATTCAAGAAGTGCTCTAAGTATGGCCGGTCTCAAAACAACACACAGTGCGTTAAAAACAAGATTTGTGAAACCCAGGCATGCTGATGAAACGAGGTGGATTACTTACTCCCTTGAAGCTGCAACTGCAGTTCATTAGTTATATCCAGCTTTTATTAAACACCTTGAACAGGTTTCTGTAAGTGGACACAGTACTGAAGCAAAGGGTAAGTCAGAAAAGCTTTACAAAGTAATTACATCAGAGAACTTTATTTTATACTTGCATTTTCTGATGGACATTTTGCCTACTCTCAGTCAGTTATCATTAAATTTTCAACTACAAAATTTGCCCCTCCTTGAAGTATATTATACACTATACAATAACTTATGTACACGGAAAAACTAGAATCAAGCCCAGGAATCAACTTTAGTAGTATTCTGTCTTCAAAACTATTTCGTAATGTAAAAATAAAATTCCAAGCTTGCAAAGATTTTACTGCTTTATCGGCAACAATAAAATCTCTTCTTCAATCACTGAAAAACGTAATTAAAGATGTTTCAGCTGTAGATTCTATGAACTTTTTCAATTTCAAAATTTGGCTCGGAAAGTTTGAAAAAACATGTGGGGACAGAGAAATTACTAAATGCATTACAATATTTGATGATGTTATGTCAGAAAACATCTGTTGTGTGGAAAGCATCATATGCAAATGGATTGATTTTAAACATTTTTTGTACATAAAACGCAAGAATGTCTGCAAGTATGAGTGGAATTTTATGAATGAACCGAATACTATAAAGAATTTTTCACTGTTAATAGACTTGCTTCTCAGTCTTCCAACTCAGAGTGTGGATTGTGAACAAGGTTTTTCTGTCATGAAAAGGGTAAAAGGTAATTGGCAAAGCAAACTGCATGTTTTCGTTACAACAGACTTAATACAAATAACACTATCATCTGCACGTAGCGAAGATTTTGAATCAAATGAAGTCATTAACGTGTGGTTAAGTGCAAAACAGAGAAAACCATACCAGAAACTATATAAAAGTCGAAAACAATTACTTCTTTTGCCAGAAGATTCGCTTGTCTCATAGAGTGATAATTGTACAGACCATAGCTGTACAACAGATGATGATTAAAAGAATTGCATCATGGGTAAATTCTTTATTCCTATTTTCACCCCTTAATATGCAAGCGAATATGGCAATTTTACGAATACATATTTATTATATCATTGTAATGACCGTCAACAAAATTTCTCATTTTGTACAATAAATAACTTAGGGCAACCAAAATATTTCCAGTGGTTGCCCCATGGGCAAAAATTCACAAGTTTCAACCCTTGGCTGATGGACAGATTTCCACCTTCATGTTTGCTTTTGATAAATTATCAAATGAATTGGCTGAATTATGTTATACACCACACTTTTTCAACTACAAACGTTTTGTAACTGACTTCAAGCTAACTAGAAAAGATGTTTATAAATCGCAAACTGGTTTGTAATTTGCTGTGTTATGATTATATTTAGAAAAATCAATGATTTTTCACCATTTCCACATTAATGTTTTTTGCTTAGAATTCTTAAAGGCAATGGTTTTCAGTCTTTTTATCCCATGGAACCCTTTTCATGTAACATGTTTAGCTACAGAACTATTTCATAAATATTATTTAAGGAAATTTTAAAGGGTTATTATTTATCACTGCTCAGACATAAAGATAAAAATAAGGAATCAGAATATAATAGCTAAATAATACTATTTTATTGCCGTGTAATATTGGTTATGGTTAGTTAATTAAGGGATGGTTAAAGGGGTGGAGCATAAAATTAAAGATTTTAAACATTTCCTTTGAATTTTTTGTGTTGTACAAACTGCTTACCGAACCCCTAGAGCAGTGTTCCTGAAACTGTGGTCCTCAGTGACTTACCAAGTAATCTGCAAGATCATCACCAAATTTCGAAAAAAAATGAACTAGAAATTACTGGTGTAGCTAGAATTCGGGTAAGGCTTAGGCATTTCTCATAAATATTACTTGTTATAAACCTTAGCTTTTAACGTTTCGTCAAAGGTTTGGGAATACACCCATGCTGTCTACATTGCTTATTATTATTATTTAAGTTAATGATGTCATTTTCATTGTAAATTTGACAAAATAAGATCATAACTGACACTCTCCTTATCAAATAGTGTTACTCTAAAAATTATTTTGTTTCAGGTGGGTTTGGCAACCAACCCATATTTTAAGAACATGGTCGGATATTTTAGAGATTTTCTGCTAAATGCTTGTACTTAAAAAAATAAAAAAAGAAGCAAGCTAGCTTAAAATTTTCCACAAAAGGAGTTAAAATTAACTGCAAGTTACATTTCAAGGGATGAATAAATTTCTCCTACCTGAGCTTTTATATATATATATATATACAAGCCTGCTAATAAATCATGTAAATCGAAGGTTACTTTGGTTATGGGAGAGGCAGGGCGGATCAGTATGACTGACTAAGTAGGGCTTAATGTTATTAACCATAGTTGGCAACCTTAATTTCAGACAGTTTTTCCTATTTGTAAGAACCCATTTATATGATTTCAAAGGATTGTAACATTTAATTTCATTTTGGTTTTCTTTGCACTTTGGTTCCTTCAGTTTTACTATTACCTTTATTTGAAACATTTTATTAACTCCTTGTAGGGGGAATGTCATATTCTCATAAATTTGAGGAAAACATGTACAATGTACTGCAGACTTCTTCTTTAAACATGGTACAATAGTAAGGAGGGATGGGGGAAGAGTGAATGTTTGCAGTTTGAAAGAGTGAAAGCAGTGTTAACAAGCAGATAAGGAATTTCAAATGTCCATGATTTTAATGGGCCTAGTTTGACCATGAAAAAAGAAAAAAAAGGTCAAAATTTTGAATTAAGTATATCTGAATATAGAGAATTTTTAATGTAAATAAATAAAAATATCAACATTTTGTTAAATTTGTTGTACGGAAAATTGTATTATATAGAAGTTTGTTATATATATAGAGAGACTATACAGGGTGTTCATTTAAAAACGCACCATCTTAATAACTTTGGTTCTAAAGTTGGTACAATTTTGGGCAAAAATATGTCAGATTTTATTTGCAGGAGGAAGCCTAAAATAAATATTAAAAAAAAAAAAATTTGTTCAACCGATCCCCATACCCAGGCTTCCAAACTTTGAATTTTCAAATGGCAACCCCTATCTTATAATATATAATTTTAAACAGCATAAAAAATAAAATATTTTTGAAAAAAAAAAAAAATTAAACTGGTTCATGCATTCGAAGAAAGATCTGAAATAAAATCGTTATTTTGTGTTATTCGCACTGATATCCCGATAGAAAGAAATATTGACTTCAGTATTTGTGTCTTTCTCCTACTATTATCACTGTGCATGACCAACACACTACACACTAAAGAAACCTGAATTTTTGCACAGATGGTGTGCAAATCAGTTCATTCTATCTAAAGATAAGTCGAAGCTCTCTCAATCTTTCTAGTATTATGTTTGAAAGGCTTAAGATAATGATTACACTTTTATCTCTTTCTCATGAACCCATGAAGCAAATTCATTTTCATTTATGCAAAAACATTTTTTTTACACTGCTTAAAACGATATATCACAAGATAGGGGGTGCCATTTGAAAATTCAAAGTTGGGGGCCGGGGTTGAAAAAAAAATGTTTGATACTAATTTTGGGCTTCCCCTGCAAATAAAAATTTACATGTTTTTGCTCAAAATCGTACCTTCCTTAGAATCAAAGTTATTAAGGTGGGATGTTTTTAAATGATCACACTGTATGTATATAGGGTATGAGATCCGGACCAATGAAAATCCTCGCTATATTCGGTCACACACTAAATCCCTTTTGGCATTTAAAATTCCAAGTTTTGAAAAAATCTGTACAAATAATATATGTGCATCTAACATGCACACAATACTATTCAGCTTTAAATTTGCTTAAAATTTAATGAACAATTACTTGCATTTTAGTACAATAAGCTAAATATATGGCCTTGGAAAAGGTTTTGAGGGGTTAACTCCTCCCCTTATTCAAACAATATTATTAGCTGTAATATAAAATTCCTTGTTGGATAATATTTTGTTTCCATCAAAACCTTATCCCCTTTTCCATCAAAAACACCCTCTTCCCTTTTAATTTTTCTTCAAACAGGCTTGGCTAAAAGATATATGATATAAGGGAACTTACATTAGTTATTCCAAAAACAAGCTTCGTTTGGAAATGTTCATAAAACAACCGAAAGTTGTTTGCTTCATTTTGCAACATTCATGCTCATTAAGTTTTTATCTTGAAATATTTAGCCTATTAAATAGTCACCAATGCAGTTCATTGCCTTGAAAAGGTGGTCATCAACCCCCTTACTATGTGTTCTAAAAGAGATGAAAGCTTACAGAAATGATCCAGTTTCAAGTGCTGAAAGTTTGTTATATTTTCGTCTCTTTTAAATGACATCCTGGCTCACTGATTTTTTTTAATATTTTCAATTTTCTTTTATTTTAGAATTTTCTACACTTTGTATAAAATATCTCACCATTTTTTTTTTTGTTCATTAAATCCGAGTCTGCAAAAATTTTGTTCACTGAAAATGATTAATTTGTATTGCACTTCATTATTATACCAGACAAAATCCATATTTTCCTTGTTAAATGCAGGCTCGTTATAAGTGATTCCTATTGTATGTACACACACACACATATATATGTATATATTCATTCTAGACATGCACGGCAGTGTTATCAAAGGGCATTTGACTTAGATAATTCTGATGCTGAAGTTGCAAGGTGTTTATCCAACTTACTTAAGTCAATTGGTGATCATGTATGTATTTTTATTAAAAAATATTTCATTTGTTATTGCATGCTTAAAGTCTACGTTAAATCTTATTACTCTGAGTTAGCGTGATTCAGAAAAAGTGAAATACTGTACATTAAAAAGAAGAAGAAAAAAAATTTTTGATCGCCAAAACGATTGATCTATAAATCATTCCTTGTTTGGTGCAGAATGACCCTTGCTGTCCTTGTGCCATAAAAATACAACTAACCAGTCTTTTAATCATTCAGTCACCATTCTCTAATATTATCTTTCATGGTAAGTTTGTTCTTGCTCTGAGTATAGCCATCAATTAAAATTTTAGAGAAAATTGACTACACACTCTTATTTCTTAATTACTTTTAAGGTATTCTATGTTTGTGCTCTTATTTAAATAATGGAGTTATTAAAAAATTTTTTTTTTTAATTAACTGAAATGCATTTCAAATAGTACTAAAAAATTTTCTGCATTCTAATATTAACATTCATGTATAGGTGCTGGATTATCTGTGTTGCATTACCTTATATCCCTATATATTTACTGCTACTAGTTCACGCTTCGTTGATGTTCATGCTAATTCAATTATCTGACTCCATTCTTAATAATCGCAACGATTTATTAATGAAACATAATAATAATTTTAAAAACACATTAAATAAAGAACATAATTGCAGTAACAAAATGAACATAAGACCAAATAATACTGCTGTTGCACCTTACACGTCCACCCAACAGGCTTTATACATTTGACACATTACCACTGTATGCTTGCGTTCTGATATAGTTCGTTTCCAGTTTGTCCGCAATGTGTTAATTACGATTGTGTCCGTCCATGATGCATGAAAATTCAATTATGTAGTTATATTCATAAAAATTAATTTTCTTCTTACATGAAATACTTTTAAGTGTATGTTTTTGTGCTGTTGTAAATTTAGGAGGCTAATTTCAAGGTTTTGAAGAAAGTGTCTGAAGTAGAAAATCTAAGAAGGTATTTTATAATTTAATTTCTTTTTTAGTACATTCAAACTTGATTATAAGGAACTTAGATTTTCTTTATATATTTAATAAAATTTTCATGTGTGAATAAGTTTTTGATACTTCACCTTTATGTAGTTCATTCTAGAATCTATATTCTAGGTACAGAAAAACATGCCACTTAGTCAGACTGGAGTTGAACCAGAATATTTGGGTTACTGTCTGAATGCCTTGGCCGCTGGGCAAAAGTTGGCTTTTTCAACTTTAAAATGAGTACCCATGTGGCAGTTTATTTTTACCTAAAATACAGGTTCCAGCATGAAACATATAAAAGTGGAGTGTCAAAACTTAATCGTATTTGAATAATCCCTACATTCCTGTATTTCTTAAGGTGTTATTTGATCGAAAATTTTGTATATTGAAAATTACACAAAAATAGCCACTAGTCTTTGTTCCATCTGTATGATACAGGATTGATGACTGTCTATCAAAATCTGTATTCCCACAAATGTTAACCGTTTTAAATTGTAAATACTAAAGCAACGTAAAATTGCACATATGTAATAATAAAATGGTCATTGTCTAGAATGTGAGAAGATAAACAAATGAAAATTTTATATATATATAAAGGTGTGCCACCGAAATAAAGCCACCGTGATTATATGCCGTAACTGGACACGAAACAAACCAATAAGAACGAAACAAATATATTAAGAAAGTCTATATACATATACATATTTGCAAGGAGTAATTCGGCCCTGCGGTGGCGCAGTGTGGTAACGCGTTCTCCTATTGCGCGGCTAATCCGGGTTCGACTCCCAGCAGTGCAAAAAGAACGCTTACTCAGAGATCTCATAAAGATCGCACTGCTCACTGTAGTCCGGGGTTTGGTTCCCTAGGCCTTAAGAGGTTCGGATTCCTCGGAAAACAGTAGGTCCCGGCGCAGCATGACCACTGTAGTCTTTGAGCCGTAAAACCACAAACAAACCAAACCAAGGAGTAACTCACTCCCTGCCCCACATGGACAGGAAAAATGTGCAGAGGTAAAACGTGTCCCGCTGAAATAAAGCCACAATCCTTATTAGTGTTTTGGGTAACTCTCAACATTCGAGCTGCTACAGGTAAACAGGTTTATGACGTCAGGAAGTTGTCAAATAACTTACCTGTTCTATCCCAGTCGAATGTTGACTTCAGAAGGCTGTATTTTCTATTTCTCCTGCAGTATTGCAATGGGAAAACGAACCCAGCTATCAGAGTTCGAGAAAGGCCAGCTAACAGCTTTTAAGGAACAAGGTCTTTCACACAGACAAATATCTAAGCAAATCAAACGATCTAAAACCGTAATAGACAGTTTTGTGAATCAGGGCAATACGTACAGATATAAAAAAGGAGGTGTACAGGCAGAAAAATGACTTCCAGGCAGCAAAGAGATATTGTGCATCGTCTTTCACAAGGTGGTATTTCCCTCAGACAATTGGCCAAAGAGGATAACATCCCTGTGACAAAATCAACTCTGTCACGGATTGTAAAACATACAAACAACTTGCGATATAAAAAAAGGAAACACCAGCCCATGTTGAAAGCTATACACAAGCAAAGGATAGTAGATTGGGCCAAATATAATCAAACCTTGAAGGACCAGTGGAATCGTGTTATTCTCAGATGAGAAAAATTTAATTTGAATGGCTAGGACGGTCTTGCGTTCTCTTGGCATGACATGAGGAAAGAGGAAATCTGCTCCAAAAGACAGTAAGGTGGAGGCTCATTAATGGTGTGGGGAAGCTTTGGCTATGGTGGTAAACTTAACCTGGCTTTTCCCTTAGGCCGCATAGAGGCTACCAATTACCAAAAAATGCTAGAAATCCAGTTACTGCCATTTGCAGAGAGAATTGGTGGCCCAAGTTGGATTTTCCAGCAGGACAACGCCCCCATTCACGTTGCAAAATCCCCCTTAGAATGGTTTTTGCATAATGGGGTGCATGTCATGGAGTGGCCTGCCCTTTCCCTTGATCTTATTTCCCAAGAAAATGTGTGGGGGTAACCTCAGTAGGGCTGTATATGCCAATGGCAGACAGTTTCAGTCTGTGGCAGAATTAAAGGTTGCCATCATTGAAGTCTGGGATAATACTGATGCCACTGTCCTCCAGGGATTGGTAAATGGTATGCCACATCGTGTTTTCCAAGTCATATATAATTATGGCGGATATATTGGCTATTAACAGTAGTGGCTTTATTTCGGCGGGATACTTCCCCCTTTTTTTACACGTTCATTTTTTCCGGCCCAGGTGGGGCAGAGTTACTCTTTGTACATATGCATTTGTATATAGACTTTCGTAATATATTTGCTTCATTCTTATTGATTTGTTTCGTGGCCAGTTAATGGCACACAATCATGGTGGCTTTATTTTGGTGGGACACACCTTATATATATAATTGAGGTAAATGGATGACAAGCAAATGCAAATATAAAGTTCAAAATTAAAAAATGGGAAATGAAAATAAAAGATAAGGAAATTGTACCATAAGTATAAAATACAGGGTACCAGGGAGGAAATTACATAAAAAGGTTAAACACTGGTAAAATAGCAATGAAAAAGATCACTCAAGCTTTCGGACGCATCAGCAGCAGTCCTTCATCAGGAGTAATAATAGTAATACTTTATTCCTTATTATTTTATACATCAGGATACTATAAATGATGTTGTTATTTTCAGTACTACAGTGTACATTTTCATTACTCAAATTTAAGTAGGGTATTTGAATGAAAAATTCAATTCTGCTTTAATTATAATGTACTGTTAGAATTTCTTTATATATTTAATAAAATTTTCGTCTATGAATAAGTTTTTGATACTTCACCTTCATGTAGTTCGTTCTAGAATCTATGTTCTCAGTACAGAAAAAATGTACCATAGGTGCTAATCCTTCCGATTTGCCCGGAAGGCTTATGATTTTTTTATCGGTTTTCTAATCTTCGGGTCGGAAAGCATTTTCTTCTGATTTTTAGAAATTATGTCTAAAATCTCCACTGTTTAATTTCTAAGAAAAAATTGTGTTTCTTAAATACCTATTTTTGTTGGTGCATATTCATTAAACTTTTTCTGCATACTTAAACAATCATAAATGCAAATGGTAATCAAGCGAGAAAAATTTGTCTGCCGTTGATGGAACGTGAGTGGTGATCGACTACAGATACTTTACTTCTAGTTGTGTCCTATGCTAATTATGGTAACTTGTCAATTATTGTTTATCGATTTTCCATATATTATATGTATTTTTAGCAGGTTTCAATAAATATTGAATCGCTATTGTTTCTGATTTGTCCCTTGGTCTATCTGTCATCAATAAGAGGGTAAGATAAAGGTTTCCCATAAATACAATAATAATAGCTATTATTAACATTGAAAATCTATGGAGTCCCCATATGTCATACTACTCATTAATGTGGTTACTCGGTAAACTCATCATGAAATCCCATCATGTGAAATTGTCACTAAATACCGTCACGTGAAATCTTCATGAAATACCATTAATGGCAAATTGAAAACTGAAATTTGGCAAACTAAGAATTGGAAGTTGTAGATTTGGAAGTACATTTAGCATAATTTTTGTGTATATTTAAACAATCATAAATAGAAATGGTAACCAAGCGAGAAAAATTTGTCTGCTGTTGATCGGGCATGAGTGGCGATTGACTACAGATACTTCACTTCAATTTGTCCCCTATGCTAATTGGCGTGGTAACTGTGGTCGTCGATTTGTCCGTTGCCAAGGTCGGCGCAAGCAAACTTGGCGCCCTAAGCGAATGGCCTGCACCCTTAACCTCCCACTCCACTTCAAGAAAATCAATCCAACAACATACATGAAATAGAAAATAGTAATATACTTACCAAAAGAAAAAAAAAGAAAAAACCTGCTCAATCAAGTTATTGCTCCTCACATACATACATATATATATATATGCAGGGTCTATACAAAATGGCGGAAAAAGTTCACTACACGATTCCTTGTGAAAAAAGGAATAAAAAATGTCCAGTGTAATTTTTGCTTAAAATTAATATTTAATAAGATAATTAAGGCCAAAGATGAACGAATCACGCCCCAGATACGCCCATCGTGAGAAAAGCAAACCAAAGAAATTCTTGGAGAGGCATGGCTAAGCACAAGCTTTCTAATTCGTTAAGTTCAAACCTGAAAATTTAGTTGCGTGTCCAAATACGTCATTGGAATTCCGAAGTATGGCAACCTAGTGAAGGTTTTTTCATCTCCAAAGAAAGCCAATGGAATACCAATCTTTTTCTAAATCTGGTAACTTTATAAAAAGTTCAAGTATTACGTAAGCACCTCTAGGAGGAGGGGGGTGTCTTTTGTACTTATTTCTGTTAGCCAATTTTAATTCTTGCTTACCAATGGGGGTGGTGTTGAAAATGGCCAAAATATTGCTTACGTAATACTTGAGCTCTCCTATAGCCATTATGGGGCGGGGAGGAGGTAATTTCTTTATGAAAAAAAAGTGAGCAGAAGTACGGCAATAAGGAAGGGGAATAGCCATTTTGAAGCCATCTGCCCCTTTTCCCGGCATTTAATCCTGTTGTTTTTGTATTCATA
>QLNU02015360.1:279191632-279218464 GCA_006491805.2 Dysdera silvatica
TTAAACAGGGAAATTTAAAAATTTTGGACTATGATATGACACTCCCTCTGAGCCCCTGTTGCCCCAGCCTGACTATAGCTGTGGTAAAAGCTAAGGAGAATTTTCCCTCTTATTAACAAAGAAAGGCAAGTGATCCAGATTCGTTGACTCAAATGACTAAAATGCTTAACGAAGGCTTTAATAATAAAGAAATCATATACACTATACGCGAAACTAATAAACAATTATCAACACAAAATTATCGCAGTTCAAATTTATTATTATTTACTCAGCTGCCACGCAAGTCCTATAAGCATAATGACGGAAATGCGGTGGATTTAATCTCACAATTAAAAATGCGAATTAAAAATGTTGAAGAAGCACTGGTGAGTAAAACCCAACAAACAGCTATTAATAAATTTTTTTCCAAGACAAATAAATTTTAATATTTAACGTTTTGTTGTAAATTTACTTGTTATATTCAACAAATGCTTATGTTCGTTATTTTAAACTTGTCTTATGTGCTCAAAAGTGTATAAGTTTCGAAATCAAATATTTAAATGTAATATTTTACCTAATTCAGAATGACTCCCCCCCCCATCTTCCCTCCTTCATGGACAATTTTTTTCTGTCCGGTGAATATCTGCTAATAAGAGGTTTTCACTGTATACATACCCATGTTTGGTTAATATATGTTAAAAAGATGCAGGCAATTTTTGGAATTAGGCCATAACACTAAAAAAAAATGAAAATTTTTCGAACTGCCGTCTCACAAAGACCGTGAGAACCAATACTGTAAAGCTTGTTTAATGGAAGTATGTTGTTTTTGTCACCTATTGCTACTGAAAGAGCGGCCTCTTTTGACACCCATGGTTTCATTCAGCGACACCATGTTAAACGAAGAGTAATCCATTCAAGTTATCACCATAAGTTTTGGCTTTGGCCACTTCATTGCACAAAGAGAAAATTTGAAAAAACTTAAAAATATAACTTCATAATTTAAATAGATAATTAAAAAAAAGGAACTTCCAATAACTTTTATTAATTTTATTTACTATAATCTATTCAACTAATTTCTGGCATTTCATAAACACCTATTGGATGTGTAATTCTTTTGTATAAGTTTATTCTTTTGATCACAAATGATTATTTTAACCACTCAATGATTAAATAATTTTATTTAATTAATAAATAAATTCTCACTTTAGAGCTTTAAAAATTTTCATTAATGAAACACAGCTAGGGATCTTAAAATTTTCTAAACTTTTTTAATCTTTTTTTAACAAAAAAGGACAATTCCTTCCACCCTCTTTGTTTTTCCCTCCTCATCTATTCACATTAGTGGATGACACGATCTGAATATGAACAGCACTAACTTATGAAAATGCATATCAAAATTACTTTTGCAAAAATAAATAAATTTAAAAAACATATGTGATATTCAGAACGCTTTCCTGACACGCACTTCTCTATTTAAATAAAATGCATACGTCAAATGTATATTTCATCCTGCCCAATATCACAATTCCTCAAATGAGGGCATAAATATATAAAACAATGCTTTGTTTTATAGTCTACCGAAAATAAATTTACTGTTCTGCTATTCATTAGTTCTATGAAAATAATGTGAATCGTGGAAACTAGAGCTGTCAAGCATGTTACTGTGAACATGAAACTGTTAATTGTTACTAAAAAATTTTAAAGGATAATTTATAATAACAACAAAGCCACCAAGGCCGTACAGAATAGCGTTTTAAAGGCCCTGTAAGGTTATAAAATTAAAAAAAAATTAGTTATGAATTCAGTTCAGTTATGAAATCAGTTATGAATGAATGAAATTCATTGTGAGAGCAATTTTTTTTATCAACCATTCCATTTAATTCATAATATATAATATAAATAAAGAATGTAACTATAAATATATAATTTCAATATGTACATAATGCCCATTTCTTCCACAGTTTACTTTTCCCCTTTTGCCGGAAGAGGTAATTTAAAGGATTGCCGGAACCAATACACCCCTCTTTAACATTTCATTATCTATTTTCACCAAAGGTTCCAGGGATTCTCCACATCCACTTGTGGTTCTTATAGAATCGCTAATTATACTACTTACACGGTAACATATATATATATACACACAGCAGTGATAGGTTATGTACAAGTTGGCGTCACAATTTCCGGAGTTCGAAAATGCAATAATATATATCTCTCAGCAGTGGTGGGAACATCTGCTTACTCTCAATTGAAATTGAAAATCTTGATTTTTAAGTTCAAGGACGAATGAACCATTAGGTTGATCGTAAATTTGTTTCATTTCCATTTCTTTTGATTTTAAAAACATTCCGTAATTGCCCATCACTAGTTTAGTGTCGCTATTTGTCTTCATTATTTTTAGATTATGCAGAAGTAGAAACGATGTTTATAGAGATTTTTAAAGAACTTGAAATGGAAGAACTTCACTTGTTTAAAATGCTCATGCTAGCAATTGATGGTTCAAATATAAACAAATGCCTTTGGAAAAAAATGGACAATGTTGTAAAATCAACTGATTCCTGTGGATTTACTGACATTGGGTCTTGCAACGTACATATGATACATGATGTTTTTGGAAGTGATCTTAAAGATGTATCATTTAATATGATTGAAGATTATGTATGCTCACAATGTGTACAAGTGATTCAAGCAATCAGCTGCCAGGAGATAAGATTTTAAAGCTTCTCAAACATTGTTGGATGTATAAGAACACTACCTTTTGCAGTTTTTAATCTCTATACTAGATGGTTTTCTCTTGCTCCAGTGCTAAAGAAACTCATAGCACAACATGAAGTCATGACAGTTCTTCATTTCACGTCGTGAAAGAGTTCTCTTTTAATTTTTCAGTAGTACATTTTGTCAGTAAAATCCTGTTTCCATTGTGCAAAATTGAAGTAGGAACAGCAACAGAATAAACTTCGACCGTGTCTTAAATATCTGTCAAGGATAAGCTTGAGTATAACTCACACCCTGTGCTTTTATAAGAAAGTAACAGCTAAACTCTTTACAACACTGCCAATTAAAAATGGGATCTGGAAAAATATGCTGTGTCTTTGTGGTTTGATGCACACAGAGGATAAAAGCTACAACTTACTGCTTTAAAGGGCTAGTCACTCAAATACCACATGCTCTGGATGACAGTGACAAAGTTCTAGAGAAATGGAGGTCATAACAAGTGGATGATAAAATTGCAGAACAGTTATTTATCACAGAAAAACAAGGTATTGAAATTAATTGTCATAGAGTGGACTATTACTGGGCACAAGTGTTTAAAATCAAATCTCTTGAGGGTAAGTGCAGGTACCTCCCAACCTTCTGACTAAATATGTTCCTTCGCTTTTGATACTAGCCCATGGTAATTCAAATGTAGAAAGAGGTTTTTCTCTGAGCAATGCATTGTTGACACCTGAAAGAAATGCTTTGGCAGAAAATACTATCAAGAGTGAAAGAGCAGTAAAAGATCATTTTAGAGTTCATGGAAAATTTGAAGACATATCTATCACCAAAATTATATTAGAGGCACCGAGGGCTTCTAATGGAAATTGTAAAGCAACTTTGGAAAAGCAAAGATGTGAAGATAAAAACAAAAAAAGAATCCGATGTTTCGCAAAAATCTCAGACTGAAAAAGGACAGTGTCTTGATAAAAGATGCATTGAAAGAAAAGACTGCTGCACAAAAGCTATTGGATGGCTGGGAAGAAAAGGTTGCACCAAACACTGAAAAGACACATATACCTATTAAAAGACTGAAAAAAAATTGATGAGTTCACAAAAAAGGAAAACCGAATTTTAGGATTGTAATAACACATTATAAATTATTATTTATGTAAACTGTGTATTTTCAAAAGAAAAAAGAGTGGGACACACATGCAATTCATTGTCAGTAACAAACATAAAATTAAATTGTGTTAACTGATTTCCGTGCCAATAAATGTGAACTAGACCTACTTTTAAAACATATTATTATACTGGTAAACATTGCATGCGTGTAGAATGTGGGAAGATCCCTGTACTCCTTTAAGCAAAATATTGTGTAATAGTATTTTTATTTTTTGACGTTACAGATGTCCTACTTTTTTCTTTAAAATAGTCGTACTTTTTCTAATTGAATTAGTAGGAGCACTGAAAATGACTAATACAAATCGTTTGTCCTTCCAAATATCTACTCATTTTAGTTCATTAGAAGTTGACCTGTGGTCCAAAACTTTCTGTACACTACAATATCTCCAATTTCCCCTTTTCTTTTTTCATCATACTACAACAAGAGATGTCTTTGCTGACACACATCTGTTTCTCTCAATCGATTTATGACCTACACAATGACAACATTGGCTGGCATCATTAGCCAACTACTTCATTTTGAAGAAGATAGTGTGTGTGGCCAGTGAAACAGCTGTTAAGGATATTAATAAATTTTAACTACGATAATATTTGTGTCTATTGTTTATCATGGATATTTTGGACATCATCTGCAGGCTTAAGCACAACAACCACAACAACAGCAAATTTTTTTTAACAGGTTCAACAAACATGGCGAGCAGTACCCTAAGACTCTATACAACATTTGTATAATTTAAAGTTGTGACAGGTAGCAAAATGCATCACTAATGAAGCAGGAGCCATTCCATATAAGTATGGGCATGTAAGAGCAGTTTTTTTCATAATGTGTTCTTTTGCTCTAGAAATACTAACATGTCTTATTAACTACAAAATCAGTCCTTTGTTCATAAGTTTCAGACAGACAGCACGTCCCCTTCTTTGTGTTGCAATTTTAATTTTGCTCTGTGTATTTTTTAATGTTTTGCCTGGTTACATGGGCTTTAACCTTTTCCAGACTTGCTGGCATTAATGCGATGCTTTCATCTCTATGGGTTCTTGCTGGTAATGTATGTACATTTTGCTTTTACCTTGAAGAAAGATGGTTTCCTCTTACAATTCCATCTGAACTCCTATCCCAAAAGGAATCTCTGATGTGCCCCAAGATCAAAATTCTCATGTTTGGCTCAAAGTATACCTTTTTAATGGTTTTTAAAACGTTTATTAAAACATAAAGTGTGCTATTTAAAAGTGTCTTTATTGTATGTGCAATTTGTTCAGGATTCAAATGCAAGTTGTTTTAGTGAACAAATACTTAAATATTTTCCTAGAATTTTTTGATAACTGAGAATGTACATAGTGATTAGTAAGATCCTTATACATGCAAACAACTTTTGAATGGAGAGAGCTAGAGGTATGAGCTTGATGTGTAGGTATAGCAAAGTGACTATGTGCTACAAGGTGAGACTATGTGTAGTACCCCTGTGGCTAAATTCAGAAGTTATAAAATGTAAATCGGAAAGTAAAGGAAACATAGAAAAAAATGTGAATGACAAATTTATTGTGTCACTTAATATGAAATGATAACTTACGTACATGGATCAGATAAATACGAGGTTGTTTTCTCTGGGGCCCCGAAAGGGTACAGCCTTATTTAGGAGTCTGTCACTATGCACACAATGTCATTCTCAACTAACCCCATCTTGCTGAGAACTTTTGTAAGTTAGTTTTCTTGTATCTTGCATAGTGCCAAAGTTATGTACCCAATGGAGTTGGGAGCCAAACAGTGAAAAAGTGATTAGCATACTTCCTTGCAGTTTCATGTGCATAGCAATGACATCCACCATAAATCACGACCATTGTACAATATTCAACATTCAAGTAGTGTGCCATTATAGCTTGCAGCTTGTTTGTTGAATTACATTCAATTCCCTAGCCTCAGTATTTATCCCACTGACCACCTATTACATCATTATCAACATTTGCTTACACATGTGAATCTAATTGTTAATACACAAATTGCAGATATGACTTTGGAACTAAGCAAGATACAAGCAAAATGTAAATTACAGACATTGTCAGCATGACCAGGTCAGTCTGGAATAGTGATGTTAGTTTTCCAAAAAATTTTGAAATGGAAAATTTTCCAGCACTTCAATTACTAAATATCTAGTATAATATAATATTTATTAAATAACATTTGTTTCATATGTTATACTACTACCCCAACTGTGATCCCCGGCCCAATATTTACGTCTTCAGAAAGAAATACCGGTCCTCAGAAAATTTTTTAATAATAATATTAATTGAACTCATTATTGTTACTTCTTAGTAAGGGTTACTTTAACCTGTTACTAAAAATTTCCATTAATGAAACATAGCTAGTGATCTTAAAATTTTCTTCCTAAGTTTATAATTTTTTTTCTAACAAAAAAGAGCAATTCCTTCCACCCTCTCTTTGTTTTTCCCTCTTCATCCATTCAGATCAGCAGATGACACCCTTCACAGGGATAACACAATTGCCAAATAATGGTCAACACACAAAACCACCGGGGCGAGTTTTCATAGGGGGAATTTATTTTTATTTAATAATTTTTGAATTCACGTAAATAAGCTCAAACTAGAGCTGTTTTTTTGTTTAGGAGAAAAGAAAGATGCTGTTCCCACCCTGGATTCGAACCAGGGTTCCTCCGTTCCGTTATTGACCATTATTTGGCAATTGTGTTATCCCTGTGAAGGGTAATAATATCTTATATCCTTATATATGGAGAAAGAGACAGTTGTTCTTGTCCTCATTAATCTATTGGTCAGGACACTCCGGGCTAAACGGAGGGACCCTGGTTCGAATCCAGGATGAAGACGGCGTGTCTTTTTCTCCTAAACAAAAAATAGCCCTAGTTTGAGCTTATTTCTACGTGGGTGTCGAAAATTATTAAGTAAAAATAAATTCCCCCACGAAAACTCACAAAAAACTTTCCCCAGTGGCTTTGTGTGTTGACCATTATTTGGCAATTGTGTAATCCCTGAGAAGGGTAATAATATCTTACAATTTAATATACGGAGGAAAGAGCGTTGTTCTTGTCCTCGTTCGTCTAGTAGGTCAAGACACCGCAGGCTCAACGTGGGGACCCTGGTTCGAATCCAGGATGAGAACAGCATCTCTTTTTCTCCTAAACAAAAAACAGCTCTAGTTTGAGCTTATTTCTATGTAGATGTCAAAAAAATTTATTAAGTAAAAATTAATTCCACTACAAAAACTAGCCCGCCTTCTTTGTGTGTTGACCATTATTTGGCAATTGTGTTATCCCTGTGAAGGGTAATAATATCTTACATCCTTATAAACAGAGTAAAGACAGAGAAAAATTGGATATATATGTCATGTAGTTTTTTATTAGTATTGTTGAGAACAGTAGTTCTTGAGATGCTGCGATATTTTTCTTATGCTGCTGGTAAGTTTTACGTAATCTTACTCTTTCTCTATTTCTTTCTATTTAATTTTCTTTTTTTAACCTTTTACTTTATTTTCCGTAACTTTTTCTAATTTGTTTTTCTCCTTTCATTACTCTTACTACTTTTATTTCCAATTCTACCTTGCTTATTTTCTTTCTATTTTACTTTTTTTTCTTTTGCATTCCAACCAGTGACAAATTTTAGTCGTTATAATAAATATATTGCAAATTATAACAAAACAAGTATGACATGACGAGTTGTACATAACGAATTGTCCTCCGATGAATTGCGAGCAACAAATTGATGCAGAATCATTCAATAGCACTGCATAGAATGTTGTTGACATAAAAAAAGCATAGGCACTAATATATTCATCTTTTCAGTAGTGTTAATATTTTTGTTTTCATAACAAATGAGTATTTTACATTTTTTCAGTAAATTCAGACTTTTAGTGTAGTCATTGAACGTTTTTGATACAAGGTGTATTTTGAAAAGTTTCTATTTAGACATTTCTCTCTCAAGTAGTAAAGCAAAGGGTAAATAAAATTTTCTTAAATAATTTCCTGTTGGCTCTCTTCATTCAGTTTTTATATACCTTTAACCAATGCTAGGCATTTATTATAGTTCTTAAATATTAGATTTTTGAAGCAAAGCTTTTGATGTGATGGGTTAAATGACGGAATAAAATCAGCACATGTAAAAACCTCTCAATCCTGTTCATAAGCAAGTTAAATGTCATGATGCAGCCCTTCGATTCATGTTATGCTTTATCATACTTCTAGGTATAAGTTTATTTAAATTCGTATTTGATTTCATAGGTTTTATAGGCAAGCCTTATTGCTAACCAATGGACATAGCTCTGTATGGCATAATTTAGGCATTAACTTTCACTTCCAGTCTTCGATGTCACAGTCTACCGAAAAGAACAATTTTGCTAAATTGGCATTGAATTGTGTGCAAAAGGCCATCTATTTTTCACAAAAACATCACCGGTACTGGAATACACTTGGAGTAATAGCAAGCAATAAATGTAAAAATGAGTTTCAAATTTGTTCAATTATTTTTTAAATATAAATTCAAATCATATATAATACCTGGTGTGGAAAATGCCACATCATGAAGTTATGAATGTAGTCCCATGCAAATTCCTGAGTGTATGTGTGTAAGTTACTCAAATGATTAGAATTTCTAGTTAGTCGCATGAAACGTATGTATGATATAAGTAGACAACCAGCATATGAAGCTGCTATCCAAGACAGATGACATGGCTGTGAGAAGTGAGTAGTTTTTCTGTTAGTGTTTGGAGAACGAGCAAGTGTTAATGCCTTGAAGATGAAAATTAAATAATTTCTTCTGCACCTCCCGTGTTTGGCTTTCTTCTATGCATGCAGTTTTGTCTGTTTTGGGGCATTCTTTCATTGTGTGGCATTTTCTCTGTCAGGCAGTATGTATTTAGCTCATGTAAATTATTTTGATTACAGATAGTAAAGATTATGCATTAGGCCAGCATGCATTTATCAAGTCTGTTGAACTTCGAAGAAATGTAAGTATGGACATAAATTATTTTTAGTTACTATTCATGGTAATGAGTAGTATGACTACTGCATAAAATTGAATTCATGGATAATCAGAAACAGTAGAAATACTAAGCAAACCTGAAGCAGAGGAAAAGAGAGATATAGTCAAACCCACCCAGAGGTACTAAGTTGTATGGATTCTAACTCCGTTTTAGGGTTTTACGGTTGATACAAAAAAAAAAACACTTCCATGCAAGATTCTCATATGCAATTTTCTGCCGGTGCCTCAAAGTTTTTTTTTTTATGGTTTTTTGGTAAAAAAAAACCCACTTTGTAGATGGCTTGTAGGTGCTTTTGATGCTTGGATACGATGCTTCCTACTTGTCCACTCCCCTCCACTAACATCTACCCAGGATATATGCAAAGGATCTCCTCCTTGCTTGTACACAATTCCTCATCTAGCTGTTCGAGACTGCCAATTCTCTGGTATTTTACCAGAAACTTCCATTTTTTGGCAATGTCTCCGGATTTCCCATTTTTTCCGTTAAAAGGCAAATCCCTATATTTAGGGAATGTTTGAAAAAATTCCCTATGAATGGAATAATTTTTTAAGTTAACTTTTAATTCATCAATCGGTTCTTATAAAGCTTGGTAGATTACACAATACGTGGAAATATTCGACGAAACAATACGCAATATAAATAAGACACAAAAAACAACGTTTTAGAAGCGTATTTATGTCAAGATTGAGTTCAAGCTACGCGTTTCGGGCGATAAAAGTTCGCCCTTCTTCGGGAGTGAACACGTGGAATATCGTCAACAAACGAGGTTGATTCGCGGATGTAACTAGAGTTGAGTTATTAAGTGAAATGTTGACTTCCAAAAGTAGGACGTCAAGTACTACGTGGTTTTTGTGGTGCGGCCACTCTTCCCAGAAATTACCAAATTGTGGAAAAGTTGGCTGTCTGTTGGTAGAGGTGGCAATTATGGTGGGACTATGGACTAATATCAGAAGGAGTTAGGTGGAGTACATTTCGCCAAGCTGAGCTGAAGGAAGGAGTTGAGCTGTGGTCATTCACAATGGAATCACGAAACATGTTAATGAAGAAAGCTTCGGCGAAGTCCAGTTCAAGTGGTGAATGAGGTTGGTGGATGATACGAGCGTCAAAAAAGTTAAAGCGATGGTTGTGTTCGTGGCTGTGAACAGCAATGGATGATTTGTGCACCTCACCTTTCTCAACGTATCGGCGATGTTCTTTCAACCGATGCATGAGGGCACGTTTTGTCCGTCCGATGTAGGAAAGTCCGAACTGGCAAAAAATTTGATACACGCCCCAGCGTTGGAGTGTGGAAATGTTATCTTTGAGTCTAGAGGGCAAAATCTTGTTAATAGGCGAGAAGGTAACTTTGAATTTGGCTTGCCGAAGGACTTTGGCAATGGCGGAGCTAAGTTTGGGCACGTAAGGGAGTGTTACGAAGCCAATGTAATTATTTGAAGATATTCGACTAAGAGATGTACTGTAAGAACGTTTTGAGAATTTGAAAACGGCAGCATCGATAATGCTGGGACAGTACCCACGGATGCGAGCGATGGTCTTAAGCAAAGAAATTTCATCAGATAAGGAGTCCGTTGACGAACAGAACTGTAGAGCCCGGAAGACATAGGTGTAGATGACACAATTTCAAAGTGTGTTTCTAGCAGGCAGGAGAAAAAGGGATTTATATATGGGCAAATGCCCAAGGCGGATTCTTATTTTTTTTAAATTGTAATCTAAATCCATAAAATTCCATCGATCTGCCCCATAGACGATGACCCCTTGAGAGTGTTATTGCCCATTTTTGTCTTGACTTGAAATTCTGAAAAATTTCATGAAACAGCCCCCCGCATACACACACCAACAAATGTAAGAATAAAAATTTTGTTGCCAAATAAAATAAATTTCTTCCTAAAAACATCGTTTTATGTTATAATACACATTGGACAATCATAACACCTCCCATGTGCACCATGATTTTCTATTGCATTTAAGGAGTCAGATATATGATACCATATTTTTTTTCCAGCATAAAATTTCTTGTAAGTGGTAGCTAAGTTTTCCATGAATTTTATTCGATTATTTTTGGGAGGGGAGGAGTCAACGCTTCTGTCCTGATGCTCAGTGGCAGAATATGAAATAACATAACACTCATTAAAAGAATCTTTCATAAAGGTGTTTAATTAGTTTATCTCGGCAAATTTGTTTTAATTGTACGTAAGTAAAACATTTTGGCCGCTAACAAAAATTTGTTAGATGCCATTGACGCCTAACTTTCTGCTTCTAATTTCTGACCTTGCTCAGAAGGATGATGATGATGATTTACTTATTGGTGAAGGCACTAATAACATTATGTAAGAATTGGAAGAAAAGGAAAAAGAATTCTTTTTTACAAGTGTTAGAAAATATTATATAAGAGTTTGCGATTATATGATCATAAATTTCCTTTTTAAGATCTCATGCCGAAGTATACAACTACCAACACATTGAAAATGCTTCATTTTTTAGTGTGATGTTTTTTTAATAGAAATTCCCATATTCTTGAAGTGAAATGATTTTAATGTAAAAATTGATTGACTGCAGTCAAAATTCTGTGAACAAATAGCCCAAATACCAATTAGGATAAAAAAAAAAGAAAGAGCAAGTTGAGGCACTTTGTGGTTTTTAATCAGCAAAATTAAAAATTAATTAGGCAAAGAAACCATATAAAAACGTAACTTATAACGTAATACTGGAAATTTTGTTCATTCCACATGCAGAGTGTGAATGTATTTTTAGTATTGTGAAAAAATAAATCAGTTTCCTTCGGTGCAGAAAAATGCCACCAATTTCTGACCCAACTTGTCAACAGGAACATTAAGTGCATTAATGGTTGAGAAAACCATGAACATTGGAAAATCTGAACTTTGTTATGATAAAAAATTCACAAAAGGAACTCAACAGAGCTGAAAAAACAACCAAACTAAGTCTTAGTGATAATTAATTAGCCAAAGCTCATTTAAATTCCTTTAAAGCACAAGTACATAAACATACACAGTCAAGTCACATTATTAGGAATACTTGTATATTATTTTAAGGAGGTGGGGAAGTACGTATATTGCTCTGTAACTCTGGGTGCTTTACTTACAAAAAGTATTTTGGCACGAAATTAAAGAATGTGGTTTTACAGAAAACTACAGAAAATTCTTGACTTTTTATTGATGACTACTTTCTCAGGTTGGCATCTCGTCAAACGTGCTTATAATGAATGAAGTTGAAGGCAGTCATGAAAATGATCAATATACATTAACTTCAATATATCCCTAACAGCTTTAAAAAAGCTCTTTTTAGCCAAGGGTAAATAACCATAATACACATCTATGATTTGTAATTTTAATGAAAATGATAATTTTTAGATACAAATTTAGTCATTTAAGAAAGTAACTAATATGAGAAACAATAAAAATGTAATGTTCTTAAATGAGCACCTGTAGGTTTCGAAATATATAATGAATTCATATTGATACACAGTGTATTGCTTTCTTTTGGTCTTGCAAAGTGCTATTCTTTTGGAAGTAGTTTTTCTTAAATATGGTCCTGCAGTGGTACAGTGTGGTAACGCATTCGCCTATTGTGCTGTTAACCCGGGTTCGACTCCCAACGGTGCAAAGAACGCTTACTCAGAGATCTCATAAAGATCGTGCTGCTCACCATAGTCTGGTGTTTGGTTCCCTGTGCCTTAAGAGGTTCAGATTCCTCGGAAAACAGTAGGTCCCGGCACAGCATGACCATTGTAGCCCTAAGCTGTAAAACCACGAGCAAACAAATTTTCTGAAATATATTATAAAAATATCAGTGTAAATATAAGGTATGTTTAATACAAACTATAATATGTTCATTATTAAAAGTATGAATCATACCAATTTTTTTTTTTAGTGGCATTCATTGACTAGTCATTGTAAGTAATGTTTTAACATGTTTCTGAGTGTGGATAATCATGATTTACAGTATTTCTTTATGGCCTAAGGTAGTGCTTTCAAAGTGGTTTTGTGGAATCCTGGGGGCTCCCTAAGGCCCTGCGGTGGCGCAGTGTGGTAACGCGTTCTCCTATTGCGCGGCTAATCCGGGTTCGACTCCCAGCAGTGCAAAAAGAACGCTTACTCAGAGATCTCATAAAAGATCGCACTGCTCACTGTAGTCCGGGGTTTGGTTCCCCAGGCCTTAAGAGGTTCGGATTCCTCGGAAAACTGTAGGTCCCGGCGCAGCATGACCACTGTAGTCTTTGAGCCGTAAAACCAAAACCAAAAACAAAACAAGTGGGGGTTCCCTAAGCAAATTGTAAAACGTTATCGAAAATTTTAGAAAATCCGTAATTCCTCCCCATGTGACGTCTCCTTAGATGGAGTTAACTGTAACCAGTATCTCATAACAATAGAAAATTATTACCTGTCTTTTTATGCAAATCTATTGTGTGTTTTTATGTCTACGTTTAAGCAATGATAAACAATAACCCTTTAGATTTTCCTTGAGTAATATTTGTAGAGGGATTCCATGGCTAGGCATATATGTCTGTAATAAGAAAAGGAGCCCATAGGATAAAATGTTTAAGAACTAGTGACTGAGGAAATTAGTTTTTTTTCTTTTTATATGGTGAGTGGGTAGCTTTCTGTACTCTTTTTGTGCAAACATTGTTTTTACTGTAAGATCATGGAAACCAATAAAAAATATTCATATATTTTGCGAGAAAAGAAAATCAGTACTTTTTGCAGTAAAGCAAACTTCTTATTTTGTTCTTTTTATGACTTATAATGTATTATTTTTTTTTTTTCAGAATATTGCAGCATGGACCAATTTAGGTACACTTTATTTGGAAAATGGCAATATCCAGGTATTAATTGTGCTATACTATTTTTTATATTTTGTCAGTTATAATTTTATAAAAAGTGCTTTCCACATACATAACATTCTATATATTAAATAACTACTATACACTGTAGCTTGCCAATAAGTCATTCAGCATAGGTCAAACCCGTAATCCATCCTCTGCAATGCCATGGCTTGGTCAAGCAACAGTTGCTGCTTGTATTGAGCACTTTGAAACAATAGACCTTTACCGGCATTCTACTACGTTAAGTTCCCATGTAAGTGTTTTATACTGCAGACATTGCATTTCTTTAATTATCTTGCTAACAAAACAATCTTTCTTTATAATGTACTAAACGTAAGGGATAAACTATAACATAATGATAAAATTACTTTTGCAGATAATCAATCTTTCACATATCTGTGAAAATTTTATGAAATGAGCTTTTGTATAAAAACTACAGAAAGAACAGGCTTCCTACACACCTGGAAAACTGAAGGAAAACCTTCCTAATTTCTGTAAAAAATAGCTAAATTTCATATGAACCTTAAGCTATTTTCCCTGAAACTGAAGTTCAGTTCAAAGATTTGTCTTCAATTAGTTAGGGAATTTTTTGCTCCAAGTTTCAGTGGGAACCATGAAGAATGTTCATATTTTTTTATGGAAGCAATGCAAATTAAATTTTATATTGCTTTCCACAGAAATTACAGATCAGACTTTAAACTGGTGCTGTTACCTTGATATTGCATTTATTTAAATTTGTGTTGCATTTGTTTAAATTTTACTTTCGCAATTATTGAAAAATGGGAGGAATTGTCATTCCTTCATAAAACCAAACATAAACTAAAAAATCTTGTTTTTATTACCAACTTTAATGTGAAACAAATATTTTAGTAACTCACTTATACAAGTATTATTCATTAGCAATAATTGATAGAAATTATGTAGCGTTTCCATATCCAATGCAATGCAATAAAATTTGTGTTTTGTTAAGCACATGTTTTACTATTTTAAATTGTAAACTGCTTTGTGTGCAATTTCATTATTTTTTCTATAGAAGTCAGCTTTACTTGGGTATGGCGGAAATATTTGCATGTCAATATTAGACTTACCAAATAGAGGAACAAAATTATACAAGTTTAATGTTGAAGAGATGAATGCCATTCCAGCTGCAACAAGCTGTCTAGATAAATATACAAGTGTGTTATATTTTGGTAAAAAATTAGGAAATAATGATAATGGTAGCTGTAACTCATGACTAATAGATAACGTTTACTTATGAACAATATATACTCATGAGTTTTATTTCTGTTTATATATTATATATTTGTATGTATACATTTAACTAAATTCTTGGTACTTGCTCTTAAATGCTGGGCATCAACAATTACATATGTGTGTGTGTATATACAGGGTGGTTAGTAAAGTCCTTATACACGCAGATAACTGTCGAACGGAGAGAGCTATATGTATGAACGTGATGTGTAGGTATAGTAAAGTGACTATGCACTTCAAGATGAGACTGCGTGCAGCGCCCCTTGCTGAAAAATTCAGAACTCAGAACTGCTATCTCGAAAACTGTTCAAGATAAGGGCAAAAAGTCAATCATAAAGTTAAGCACCAGCTAGTTAGTACGAAACAATTTTTTTTTCACCACCTTAATAGGGCAAGAAAAAAAAAATCATCAATGTTATTGAATATTAGAACGTTAGAAATGTATTCACTCTGAATACAGAATATCATAGTCGTAGCCCTAATAGCAGCCCAAAAATATGATGGGGGCTCCGGGCCCTCCTATATGGCCCTGACATGTAACATTTCAAGTGCCCTCATATACCCCTCACATACGTTTACAAATTCCATTGCCTTTCCATTCAGATAAGAATTAAGAAGAAAATTTAACCTTGGCATTGTAGTGAAATTTTTCGGATGAGGGAATAATAAAATTCTTAAAATTACTAAAACCCTTAAAATATGCATTTATTCTGGAAATTTTTAGTTTTTATGCGTTTATATGCACAAATGCTGAAAAGGACAATATGCAATTTCAATATCCCTAATTTTGCATAACCAATTTTTATACCATAGCCAGTACTTAATATCATAGTATCTCCCTACTTCTAATTTTTTTTAAACTTCAGGGAATAACAACTGTCCAGAAGCTTATATGTATTATGGAATTCTACTCGAAAGACAAGAGCTAAATGGCTCGGCTCTCAAGGCTTTTGAAAGGTTTGAAAATGCTTTATTTTTCTCTCTATTTATTTTTTTTTTAACTCAAACATTTTTGTCTGTAATTTAAAAAAAAATGTACTGAAAATCTTAAAAAAAAATGTAGAATTACATCATCTGGATCCCATATTTATCAAAAATCATTCATAATAATTTGACTCTGTTATCATATAAATGAAATTCTGACTTCTAATTTTTACAATGTTCAGATGATTAAAACAGCGATAACCTGAAGATGTGGACAGAACTTTTTTTAGAAGGTAACTCACTGGCTCCTGAACAACCAGACATGCAGAATTTGTTGTTTAGGGTGGGAGGATGGACTGTGTCTTTTGCTTTTTTGATAATACATTCTGAAGTCCTTTAATTTGAAGTTCATATTAAAATCGTAATTAAGCAGAAAATCCCTTTTGATATGTGACTGGAAAATGTGGAATATATGAAGAATAGTTTGCATAATTTGCCCTTAAAAATTTTTCATATTGTTCCTTTAACAAGATATTTTATTTCTCTAACATGATATTTGAAGGCACAGAGTACAAGTTATGCTTTATTAAAAAGAAATTCTTGCGATCCTTTGATTTAGACATGTTTGTCTAGTATGTGGGGTTATCCTGGGTCTGACTCTCCCAACTGTGGGAAAAAAATAGAATGCTTATTGACTGCCTACCGTAGTCTGTAATTTAGTTCCTTATGCCTTAAGAGGTCGAATTCCTCGGACAACAGTAGGTCCTGGTGCAGCATGACCCTTGCCCCATAAAACTCAAACAAATAAGCTTATCATTGAAGCTTACTGAATAACATTAGTACTTGTCCAATAAATCTGGTGGAAGTGAATTCTACAAATTTGTAAATAAAAAACAAGGATAAGCTTGGGCTTTATTGCCAATTTTTTTTTAAAGTGTGTAATATGACAATAATTAAACTTGTACTACTTAAAACCATCTGTAGCTCGATCTAACAACTGGAATAGCACCAAATTTTATAAGGGACTAATGAAGACAGCAATAAGAATTCCATTGGAAAAAAACAACAAAAACAAAAAAACAGTAATTCCAAAAAACGTTGATAGAGAGAAATGTGTCATTGTAAAATGTAAAAATGAGTTACAATTGACAGACAAATGAATTCAATTCAATTTTATTTCCCAGGCAACTAATATATACAAGATATGGAAAAGTACAATGAATGTATTAACAATAACTGAAGACAAATAATAACTTTTAAGAACATAAATATAGATGCCTGGGATGGGGGAAAAGGCAACTAAAGGCCTGACAAGTTTCCACCACCATTGGAAATGGCAGCTCAGCGATAATGTTAACGAGTTAGGTATATAAACAAATAAAAACAAGCTTAAAGGGAAATGCAAAAACGATATTAAAAGGGACAACAAGTAAATAAGTAGACTGCATTTAAACATGGTAAACTATTTATGGTCTGCAGAGCCTTAGGAAGCAAGTTGCAGAATCTATGGCCGACATTTTTAATGTCATAGAACAGAAAATTAGTTCTTGTGAAAGGAAAATAAAGTCCATAGCAGAGCAAGTAGGATATCGGGGATCAATATTATGGAAAGACAAAAAAGAATTCACATCCAATTTAATAACCTTGAATATAAAAATAGAAGCCTGATACTCTAGAAACCTTGAAATTGGAAGAACAAAAAAATTTGCAGTAGAAGTAAATGACTCCCCTCATAGATTTGCTGCAAAGCGAAAAAACCTATTCTGCAAAGTGGTAAGTAGTCGCCAATTTACGACCGAGAGATTTTCCCAAACTAAGAAATAATAATAAATATGAGGGAAGACAAGAGCATTATATAACTGAAGTGGAAATCAAAGTAGAAGGAAATAGGATAATTTAAATATTATAGCCAAGTTTTTACTTGTTTTCCGACAAACGTAATTTACATGGTCATTCCAACTTAAGGTTTTATTTACAATAACACCTAAAACCTTAATAGAGTCAGAGTATAACCAAAGCATATCATTAATCAATATTTCTGGTAAAGGTAATGGCAGTTTCTTTGAATGATGAGAGAAAAGTATCATTGTAGTTTTGGTATAATTAATTAATTCATTATTACTGTTAATTTATTCATCACAAACCATTTCATGATGTTGATCAACTCCAAATTTGCAGTATGCGTGAGTGAGTGACGATCAGTGCCAGAGTAAAAGACATCATCTGCATAGGCCACCGTGTTTGCTGATATATCCAGGGCAAACAAATCATTGAGAAAAACGTTAAATAGTAAAGGACCCAAAACGCTACCCTGTGGAACACCGAGGTAGGTCTCATAGACAGCCGACGAGGCACTTCCAACTTGAGTAAACCTCCCTCGAGAAGTAAAATAGGAGCGCAATAAGTCATGAAGTGGTACCCTTATACCCAAATGATATAACTTATCCAATAAAATGCGTTGATCAATTAAATCAAAAGCCTTAGAATGTTCCAGCTGAATAACTACACAAAAATCACCCTTTTCCAAAGCCAAGTGAACCCTTAAAAGAGCAGTACCAGTTAACCTGTTCTTCATAAAACCATGCTGGTTTTCCGAAATAATTTGGTGATGCTAAAGATACAAAATTAATTTATTTGCAATAAGTTTTTTAAAGACAAGAGTCCAAAGTTGGGAGTACAGCAATAGGGCGGTAATTAGATATTGCTTGTTTATTGCTGGACTTAAAAATTGGAGAGATTCATGTTAACTTAAGAACAGATGGAAAATAACCTTGTAGTAAAGAATGATTAAATAAATCCGCCAGAGGGACACAAATTTCATTTGAAATGGTCTTAAAAAACCTTGCCTCAAGCCCACCTGGGCTGGAAGCCTTATTAGTTTTCTGAGATTGCAGCAACACAGATATCAGAAGAAGTAAAAGGTCCCACAAAAGTAGTATTTGTAAAGTGTTATCGCCAATGATAATCCACTGTACCTGACCATCAGCCTGCTTATTTAACAAAATTTTAATTCTCTTCCAGACCCAATTCAGATCATGAGTAGCAAAGAAATTTGAATAATACTCTCTTTTTGCTTGTCGAATCCTAGTAGTAAGACGATTCCTGGTGATCTTAAATGCCAGAAAAACAGCTTAATCTCGAGTATGTAAAAAAAAATCGCATATTTGTTTCTCTGTCTGATAAGCCCCAGAATACTTCTGGTCATTCATATCTTCCAATGCTTTTTTGATTTAAAGTTTGAAGGTAAAAGAAAAAACTGATCTTGAATAGTCACCAATATAGAATTAAAGGTAGTAAATGCCAAATCAACATTGTTATTCTCTAAAACCCAAAACCAGTTAACTTGCAAAACATGAGATTGAAATTTGGCAAGCCGATCAGCATCAATCCGTTTGGTATAAAATGCAGGCCCAAAATCAAAGGTATATTGCTATTAGCAGATGCTGGACAAATAAGATACACTGGTAAGTGATCACTTATTGGTAATGTTAGAATATCCAATAGAAAGGAATCAGCATTAGTAACAACCTGGTTAATGACCTAAGCAGTGTGTTGTGAGAAATGAGTTGGTGATTTTATACTCAAAGAACACCCGTAAGTTGCAATGATGTTGGTAACCAATTGAGAGGAATTTCTGTCAGTTCCACAGTCAATATTAAAATCTCCGAGCAAATTAAAAATTTTCTTTGTTACTATACAATGTTTCATAAGGATGGCCAAGTTATCAATAAACTTGGATATATTTCTCTTACTAGGTCTATATATTACCATAATTATGTATTTATAATTTTCTAATGCTAAAATTTCTAAACTAGCCCAGCGTATGTAAAGATATTATTAACAGTAAAATCGGTATAAACATTTTTAACAAATATAGCCACTTCGCCGCCAAAGGAGGAAGATCTATTTAGAAAGAAAGAACTATATTTATCAAAGTTAACGAAAACATCACCAGATTGCCAAGTCTCAGTGCAGCATAGGAAACCAATTAGGTAGAACGTATCAAATAACAATTGCTGAATATGATCAATTTTACCAGCAATACTACTGCAGTTCAAATGTAAAAAGGAAACACTATTATCTGAAAAACCAGAAAGCGAAGATAAATAGGTCTCAATGTCACAGTAACCAGACATACAGCCAAAAGAAAAGTCAGGAAATTGAGTTTAAAACCGGACCAGGCAATCAAAGCCTAGCTAAGTCATCATCGTCTTTAATCAGGATTGGGGAAGAAGAGTGCTCTTTTCTCGGGAAAAATTTAGATCCAATATTCCAAACATGTTTATAATTATGACTAAGTCTGAACTATTACACTCTATAAAACCATGAACTATAATATGAGGATAGATGATAATTAATAAAAACTGAAATCTTCATTGATCAAATACGTTTGACTTGTCAAAAGGTTTCTCCTACTTTTCATCACAGAATTAATATTTCTCACCCAGTTCTTAAACGAGTCTCTCCCGATTTCTTTAATTCAACACAATGACAATTCACAACATCGGTGTTAGCAAGTTGAACATCCAATACGTTAGCTAATTTCTCCACTATGTAGAAACAGTTTTCATTAGGAGACCCTGAGAAATTTTGGCTCTCAATATTGGTATAACAACCTATTTGTTCCAGTTTATGAAATAAGCCTCTTAAATCAGTGAGATCCGCACAGAGCGCTGTTTTTTCCACACGAAGATCGCCCGTCTGATAGTCTGCATATCATCTCGTGTCTCGCGCAAAAGTTTTTAATTTGAGTCAAATTTTTTGGAGAGGAACTACACACTAGTAATCAATGGTAGGAACCTTTCAATCTCTTCTTTTAAAGAAGTAACTTTGGATATAAAGTCCGTAGGCTTCTTACTCACCACAGAACCAGTGGGATTCTCCCTAGGATTAGAGATGGACTCAAGACAGGATCTGCATCTCAATCTAAGCTTCTGCTTTGAAAGCTTACGAAAATTATTTTCGGTAAATCTATAGCGGAAAAAACAATGTCAGTCCACATATTGAGCAATCGATAGAGTCCTCAAGAGTGTCAACATTCTCTACACAAGTATTCATCTCAAAAATAAAATGTATACTAAAAAGAACAGTGAAGACAAACTTGATAAAAGTTAATTTCAGTAAATATAAATACTTGACCTGTAAACAAGAGTTTAACTATGATTTATAATAGCAAAATGAGTACGATAAACCGAAAGTGAACCACAAAAGATTTTGTTTAAAAAATCATTGTTGTGGAACATGAGAAAATGATTATTTGCAAAAGAAAATAATGGTAACCTAAAGTTAATAGTAAAGATGATATTTAAGTGGTAGTGTTAGAAAATTATAGAAATGTGGAATTCAAGTACTTAACGTCAACAATATGACACAAACTTGATGTCGAAAGAAACTGTTTGAAAAGCTACACTTAACATTATATGAATTTCACAGAGTTTCAGTAAGTTAAATATATGAGAGCAAATTTGTAAGAGCAATTAAAAAAAAAAAACCGCACAGTTCCCAACGATAACACATTGATTGATCCGATAAATACATTGATTGAATAATAAAGGTAAAATAGAACTTAAACATTACCTTTTAGCACATTCACTTCACCCTGTGGTGGTGCAGTGGTAACAAACACATTTACCTTGCGTACCGTTGATGTAAATTACTCCCAGTATTATCAAAAAACAATGCTTTCACTAATTCCTCAGTGTGGTCTAGGGCTTAGTTCCCTAGGCTTTAAGAGGTTCGGATTCCTTGAAAAACGCATTGTTTCTGGTGCAGCATGGCCTTTTCTGTCCTTTTATCATAAAAACGTAAATAAACTTCTCCCTATGTGGAAGTGGACCAGGTTCAGTGTGGCTACTGTTATTGTGGACCAGGAATTGTATCCTGTGCACGTTTTTTATAGCCAAATGCAACATGTCTGAAGAAACATTCATCGTAGTCATTTGATATTTTGTCTTTTAAAGGAGTAGGATTTCGGGACCCCTCCACAAGATAGACCCAGGTCTTCAAGTAATCCCATAGCCAAAAGCTACTTGAAGTGAGAACTGGGGTTCAAGGAAGGTAGCCATGCAATCAGAAATTTCCAACTGACTTTTTCATCTATAAAGTAATATTATAGAAGCTGTTGCACCAGTTGAGCAATAGTGCTCTATCTTGCATAAAATTGATCTCGTTCAGACATTATCGTTGAAGTTGCGGATCGACAAAATCGTTCAGCGTATTGCTATATTTCTGTTTGGTGATGGAACAGATTACTTACTGATCCTGTCAGAATAATGTTTTCATAAAAGAACATCCTTATGATGAAATATGCTGTAAAGCCACACTAAATGGTGATTTTTGATGAATGTAATGAGATTTTCTGAAACTCATAGGATGATTAAAATGTCCAAATTTGACAGTTTTGAGTGTTGATAGTCTCATGATAAAAATGGTTCTTATCTCACCGTAAAATTTTCCAAAGTCGAAGATCATCAACTTCTGTTCTGGCAAGAAATATGAAAGCAAATGTCAATTGCCTACCATGATCATCAGGTTTGAATTGTTAAATGCAGCTACCTTACATGGATAAAAATGGCAAACTTTTCACGAGACTTTCCATGTTGTGGTGTAATTTATGTCCATTACTTGCACTGCTTCATGGATGCTGCTATCACCATTAACCCCTTGAAGCACACAAGGAAATCAGATGTTATGAATACATGTAAAGTGCATAAATACCTTCTTCAGACTTATAATAAATAGTAAATTATGAATTGAAGCCTGAAATATTTGTCAGTTTTTCAGAATTTTTTGGGACATATGTGTCCCTATGTGTGTTAGGTATCTACATAATCAAAATCAATTTGGTAAAGACTTTTGGAAATTGAAAAATGATTATACAATTTAAAAGTTCTTATAGTTTATTAAGTACATATTTGTTCTTGTTATTTTAAATTATGGAAATGAGTTTAAATGTTCGTTTAAATTTTAGGGCAGTAGAGTTGTTCTTGGAAAAGGGGGATACAGATAACGCTGAGAAATCCAGAATTAATTATGCTAGACTTTTAAGGTATACATACATGCATTTTCTTGTGTTTTATTTATGTGCATAATTTCAATCTCATTGTTGAAGTTAAAATCAAATTTTATGAAACTAATTTTCAGACTAATTTTTATTAAAACTATTGATATCAGTGAGAAGGCTGGTGTAATGAATTCATAATTTCTTTTGAAGTATTATTATTGAGCATAATTTGTGTGTTGCAGACAACCACGATGCAGGACTGTTGTTCATAAAATATGTTCCCAAAATGTAAAACTAAGAGAAAGTGCTTATACATCAGTAAAAACTTCAACCTTAAACTGTTTTTCACTCAAAAAAAATCATTATTCCTATTTAAATGAAAATATTGCACTTTCTGTTGCAACTGATGGAAATAATTGGTTTAGGGCATAGTTGCTATATATATCGTCATTTTTGGTATTACAGTCCCTGAAGTGCTTGGGCCTCCTTTATAATTATCACCCATTTTATGCTATTCAAGACTTCTCTTTGCCATTCTCTTACTCCCATTCTTCTTAGATCTTCCTCCACTCCATCAAACCACCTTTTTCTACAACGTTCCACTTCTCTTCTTCCCACTGGATTGGTTCCTCATAATCAGCTTACACATTAGCTGGCACAGAATGACCCTTGCTGTCCTTATGCCATGAAAGTACAACCAACCATAATCTTCTTATCCATACTAGATTCTTCCATTCTTTCTGCACATCCAAGCCATCTTAAGTCTTTTTTTTTTCCTTATTTCTGTCACAAAAGCATGTTCTCCATAAAAATGGTATATTTCTCTGTGTTTCCTAATTCTCCATATGCCATTTTTATTAATTGCTCAGAATATTTTCCAAAGTACTTTCCCCTCTCATATTCTCAGCAATTCTTGGTCTCTAACTGTCATTGTCCATGTCCCAGTGCCATATAAAACTACAAGTCTTCTTGTTTTATAGAGTGTAAGCATTAGTTTTCGTGAAAAATTCTTGTAACTTAACACTGTAATGGCTATCCATATCTCTTTCCAAGTCATTCACATTCAGGAACCTTCTTTTATTCCTTAAATTAATCATAGATTTGGTTTTGTCCATATTGATCGTTAACCCTTGTTTTCTTTGACACAATTTTTAAACATCTGCAAAACTTCTTTAGAGTAGATCAGTGTTTCTCAACGTGTGGTCCATGACGGCTTATCAAGTGGTCTATAGGATCATCACCAAATTTCAGAAAAAAAAAATTGAACTAGAAATTGCCAGTGTAGCTAGAATTTAGGTTCGTGCGAGATTTAAGGAATTTCTCATAAATATTACCTGTTATAAACCTTACCTTTCGGCGATTCGTGAAAGTTTTGAATCCTCTGAATACACCCATGCTGTGCACATTGCTTATTATTATTTAATTAAATTGATGATGTCATTTTCATTGTAAATTTGACAAAATAAGATCGTAACTCATTCTCTTTATCAAATAGTGTTACTCTAAAAATTATTTTGTTTCAGGTGGGTTTGACAACCAACCCATATTTTTTTAAGAACTTGATCGGAGATTTTAGAGATTTTCTGCCAAAAGTTCATGCTTTTTAAGGAAAAAAACAAAAAAAGCTTAGCATTCACCACAAAAGGAGTTAAAATTAACTATAGATTATATTTCAAGGCATAAATAACTTTCCTCCCAAAGCTCTTACTTACATACATACTCTATAACAAAAAAATCGACGCACCAAGAAAGAGTTGTCCGATTGTAATGAAATTTCGTATGCAAAGACATTTTGACCGAACATGCAAATGATTAAAATTTGGTGTCCAATGAATGAATAGCGGGAACTCCAGCGCATCGGAACTGCGCATTCAGCAGGTGTATATAAGGAGCGATTCTCAATATGTGGTCAAAATTTCTGTTGCATTTTGACTGCGGATATCTTACGTCGACTGTAACAATGCCTCGCCGAAAGATTCGTGCTCATTACGAGCATATGTCAGAGTTTGAAAGAGGTCGTGCTATCGGATTGAAAGAGGCTGGTTGGACGAATCGAAGAATCGCTGGACATGTGGGTCGAAGCGATGCGGCGATTGGACGGTGCTGGCAAGAGTGGGTCAACAACGGCAGATGTCAGCGTCGGGACGGCAGCGGTCGACCTAGGGCCACAACAGAACGGGAAGACAGAGCGATTGTCAGAGCAGCTGTCACAGCACCGGATTCGTCGTTATCAACTATCCAACGTGTGGCCCGCACACATGTGTCCAACATGACCCTCTGCAGACGACTGAGAGAGCGGAATTTACGCTCGCGCCGACCGTTACGCCGCTTACCTCTCACGCCTTTACACCGTCAAGTCCGATTACAGTGGTGCCGGGCTCGATCAACTTGGAACTGCGCTGACTGGGGACGTATAGTCTTTAGTGACGAGTCCCGTTTCCAACTGTGTCCTGACGACAACCGCAGACGTGTCTGGAGACGTCCAGGGCAGCGTGGGGATCCTGCCCTTACTATCGCACGCCACACATACCCACAACAGGGTGTTATAGTCTGGGATGCCATCTCCTTTGATAGCCGGACCCCTTTGGTGGTCATTTCTGGCACACTTACAGCACAGCGGTACGTAGACGACATTCTACAGGGTTTGTCCCAGAAGTTCCCGGAATGATTTTTTGTAGTTGGCAACGCTGGCTGACGGGGCGGAGAAGTTGGTGGGGGATCTGAGCTTGGAAACGAGACCGGTATCAGTCGCCTGCGGGCAGTTGTTGAGGCAGGGTCACGCTCCGCGCAGAGGTATCTACTGCACCCTCGTCGATCAAAAAATGGACCAGTTTTTGGAGCAGCGTTATGCAATCAAATTTTGTGTGAAACTGGGTAAAAACGGGGCGGAGACACTCGAAATGCTTCGGAAAGCCTACGGTGACGGGGCGATGAAAAAAAGCCAAACTTTCATGTGGCACAAGCGGTTCCGGGAAGGTCGGGAGTCCGTCAACGACGACGACCGCTCTGGACGCCCGTCGACATCACAAACGGACGACTCGGTGCAAAAAGTGCGTCAAGTTTTGGACAATGACCGACGATTAAGTGTTCGGGTGATTGCAGAGGAGTGTGGAATACCCAAAACAATCGTTCATCGCATTTTAACGGAGGATCTTCAAATGAGGAAAGTCTGCTCGAAAATGGTGCCAAAAGTCCTGACGAGTGAGATGAAGGAGCAGCGTTTGTTGAAGTGCCAGGAATTGCATGAACGCTACGAAACGGACCCAGAATTTTTGGACAGAGTGATCACAGGGGACGAGACGTGGATTTTTCAGTACGATCCCGAATCAAAGCGCCAGAGCAGCGAGTGGCACACCAAGGAGTCTCCTCGCCCGAAAAAAGCAAGGATGAGCAAATCGCGAATCAAGGCAATGCTCATTGTGTTTTTTGACAGAAAAGGTGTGGTTCACAGTGAATTCGTGCCACAAGGACAAACAGTCAACAAGGAGTTTTACTGTGAAGTGCTCAAACGGTTGCGCAACAGGGTTCGACGCGTCCGAAACGAAATTCGCGACAATTGGATCTTGCACCATGACAACGCGTCAACCCACACCGCGCTCATTGTCTCCGAGTTGCTGGCCAAAATGGGTGTGGCAACGCTGCCCCAGCCGCCGTACAGCCCCGATCTGGCACCAGCGGATTTCTTTTTGTTCCCAAGGATCAAAAGAACCCTGAAAGGAACTCGGCATGGGACGCTGGAGGCGGTAAAAGCAGCCGCGACGACCTCACTGAAGGAGATTCCCGTTGACGACTTCCAGGGCGCCTTCAATGATTGGGTGAAGCGTTGGCAACGGTGCATCGAAGCAGGGGGAGAATACTTTGAAAAGTTCTGAAAAGATTGTAAACTGATATTGAATAAATGATTTAAAAAAAAATCATTCCCGGAACTTTTGGGACAAACCCTGTATATGCATG
>QLNU02015360.1:279227587-279259846 GCA_006491805.2 Dysdera silvatica
ATCAAATGGGACATTGTAGGACTCAGTGAAGTTAGAAGAAAAGGTGAAGAGTTGGTGGAACTGAAAAGCGGACATTTGTTTTATTATAGAGGAACGGAAACTGGAAGAACAAGTGGTGTTGGCTTCTTAATCAACAAAAGAATTAAAGACTACCTTCTTGAAGTCGAAAGCACGTCAGATCGAGCAGCGAGGCTCGTTGTTCAACTAACCCAGCGATACCAACTTCAAATAGTACAGGTATATGCACCAACATCAAGCCATACCGACGAAGAGGTTGAAGAATTTTATGAAGAAATCAAAGAGTTACACACCAAAGGGAAACAACATATCAAGCTCATCATGGGGGATTTCAATGCAAGAATTGGACAACAGGAACAAGGAGAGACATCGGTTGGTAAATACGGATATGGGGAAAGGAATGAACGTGGCGATCAACTCATCGAATTTGCAGAAGCTGAAAATCTTAGCATCATGAATTCATTTTTTAAGAAGAAACCGCAAAGAAAATGGACATGGAAACACCCAAATGGGGGAACTAGTGAAATTGACTATATCCTGGCAAACAAGAAATCAATTATTGAAGATTGCAGTGTACTGAACAGATTTAATACTGGAAGTGATCATCGAATGGTGAGATGTAAAGTGCACTTAAATACTAAATTAGAACGACAGAAGCTCATTAGGAAACAAGTAAGTAAGAGGGTGGATTTAATGAAATTAAAAGAAAATACCGAGGCATTCAAGTTGGAATTAAAAAATCGCTTTTCTGCACTGGAAGGACTTATTGATGAAAGTGATATCTCAGAAGCAAATGAAAACATTGTTAAGACAATAGTTGAAACTGCTGGGGAAATTGGTGGTGTAACCTGTAAAAAGCACAATAGCAAATTATCTGAGAAGACGAAACAGCTCATGAAAAGGCGAAGAGATATGAAGGTGGACAATCAAAATACCAGTTCCAGGATTGAGTACATAGAACTTTGTAAAACTCTGCGCAAAAGCATGAAAGAAGACATAAGAAAATTCAACTGTGAGCTAGTAAGGAAAGCCATTGAAAATAACAAGAGCCTTAGGGTTGTTAAAGGAAGTTTATCTGTTGGGAAGAAACACATCATTGCATTAAAAGGAGAGGATGGCACCGTAACAAGAAATAGGGAAGAAATACTTAGAAGAGTTGAAGAATTCTACAAAAATCTATACGAAAGTAACAGTGGATTAAACGAAGACATTGAAATAGTCGAAGGAACAGCTCCTAAAATCTTAAAAGAAGAAGTTTCATTTGCAATAAAAAGTATGAAGAAAGGAAGAGCCCCTGGTGATGATGGTATTACATTAGATATCCTAAAAGAAGCTGGAGAATATGTAGAAGACATACTTGCAAAATTCTTTACCAAATGTCTTAACAGCGGTAACATACCAAACCAATGGGATTCTGCAACAGTAATTCTTTTGCATAAAAAAGGTGATAAAGAGGATTTGAAAAATTACCGACCAATTAGCTTGTTACCTGCTATTTATAAAATCTTCACAAAAGTGCTAACACATCGCCTGCAGAAAAAATTAGATGCAGCTCAACCAAGAGAACAAGCTGGATTTCGAAGTGGATTCAGTACAGTGGACCATATTCAAGTATTAAGAGAATTAATTGAAAGAACACATGAATATGAACTTCCATTGTGTGTGGCATTTATTGACTATGAGAAGGCCTTTGACTCTATTAAAACATCAGCAGTCATCAACTCTTTAAGATCAACAGACATTGAGGATGTGTACATTGACATGGTGAAACGTGTGTATAAAAATGCAAGTGCAAAATTTCGGTTACATAAAGATACCAAAACTATCAAAATTGGTAAAGGTGTGAGGCAGGGAGATACCATTTCTCCAAAACTTTTTACTTCAGCTTTACAGATGATTTCATTAAAAATCAAAAGAAGTTGGACTCAAGATGAACCTACAAAAAACTAAGATCATGTTCAATAATTTTGTAGAGGAAACAAAAATACAAGTTGACAACATTGAGCTAGAAATTGCTGATTCATATATTTACCTTGGCCAGCTGATTTCAATGGATGGCAACATTATGAAAGAACTCAACAGACGTATTAAACTTGGCTGGAGTGCATTTGGAAGAAACAGTTTTATCCTGAAGGGGAAATTGCCTTTGTGTCTAAAAAGAAAGGTCTTCAACCAGTGTGTATTGCCAGTCCTCTCTTATGGATCAGAGACATGGAGTCTAACAGTTGGAGCAATACGAAAGTTACAGACAACGCAAAGGAGCATGGAGAGGTGCATGCTTGGAATAACTAGGAGAGATCGAAAAAGAAACACTTGGGTGAGAGAGCAAACTAGAGTAGAGGACATCATTGTTAAAGTAAAAGGGCTGAAATGGCGATGGGCTGGGCATATTGCAAGAAGAACTGATCAACGATGGACAACAGAAATTCTGAACTGGATTCCAAGAGACCACCGAAGACCTAGAAAACGTCCTCAAACTAGATGGGTGGATGAAATAAGAAAACAGGTTGGGGTGACGTGGAAGCGAATTGCTCAGGATAGACTTGTGTGGAAAGCATTTGGAGAGACCTTCATCCAGCAGTGGATAGATAATGGTTGAATATGATGATGATATATAAGGAATATAAAACACATATTACACATATGTGTTTTATATTCCTTTGATGTAATTTTTATTTCATGTTGGGTTTTCATTGTTGAGAATTATTTTTCAGTAATATAAATATAATAATTGTATATTAATCTGCATTCAACTTCTTTTAAAATTTGGTATGAATTGTTCTAGGGGAAAAAAAGTACTAAACTGGAATACCTGAAAAATTATCTTTGTAAATATGTACTGAATTTGTTAACTTTTTAAACTCGAAATTTGTAATTGAAAGAAAAATCTGAATGGCTTAAGTATTCCAACGGTGAGAAGGTGAATTTTGTAAATTTTTTTTTTTTTTAGACAATATCAGTACGCTTTCATAATTCCCATATGTACATAACTACAGCTCGGATCAAGGAATACATTTATAGAAGTTTGGGTTGAAGGGTGAATTTTTGTTTCTTTCAATTAAATAAAATATCCAGAAGCATAAACAAAGGGTATTAGCTTTTTTAATTCAGTATGTGTGTTTAAAAGTATATATTGGAATGCCTTTATGGCATAAAATAAGAAAAACATTATTTAAAAAAAACCACAAATGTATTTGTTTTTCTATAAAGGATGAGACTTATTATTAGTTTGAATGGATAGTATAAATTTAGGTATGGTGATGACTTTCTATATTCATTAATAATTTATATACAGACTTCATAATATATCACTAATTGTCAGTTGAGCATATTTAGAATTTTACGTGAAAAGAATTAATTTAATTCTAGATTTTCATAAAATCGTTTTTGTTTTGTTTTTTAGAATAGGCTTTTAATTAATAGATTTGTTAATTAAGTTTAAATATAAAGTATTCAAAAATATTTAATTGAAATATTGGATTGTCCAAAAAGTTTGTCAATTTTTCATGCATAGTCAGTTAAAATGTATTTATCTACTCTCCTTTATTAAATTATGAATTTACTGTTGTGGTTTATAACCTTTTCCCCCTAATTTTTGGTAATCTAGAAAGTGCATCTTTCTAGAAGTTACTAAACTTGTAATGGGAAAACATTTTAACATGGTTTTTGGTGTTATCTGGGCTCCTTTCCTTTAAATGAGTTCCATGGATGTTGGAATAAAAATTTCAATGTGTTTTGAATATAGCAACATATCCCTGCTAAACGCTAACAATTTTTGTCAAATGATCAAAAAATGTGTATTACATGTCATGTATTCAAAATGTGTTTGGTATTGTCATGTTGAAACTTTATGCCCATGCTGTTGATTAAATACAGGTATTTTTCCACTTTTATTTTATTTTAATTCACTTAGTTGTGAATAGTACTTCTCTGTATTTATTATATCATTGTAGTTCAGAGTAGAGGATTCCTTGCCAATCTTACTTTATGATGCACACAACATTTTGTTTTCTCATGTAGACCAGCTTTAGGGATTGCTAGAAGTAATTATTCATTTTTACTTCACCTTTTTTCATCCCATGTGGCTTGTTGCCTGTAGCATGCCAACAGCATTATTTCTGTTTTCAATCCTGAAATATCATCATTATTTCAGGTTGATCTTAAACTGAAGAAAACACATTCAACAAACTTCTGGATTGAGTAGTGAAATGTTCTGGTTCCCACACCCCATAGAGTACTTTCATACATGCTTCCATGCCATGTGCAGTGATACCATGATGCTAATTTACATGCGCGTTGATAAAAGATTCTCCAATAGTTAATAAAGTAATATAATCACTACATTTTGCCTTCAAAACCGCAATATCCCCAAACTTTTCATGATCAGTTGTTATGATTAGTTATCACTAACTTATGAACATTTATGTTCATGCGAACGAAACTTACTAAAACTGGCATGAATGTGTTAAACATCTCGATATATTTCATTAGTTTTTGCTAGAAACTAAAAAATAGCTTATATATTTTTTATAAAATTTTTATATGCCATGAAATCTACTTTTGTGTATATCTTTTTCGCTAATGGAATATTCTTGCTTTTGCAGGATGGGTATCGTTCTGCTCGCAATGTACTCATGAAAGCTGTATGGCAACAACCAGATAGTGATGAAATTTGGATGCATGTTTCAAAATGCCTTCTCCACTTGAACTCATCATACGAAACCATAGTGGATACTTGTGCACAAATATCAGTCTTTCATGGTGGAAGTAAAGAAATTGCTTCTCAACTCTTCACATTAAGCAAACTTTCAGTGGGGGACAAAACTATGTCATTATATGCTGCTCAAAAAGGAGTGCATGCACAACCTGGTATGTAACTTGAATAAGCATGCATGTACAGTGTAATTTCAGGATATCCACGGATCTGGAAAACCTATAAAAGCCAGGGAAGTTTTTTCTGACTGGAAAAGTTAGGGAATTTTGAAATAATGAGGCCTATGTCAGGGAAATTTGAAATTAAAATAATTTTCCTGAACTGTGCTTTTCATACTCCGTAAAAATTTTACCATGCATAATAAAAATTTTGGAAAATTTATATGAGGTGTATTCAAAAAGTAAATTTCCTTTATCAAGAAAAAATAAAAAAAATAATTACAGAATTACCAAACATATTTATTTACCATTGTACACTATTTTTCTATTTTTTCACATAATCTCCATCCATTTCCAAGCATTTCTGGTACCTAGGTAGTAGTTTTTAATTCCCTTTTCATACCAATCTGCCGCCAAATTTTGAAACCAGTTTTGGACCTCCTCTTGTACTTATTTCACTGTCATTGCCAAAGTGGTGACTGCCAAGATGAATTTTAAGTTCGGGAAACAGATAGAAGTCACTTGGAGTAAGGTCAGGAGAGTAAGTAGTGTACTCGAAAATCTTTTGTTTAAATTTCTGAAGAAGCTTGTCTCGTTGCTTGTGCAAAGCGATTCTCTGCTTATGAACGTCAGTCAACAAGTGTGGCACCCATCTTGCACACACTTTTTAGAGTTCAAGGTCGTGAACCATAATGTTGTAAAGAGATGTCTGGATAATTTCAATATCTGATGGCAGTTCAGTCATGATTTCGTCGAGCCTGAGCCTCTTATCGGAGTGAATGATCTTGTGCACAACAGCAGTGGCACCAGCTTGGTGGGAAGTCATTAGTCGCCCGGTACACTCATCATCATGAAGATTTTCTCTGCCTTCAATAAGTATTGTTCGCCAACGGCAAACTGTCTGCACAGACATAACATCTTCACCATAAACACTGCATAACTGATGATGAATGTCCACAGCCGATTTCTTTTTTGCAGTCAAAAGAGGAATCACACTGCATATTTCACAACTGGCGGCAAAATAAAGTGGAGTCTCCATTTTTGTTGGCTATTAAATGGGGCTTAAGCGCTTGATGGTCACCAAATCAGACCCAATTGCTGCCATTAAACCCAAACTAAAATTTCTTGCCCACATAAATTTCCAGCATCGCTTGTGATGTGATATAAAAATTAGGAAAACTTACTTTTTGAATATCCCTCATACTTTTGACTAAACTTCTTCCAAAAATTACCATTTTGCACCAAAACTAATATAATTTATATAAAATTAAGCCCATATATTTCTCAGGAGAAAATGTTTGCCAAATATATAACTAAAACTTGAAAAGAAAAAAGTCAATGTTACTTTGATGTGAGATGTATCGACGACTTTCTATTTCTTTCTATTTTTTGTCTCTTTCAAACACAAAAAATTGTTTAAATCTCTGCCACATGGATGGTTATAAACAAACAGGTCTTCCTGTATAATGTCTGCATTGAATGGGGAATGTTGGATCTTTAAAACATTGTTTAACCCATGATTATTGGCTCATAACGCCAATGAATATTTGTACATTGCAGATCCAATTCTTCTTTCTTATTCAGACCAGCTATGATCTGCCTAAATTTATTGATATTTTCATTTATATATATATATATATATGGGATACCTCTTCATATATATATGGGATACGTTGTTGGGATAACTATCGGTAACCCAGCGACGTGAAAAAGGCTATCTCAGACTATGATGATATGAACCATAATGAAAATATGAATGGAGCATCGGTTGTCGTGCTCTTAAATCAGAACCGCGTTCGGGCTTTAAGCAGAGGAGCTCGTTCGAAAAATATGCAACAGTCTCTCCTTGGAGGTGTCGGCGGTTGTAGCGGCGCCTCCAACTGTCGACTTCTGAATAACTGCCAAAGTGCTTTGCAGCCTAATACAGGGCGCAACCATAGAATAAAGACCGCATACGGCGCATGTCATGGACAATAGATATGAACACCTACATCATGCGCACCTACTATACGATTACAAAGCTAGAAACAGACATGACAAATTACAGACCCACACTTCACGCCAAATTCGCACAACAGTACCCACACCTGGACATCAGTATAGAAAGGATAACAACCCAACGCAGGAACATAATAACCAGAAATCTCTTAGCAGAGCCCATACTACAAAGGTTAAGAGATGAAGTCGCCAATGACCTGGCAAACACTTCAACCAGTGTGGCCAACCCTGAAGCACCAGCTAGTAGCGCAAGAGAACCGCTCCAACCAAGCATAGAAGAAGAAGAGAGGAGGGACGTGGAGAAAATGGAAGAAGGTTTCCAATGTGCCCTGGCGGAATATGAAGGCTCGGATGCCGCAACAAGGCCAAGAATACCACGCCAACCGGCATCTTGGAAACTCTGCAAAGCAACCAAGATCCTCAATGAACATACTCTACCACTACACCTACAGAACCACAACTCCCTACAGGAAATACACACCGCCATATACTGTGCAGCAGTAGCGGCATCACGCGCCAATGGGTACGAAGTAAGGAACGAAGGCCGAAGTAACAGAGGAAACAAAGCCCAACCACCATGGCAAGTGAGACTGGAGAAAAGAATAGAAGAGCTCCGCAGCAGCATAGGGCGAATAACCCAGTACATGCAGGGAAATAGGGGTAAGAAATTAGTGAGGAAAGTGAAGATGGCCCTTAAGAGAAATAGGATTCATACAAGACACGAAGAGCCCAATAAACACATCAGCGAATATCTGGATACCCTCAAACAAAAACTGGGTGTATACGCCAGAAGACTCCGAAGATACAAAGACTATACCAACAAAAAACAACAGAACATGCAATTCCAAGCAAACCAGAAGGCCTTCTACAGGAAGCTTCGAGAGACCCCAGCGAACAAAGACAAGTACGAAGCCCCAAAGCCAGCAGAAATAGAGACCTTCTGGAAGACACTATGGTCCAATGAAGTACAGCACAAAAGCGCCCCCTGGATTCAGCAAGAAATGGAGGCTACGAGAGGAATAGAGGAGATGGAGTACACGGGCATCACGATAGAGGAACTCCAGCAGGTAATCCAACGTACGCACAACTGGAAAGCACCCGGTATTGACGGCATACACAACTTCTGGTACAAGAAATTTACCAGCGCCCATGGCCCATTAGCCAAGGAACTTACGGCGATAATTGAAGACCCCAGCAAAATGCCTGAATTCCTCTGCAAGGGAATAACTTACCTCCTACCGAAGGACCAGGATACCAGTAACCCAGCGAAATACCGACCCATTACGTGCCTTAACACCCTGTACAAGATACTCACGGGGTGCATCTCTGAAAAAATAAGCCGGCACAGCGAAAGCAACAACTTAATGACGGAAGAACAAAAGGGATGCCAGAAAGGGACTCTGGGATGTAAAGAGCAGCTTACCATCGACTCAGTTATCCTGGAACAAGCAAGAAAACAAAAGCGAAAACTCAACACCGCATACATAGACTACAAGAAGGCTTTCGACTCTGTTCCGCACTCGTGGCTCCTTGAAATACTCAGCATATACAAAGTGCATCCCTCAATCATCCGATTCCTACAGAGCAGCATGAAACAATGGAGAACCCGGTTACAGCTAAACACGCCAGACAGTAAAATAGAAACGGCCGAGATCCCCATCCGCCGCGGAATCTTTCAAGGAGACGCACTAAGCCCCCAGTGGTTCTGCTTGGCGTTAAACCCCTTGTCAAGGATGCTGAACACAAGTAAATACGGATACATGCTGAAGAAAGACAAGAGAAACCTACATAAAGTCTCCCACCTCATGTACGTAGATGACATCAAGCTATACGCGCCAACAATCACCCAACTCCGACAACTCATCAGTATAACAGAGACATTCTCCAAGGACATAGGAATGGAATTCGGCCTCGATAAGTGCAAAATACAGAAGAATAGCAAAGAAGATTTACCAGGCATCGAACTCGAAGACGGGAGACTACTGAAGACCTTGGACGAGGGCGAAACCTACAAATACCTAGGGATAATGCAAAAACGGCAGCAGGAGCACAAGAAAGTCAAAGTCCAGCTCACGCAAGCATTCCAAGAAAGACTTAGAAGCATTGTGAAGACGAAACTGAGCGGGAAGAACACCACGCAAGCAATTAACGCATATGCGGTACCAGTGCTCACCTACTCCTTCGGGATCATCAAATGGTCCAACACTGAACTAGAACAACTCCAGCGGAAAATGAGAACCATCCAGAGAAGAGCCGGACAACTACACCCTGCAACGGCAATTGAACGGCAAACACTACCCCGGGAAGAAGGAGGACGCGGACAAGCGGACCTCAAAGACTTACATGACAAGCAGATCCAGAGCATGAGGCAATACTTCCAGTTAAACCATTACATGGCAGGCACTACAATGACCTGCAACAACCACACGTTGACAAAAAGGCATCAAATTCTTGGCTGGCCAAAGGCACTCTCCAGCCAGAGACAGAAGGATTCATGCTAGCCATCCAAGACCAAGTGATCGCAACAAGGAACAATCAGAAATTCATCCAGAGAAAAGACATAGAAAGCGACAAATGCAGACACTGTCATGCGGCATCGGAGACAATCCAACACGTGATGGCAGGATGCAAGATCCTTGCGCAGTCAGACTACAAACATAGACACGATCAAGTAGCGAAAATAGTCCACCAGAAATTGGCAGCGAATGCTGGCTTTCTGACAGAAAAATGCCCGTACTACAAATATGAGCCAGAGACCGTGCATGAGAACGAAACACACAAGCTTTACTGGGATAGAGCAATCATAACAGACAAGACAGTCCCACATAACCGTCCTGACATAACCCTCGTCGATAAATCGAATAAGACCACGTACTTAATCGACATAGCAGTACCCAACACCAATAACATACAGACAACCTACACAACGAAAATCACCAAGTACCAAGATCTCAGACATGAAGTACGAGATATATGGGGTATGGAAAAGATCCTCATCATCCCGTTAGTCATCTCAGCAACAGGGATAGTACCAAAAACGCTTGCGACGAATTTGGAGATACTCAACATTGACCCAAACACCTACATTGAAATACAAAAAGCCACAATCCTAAACACGTGTCACATTGTCAGGAAGTTTCTAGACATGGCACATTAAGAAGTGATGTAAAAAGAGGCTTGGGAACATGGCGCTCTGCCCGTCCCAAAGCCTGTTTCCGCCAAGAATGGGCGAGGAAAACTTTTATATATATATATATAATGTTTACATTATAAATTTGTTGCATTTTGATATTTTGTTTCTTCTTTAACATTTTTTTAGACAATTTGTCAAACTGGATAATTTTAGCTGCTGCCTGTCATGTATCTGGCCATAATCGTAGCAAGATGGGATGGATATTTAGTTTTGTAAAAAAGCTAGGTAATTTTTAAATTACTTAACCCGTAAGATGAGCTTAATATTTTAAATGATTATGTAATTTTTCTAATTTCAGTAAACATTGCTTTGCTCATCATTAAATTGTATTCTGGCGTAATCAAAATAACATAAAATGTATCATATTGATTGAACTTTAGAACATTTCAAGATATTGTTTCTTCAGTATACCTGCCAACTTGTATGAATTGACCATACAATGTACAGAGCTTGGCTGAATTGTAAGATTATATAGATGGTCAGTAAGGTTTACGTTTTAATAAAAAATGTACAAATTAATCGCCAAAAAGTTAATTTTTTTTCAGAAACAAAAACTTTAGATCGTATGCACACTTTTTTGCATTGTGAGGATGGGGAGAGTATGATTTTAGGTTGAGAAAGAAATATCAGTGGCTTAAGTTCAGTCGTAATGCACTCATGATACTTCATTCAGGGTACATTCCCATGCATATTTCTGACCCATGACACTCACCAATTAAAATATCAAATGGGATTTGCACGCTCCTTAAAAAGTGCTTAAATATTCCTTAAAATCAGTTTTCATTTTTAAGGGCCCTTAAAATCCTTAATTTTACCATCTAATCCTTATAAACTCCTTAAAATTTGTTGACATTTCACCAACGACTTATGAAACATATGTTACTTCTCCGTTCTGGAAGCCATAAAATTTTCTGGAAGCTATTTTTTAAAATGGGGAAAAAAAAAAAGTCAGATTAGCAATGCTGGCATTTTTATGGCAGGAGGGAAGGACATACCTGCTAACTCTACCGTATTTTACTAGAGATTCTCGTTTTCGGTGATGTCTTCAGATTTTGCATTTTCATGTATTTTTCTCCCCCTTTTTTTTTTCTTTTGTTAAAAATAAATTCCTAAATTTTTGGCTGGCGTCAGGCAGGGGCCACCTGGAAGGCGTCATCCAGTTTGCAGGACCCATTGGTTAAGAGTATTTTAGTTGTTGTTACACAGGGTGCCGGAGTTTGGTCTCAACTCTGGTGGCATGCATATGTCTTCTTTTCTCTGTGGTTCGGGTCTGGTAGGTCTTGGTTCCGGCTTGCTTGAGCGGAGTGACTGGGATATTTACTTGGCCGCTGGGCTGTTGTGGATTGCTGTCTGTTCGTGCTATTCTGGGCCTGGGCTCTGCCTTTCCTCACTGATCAATCTCTGTCTCCGGGGTCATGCAGGCAACTTTTGTTCTATTCCGGACTGTTAGGCCGCTATCTCTGTTTGTGTACGTCATCAATCGCCTTGGGAAAACTTTCACAGCCTGCAGATGGGACACTGAATGGCATTTCATATGTCCTGGTTGCGGGGCCGGTTTGTGCCTGTTCTCTGTTGCTTCGCGGCACTGCACCCATTCAATGGTGTCTGGTGGGTTTCTGTAGGAGCATCGGCCAGCCTGGGGTGTTTTCCCATGCCATCCATCTATTTCTCCTTCTCTCTCTTGGGCGGTTGATCGTGGAGGGTTCTCTCGGTTGATATAAAGTGACGACACTAGTGCGAGCGATATCTCTCTGTATGCCAGTACACATCAACATAGTCCCTGCTCCACTTTATTTCTTTTTTTCCCCATTTTCGGCCATTGGTAGTCATGTTATTTGACATTAATACCTATCTGGAATTATAGTGCCACCTTTCGGCGGCCACCTTTCCCATTTAAATCTTTGCACAATCTATTACTACACAGGGTGGCGTATTCCTCTGTGAATAGCATGATTAAGACCTTCTTACCCATTGGATGATGCAACTCCGTGAGATTAGTGAAATTAAAATGTTCTTATTCAGGTCGTGCCTCTCAGCTGGCTCCACTCAGGTCGTGCGATCTGAATGGCACCTCCCAGCTGGCTCCTTCTAACGCCAGCCTTCATTCCGCAATCGGTTCTTCTAAAGCTTAATAGGTGACTCAATTTCAAAGTGTTAAAAAGCTTATATGATCCACAAATTTCCATTTTGAGATGATGTTTATCTCATGCTGAGGCATGTAATTAAGTTGTATAGTTCGGCGATTTTTAGTATTCTTGATAGGAAATGGTTTGAATGTAGAAATTGATCATCTGCAGTGAAGATTCTGTGTACTATAAATAACTGAAATGCCAGTGAGTATAAAAAGGAAAGTGATGACGCTTAGTTGTTTGCCTCATGAAGTAATTAAAGAAGATAGGATGGATTGAAAGTGGGCTATTCTTTGCCAGTTGACATCAACTGATGGCACATTAAAATGTAGCAGAATTTCTAGTTGTATACTGTGTATTTTAACAATACCTCACAGCAATGCAGAATGTAGAAGAATATTCAGCAGTGTACAAAAAACCAGAACAGAATTTCTTAGCTTTTTATCCAATGAAAACTTGGCAGATATTTTGATAACTAAAAATATAAAAAAAGGATATTGCTATAAGTAAAAATTCGAAAAATCTTTCGGCAATGGCTACATCAGCCATTTATAAACACTTGATTTATAATAAAGTAGAATAATCATAATAAATCAGTGCTTTTGGTTTATGTCCATCTTGGTGTTGCTGTAGTTTTTCGTAGCGTGAAGTATAAGTTGCTGTTTCAATCGCTTTATTAAATAATGTATTGTAATTTTGGGAAATTAACTTAGATTTTATTTAATTAACTTAGATTTTATTTTCTATGCAATGTAGTCTACATTTATCAGTAATCTGTGTATAATAAGAAAAAAAATAAAGTACCTCCTTCAATTCTGGACATGTTACACTGCATATATTTCGCATGCTGGCTGATGACACACATTCATTTTATTTTCAAAAATTGTACGATTTTCAATATTGTCATGTTGGCAGGTATGCACACGCATGCTGATCACACCTTGTGAGCTGTTTTAGTTGAGCTTGATTGGGCGATTTGGGAGAATGGTTAGTTTTGTTTTGCATATATGCACTCAATATGCCTGGAGGAAAAATGTGTGTTTAATAAATTATGATTAGAGAAAATGATGTCCTATATATAATAATTTTGATGTTATTTAAAAAATGATATAATAAGCGATAAAATCATGGTAGATTTCTCCTATACTCCCCCCCACCCACCCACCAAAATATGCGTTTCAGGAATGTTTAAAATACTAATGTATGGACTCCTTAAAAATGTTGTTCATATTCCTTAACTCCTTAATTTTATTTTCAAATTGCAGTGTGAACCCTGTTAAACCTTGTGTAAAAAGTATTCTTGGACTTTGAATATTAATAAAATGTGTCATAAATTTAGCAAAGAAATGATTCCATATTCTTCGTGAGGAACTCAAACACTGTCAGTTCACATAAGTCTTACCTCAAAGTACATTTATCAGCAAAAAGGTGTCCTTTGTTAGTTGATTTTTGAAACATGCTTTCTTATTAGATGGTGTTTTGCATCTTTTATTTGTGTATGTATCTATTTAACTGAATTATTTTATTTATAGCTAAACAACAAGGTATTAAAACTGAATTACTTGGGTGGATCACAGTTACCGAAGCTTATCACTATATCTGTTGTAAAGAATATTCTGCTGCAAATGGACTTTTGGAACAAGTTATTATCATCTTTTCTAACATATATGTATTAATTTAGAGTATAGTCAGGGCCAGATTTGAGCATAAGGTAAAGGTGCAGACCTTTTAAAAATCTAATTTTAACTCTAATGGTAATAATCTGTTTAAGGAAAAATTACTTGGTATTGTGTTCATAGATAATAATAAACTGCATAACATTTTTGAGGATGTCATTCATGGCTTTCTATTAAGAAAAAATTTAAAATGGTGTAAACTGCTTTCTTATGTTCTGTCAATGTTAATTATGTTATAATTTGTACAAATTACATTTCTTTTTGTGGCAATTACAAGTTTACAACAATATTTTACTAACAGGAATTAAGCATATTCAAGCTGTCCAGTCACTGGGAATATATATTCAATATCACTATTCAATTAACAAATAACTTGTTACTGAATAATCAAGAGTATATTTTTAAAATTCTAAAGGAGTAATGCAGGTGTGGACTCAGCCACTGGGTCCCAAGCTGGTATGCCTTCGTGGCCAATAGGACTCGCTTCTCCAGATATGTGAGGACTGGCGCCCTCCGATAATCCAAGGTATGCATCCTTTTAGAGCACCCAGTCCACCCCTGGAGTAATGTTCCATTTAACTGGTAGTAAATAAGGAATTATTTCGAGTATTTCCTTAGTACATGCTGTTTTTTATGGATCTGTAGTCAAGTATAATTCTCTGGACGAAAGGGAGTCAGATTCCTTGGAAAACTGAAGGTCCTGGTATAGCATGATCTTAATTGTCTTAGCTATGACATACAAGTAAATATTTTCTTGTTTACTGTTAGTTGCAAAAAAAATTTGTAAAAATTGACCAAAAGTGTAGCTACACAGTTCATTAATTAGGCCAACAGGTGAGAGGAGGGGGATAATTTTTTTTTTTCATTATTACCCATGAAAAGAAAAAATGCCATGAGGGAATATGGCAGATACTAACTAGCATATGGCATAACACTTGCCATGGGATGAAATGATTATTAATTTTATTATAGATGACTTTTTCTTGTTAGAACGTTTATTTTTTTGCATTATTTTATTAGTGTACTGTGGGATCACCAGTTATGAACTACTGACAATGCCTCAAAATTGTTTAAATCTGGTCCTGAATGTAGTGTGTTGACACATTCTTTTTGTATTATAAATATAAATTTTGCTTATAAAATCAACTTTTTTACTTTTGTTTTGACATTTTCAATCCCGAAATATTATCCCGAATTTTGCAGCAATTTGAAAATTTTATGAATTTAAACTACATTGAAACCTATTAAAGTGACCACCTTGATTAATTGACCACTTGAATAAAGCGACTGCTTTTTGTAAAAGAACTGGTAGGGACTTAATCATGCCTATACTACAGTATGTTGTGTATAGTGACCCCTGTCTATAGTAACCATTGCAGTCCAGTCCCAAAGGTGGTCAGTTTAGGCAGGTTCTACTGTATTTTAAACATTTTGTCCTCAGTGTGCATGCTGTGTTGATGCTTTCTTTTAGTCAGTGTTGATGCTTTCTTTTTATTAACAACTTTGTATTTACTTAAAATTCACATCTGACAGAAATACTTTGGCAGAAAATACTATTGAAGGTACAAGAGCAATAAAGATTATTTGCAAGTTTCGTGGAAAATTTAAAAACACACGTATCATCAAAAGGATGTAACCAACAGCTAGGGCTTCTGATGGAAAGTATAAAGCAGCTTTGGAAAAGCAAAGATGTGAAGGTAAAAGTAAAAAAGAATCCAAAGTTTCACAGAAATCTCAAGCTGAAAAAGAACAAAGTCTTGAAAACAAAGACACATTGAAAGAAGACTGCTGCACGAAAGCTATTAGATGAGGGTGGGGTAGGTTGCACCAAGCACTGGGAAAAAAAACAGATTTTAGTGAAGTATCTCTTGCATCTGATATGATTGACATATCTACCAGTGACAGACTTTAGTATGGGAAACTGCTAATTTAGGAAAACTTTTAGGAAAATTTGTTTTTTGAAATATTGTTTTAAATACCTATTTTTCTTAGTGCATGTTTATTTAACTCTTTGTGCATATGTGCATATTTAAACAATCAAAAATACGAACAGTAAACAAGCTAGAAAAATTCATTAGAGAAATTCATTCAAGAAAAAGCCATTAACAGCACATTCATGGTGATTGACTGCAGATTTTTCACTTCTAGACCTTGGCAAATATGAATTTAGCCGAGATTTGGAATTTATTTGTTTTAAAAAATATTTTGTACATATTTTGTATGTCTAACATGAGATTTCAAGGAGAAATATCAATTAGTTTTTAGCATATGACACTGTTTTTTGCATTTATTTATAGGTTTGTGGTATCAGTGCTTTTGGTTCTAAAATTGCATCCATTCTGCAAATACTTCATGCATTTGTAAATGTACTTTTGGAAAAGGGTAAAGTTTATCCTCTTTTGCGTGCTGTAAAAGATCATTCTGAAACTTTCCTTGGTTGGCAGGTATGTATTCATGTTTCAAATATGCATTCCTTTTTTTATCACTACAGTGGGATGAAGGTAATGTATCCATCTATTATGCCATTATCGTGGGTTTGATTTCAATGATACCATAAAATGCATTCCATTTTTCTGCCTACTGTAGCAGCAGAGGTTGAGACACTTTGGGGAAAACTTGAAGTGCTTTGCACATGACCTTAGCTGTCCTTGCACTGTAAAACATAACTTATCAAGAATTTGGAGATAAACGTAATAAGAAGGATGAAGTATTGACCAACATATATATATATAATCATGAAAACATAACGGTGAATGATATCTTGAAATAAATATTGCCATAATATTAATACAAAAGTATTGAATTTTTTTGGGAAAATTATCAGTATATTTATATAGATCAGTGAGTAATCCTTACTATCTACAGCCGTAACCTGTGATAGAGACACAAAATGAACATACATTAAAATGCAAAATATTATCTGATGTAATTGGTGACATTTCCATTATGATTTTAATTCAATATCAAGGAATGTATATACTCTTGTGTGAAGTATCTAAAGAAAAGTATAGAGTACAGAATTGTTATCTGAAAAAGTATTGATACTAGTGTGATATTAATAGTTTTTCATAACCCTATTACTAATACAGTGGTCATATCTACAGCTCTTGATATTTTTCAAAACAATAGTGAGGCAATAATTTAATTTTTTTTTGTCTTATTTACATCTTATATTTTCAGCTATTAGTCAATGTGCTAATGAAGTCACAAAATTTTGGTACAGCAAAACAAGTCTTATCTGAATTTATTATTGCAACTTCTAAATTGTAAGTCAATATTATTTTATTTAAATTACATTATTGTTATTTCAAAATGTTAAAATCATGTTTTCATACCATTTGCCATTGGAAAAGCAAATCTCAATTTGCCCTTTTTGAAAGGTAACTGAGGATAAACTTCTGTGTACACATATTGTTCATGTGAGTCGCTTTTAGAAGAGCAGTATATCTTACCTGACTTTCAGAGGTAGCCACCTAAATAAAAATGTTGCTGTGAAAGACAGTGGAATGGGAGGGGGATATTTGTGATTATTTTATGTGCATTATTTATTGCAAGCTAAAATGACGATATTTGTATGAATAAATTTATTTTACTTGGCGATGATATTTCTTATTCCCCCTCCCCCATGTTTAAAGGGGAAGGTAGCAAGTATCTGGTGAAAATTTTAAGAATTTCAAATTAAGATGAAAGAAAAAGGTAGATTGACAGAACTTTATAGTAGATTGCAATTATAAAAAGAAAAAGTTTATGCTTTTTAAAATTTTGCAATCCTAACCATTTTGGGAACCTGGTCATTTGTACAACCTGTTCCATTTATAAATTCAGACCTGCTTTTTCATTCTACAGTACTGTCTAAACAAATCTTGTCTCTGACAAAATAATCGCCAGAAGTTGTTGGCTGGTTTCACTTGGAACAGTTCGCTAATCAAAATAGGGTAAAGGTAGGCATCTAGGGTCTTTTGTTTATCAAGTTTGTACAGAACCTGGCAAGCAATTGCCGAAAAAGTGGTTATCCATTGCATGGACTCCCCAACTCCCCTACAAAAAAAATTGATCTGCTTTAATTGATAGTTTTGTTAGAGTTATTTTCCTTGACATTGAACTGTATGGGTATGGTCAATGGGGACGTCCGGTTACACTAGAAATGAAATGACTACCAGTTGGGGCTATTTGTTGTGGTACATGCCTCATCTGTTAAGGTATTATTACCCTCCGCAGGGATAACACAATTGCCAAATATGGTCAACACAGAAAAGCCTCCGGGGCGAGATTTTTGTGAGTTTTTGTGGGGGAATTTATTATACAATAATTTTTGCCACCTGGATTCGAATCAGGGTCCATGGAGGGACCCTGGTTCGAATCCAGGATGGGGAAAGCGTCTCTTTTTCTCCAAAACGAATAAAGCTCTAGTTTGAGCTATAATCTATACGTGGGTGGCAGAAATTATTGTATAATGCTTCGTCTGCTTTGCATTGGTTTAATGACAACTTCTTCCTCCTCTTACGGTGGAACATTGAAGAACGAAGACAGAACGGGAAATGAAAAAGAGATGATAGTGACCCCTGACAGCATTTTCTCATTTTTTTAATGGACCGTCTCTGGAAGTTCTGGGGCTGGGACTGCACTGGCTGTTGTGTTCGATTCTGTTGATCATGGGGAATCTGATTTGGTGATTGCTGCCCTTTTATTGGCATTTTCTATAACTTTTCGAGCTTTACATGGTTTCATAATGAGATTGTGATATTTTCGACAGGCCATCATGTCTTGAATGGGAACTAAGAAAACAATGCTAACATCCTCTAATGGCATTTCATCAAACTTGTTTTTAAAATAGACCCATCACCAAAGTTTTGGAGCTGGATTGGCCCAGTCTTCGACATTCAGTTACATCAATCCAAGGAGTTTTGGTTTTAAATTTGAAGCTAGATAACTTTAATTATCAACCTTAGTGGATTTATATTATCTTGTTTAATATTAACTACATGATCACTTTGGGAGAACTGCTTTTCATTCTCAAACGTTTCTTAATTATGGTAATTCTTAAATTGTGCGTAAATCTTTTGCAGGAGGAACAAGCTACAAAGGCACGTTCATCAGCAACCATTGAAAATTTAACATTTTTAGATACATTCTGCTAAATTTTGCCCATGGGATTATTTAATGAAGCCAGTATTAAAATTACTTAAATTTAAAAAATGATCTAAATATTATGATGGAAATCAAGCAATAATAAGGAAATATCTAAAATTTAGATATTTAATAGTTATGAAATTTTAGAAAAACCCTTATATTCATGAAAAAGACAGTGGAAATGTACACTGTGAAACATCTACTAGCTTACTTATGACCAATTAATTATGCTCACCTTTTTTATGGCCAAAGCAATTTCAAATGACCTCTCTTTCTCCCTTCATCTACCTTTTTCTCATATATACATTTCATCCATACTTGCAACACACGAAAACTATCACCATGGAATTTTCTAAAAAGGCATATAAATTAAATGGGAAACTCCAAACATTATCTATCCTCTGTTGATGGTCTTTTTGCTAAGTACCCTCTGTACATATCTCTTTTAGACAATTTCCAACTTGTTTTCTTATATACGCATATGTGTGTTTCAAAATTAGGGTTTGGATGCATTATTTTATTAAGCATTTGTTCCTGAAAATGGTTTTATAACATTTATTCTATATATATATATTGTATTTGCATATAAGCATGTTATATTGATGTAGCATTTTATTATATACTGTTAAGTGATGACAAGAAAAATGTTATGGTTTTACTTTTGGTATATACTGTGGAACCCTTGAATAATGGGTCATCCATGGGACCCTACAAAAGTGACCATGATGAGTAATAAGGTTACAATAACTGTTTGTGACTTTAGTTGATTCTATTTATTTTAATATTGAACCCCCTATAAATAACAGCCATCTCTGAAGAATGACTATTTTTGCAGGATCCACATTTAGATCCTTATTTAGAGGTTCCACAGTACTTGTCACGACATAATGTTTAAAGAAAAAAACCTATCTGCACACATGACTTTAAAAAACTATCTGCAAACTTGCTAACCATCAGAGGGCATATCCAGGATTAATTTTTGGAGGGTAAGTTTTTTTTTAAAATTTAAATAAGAAAAGTTATGATTTAAAAAAAAATACCCCCACATTTACTTAATCTTAGTTGAGCAGATCTCTCAAATGAGCAGTGTTCAAAATTAGCAGTCGTTAGTCATAATTTGTGATCAAAATTTTCAGTTTGACAACTACTTATTCTAAACATATTAATTCCAATTGAATTAGCTAAGAATAGTTAGGCGTTATTTGACTCCTAATTTCAGACATCTAATTTTTAACATTGCTTTCAGGCATCTCTTAGTTATACCACTGCCATTTATCACAATAAAATGCAACAAAATTGTGGAATATTAACATCACATGCATTAATATCATTATTAAATCTTTTGATCTATCTTAGATAGCCTAAATCTCTCACTTTGGGATGTAAAAATAAACAAAAATGTTAAGATGCGTGTTTAATTTTTTGTAATGTAGACCTAAGCGGGGGGAAAAAAAAAAATCAACTGTATACAGTTGAAAAACAAATTTTTGAAACTGGGGATCACATTTGGTTGGCAGTGGTCCATTAATGGGAATCATCATTTCATGATGAGCAGTTTCATCAGTAATTGGTCTTTTCTGATTACTGTGGAATTCATAAAGTGATTTTAAAAATTCACAAACTGATTTGATGAACAAAAATATTGAACTAACACATATGCAATGTAAAATTAATTCTACATTTTGATGTCATTGTTTTTTACTCAACAAAAATTTCTGTGTAATATCTATGCTAGTAAGCACTTGAAATTCTTTTTTGGACATGTATTTGATTATTTCCTCTATTCTACCCAGAAAAGTCCTGTACTGAAATTACATTACGAAAACAAAAATCTTTGCCGTAAAAACGACATTTAATTCTCCACGTTAAACTTGGAAAGCTACGTTTCATCTTTCTTTCCAAACTACATGAAAGACATAACTGATTCACCCCCCGAAAGTTATATACAGTGAATTCGCCATAAGTCGAATTCCTGGGGACCGATTAAAACGTCGAGTTATCGGAAGTTCAACTTAACATTTGTCGTTGATTGGACTTGTATAAAACGTAAATTACTTATCGTTTTATACAGTAACTTCGTTTCCAAAACGCAGAGTATTACATTAATAATTAGAAGTTACTCATTTTATGTACCGTATTATTTATTGGTAAATGCAATTTTGCATTACCTAGCAATATTTTGAACACAGGAAACGGTACTTACATCAATCTTTCTGCATCAATTCTCCTTTTATGAAATTATTTACCTTTTGTAAAAACACGAACAAAATTTCGTTATTTATTATTATTTATTTATTATAATGATAAGTTTAAATTAAAGTTATAATTATAAGTTATTATTTCTACTTTCAAGTTATAAAGCATCGCAAAGTATTACCTTTTTACTCTTCACAGTCTTCATTGGATGCATTTTTTCCTTCACAGATGTAAAGCCCTGAACACAATGTTGTGTCTCGTCTTGAACTTTTCAAACAATCCTGCACTTGCGTTGAAGCCCTCCACTTTCAATAGAATAGCAAAGTCCATAATTTTTTATGTAGCATTGTACCACTAAGAGGAATTTTACTGTTCTGGCTCCTGTATGATTCAAAACACTTCACAAAGCAGATTCGACATTGCCCTCGCGTCTTTTCAAGATTTTCTCTTTACTCATCAAAATATTTAACAGCATGTTGGGTGGAATGCCATATTTCTCTGCTATATCCTTTTTCCTTCTTAAATCTCTTGTTAAATCCATGTTTTTGTTTCAGATTAAGAATGTTTTTGTTTACGCATTTAAAAACATTTATCTTAAGCAACAAAATACGCCGTAGTATCCGCTAACCATTCTAACAAACGATCATAAACACTTCATTATCTGAAAAGTAGGGTTTGGAAATGCAAGCAAGGAGCTGGAAAGATTCTGATTGGGTAATAACTCTTATGGCATGTGACGACGAGGCTGAAATGAACTTCGACGTAAGGAAAAAATCTACGTTGAATTTTAATAGACGGGACCGGGACTTAGTAAAAACTTCGACATACATGAATATTCAACTTACCGCAAATTCACTGAAATAAACAAATCAGGTGTCGACAAGCAAAAGTTTGTACAAACGCACACGCAAAAGTGAAAACGAGCATGTGTTTCGTTTAGGGCCTTTGAGCTCTGACTGCCAGGTTACTACCAAAACTGACAGTTGAAGTTGTGGATGGTGGGGAAGAGAGAGAGTGAGGTGACAGGAAGGAGCGGATACTAAAAATAAGCCAATTATCACACCCTTCCCCAGTATCTGCATCATCAGACCTTTTTTTTTTTTTTTAACCTTCCAACAAACTGAAAAAAGCATCCAGGAAATCAATCCTCATCTGCACAAAGACTTTTCCTTTGAAGCTCCCGACAAAAAACGTCTGCAAAATCGGGAAGTATTTGCACATGTGCATCTGCATTATCTAACTCTGGCAGCTACTGATAAAAAGCTTAAAAGAAGTAGTTCTGTATTTAAGCATGAATTATACTGGACTTGTTTAATTTGAAATTAACGAACAAGTAAATACACCATTGTCTGTGTTGTCAAATATAACAAAATAATAATACGATAAAATATAGTAATCATAAAAGTTATTTAATTGTAGTAGTTCTTTTGATTCTAATGTATATATGTGTGCATTTACACTAAGACATAAAAATCGATACACCAAGGAGGGGTTACACAGTCGAGGCAAAATTTGGTAGATGTGATGTACATGTTGAGAGAAAAAATTATTACAATTTCAGAAAAAAACAGATGATTTATTCAAAATAAAGAGCTACACAAAGTGAGCAAATCAATAAGATATTGGTCTACCTCTGGCCTGGATGCAAGCTGTTACCTAGTGTGGTATTGATTCAAAAAATTGGTTGAGGGTGTCCTTCAGGATTTCTTGCCAAATTGTCTTCAATTGTCAGGTTAATTCGCCGACGTTTTGGGATGGTCAAAGGTGCCTTCCCATCAGCTCCTAAATGTGCTCTATGGAGGAGAGATTTCGCGACATAGCTGTGCCAAAGAAGTATTTGGCAAGCACAAAGACATTCAGTAAAAAGGTGTGCCTTGTGCATCCAGGCATTATCTTATTGAAAAATCAGTCTGGGGTGGTGCAAAAGGAACGGCAACACACCATGTCACACAATCTCGTTAATGTACCTCTGTGCTCTAAGGGTGTCATGGATGACTATCAAAGAAGTCCAGCTATTAAAAGAAATGACACCAAAGACCATAACTCCCTATTGTCGGCTTGTGTAGCATGAGACAATAAAGGTGGGATCCCTACGCTGTCCATAATGTCTCCAGATACGTCTATGCTGGTCACTATTACTCAGTTCAAATCGGGACTTGTCACTGAAGGCAGTTCATGCCCAGTCAGTGCAATTTCAGGTTGATCGAGTGGGGCATCACTGCTATCACACTTGACGATGTACACTGCTGAGGGATAAATAGCATATTGGGTGTCATGAGCTTAGATTCCTCTCTCTGAATTGCCTATTAATGATCCTGATGCTCATTTCTGTGCAAGTCACACGTTGGATGGTTTATAGAGACGAATCGGGTGCTGTGAGAGTCATTTCGATGATCAATGTCTTCCTATTCTGTTGTTGGACTTCGTTGACCCTTGCCCCTTTGACATTAAGATCTGTAGTTGTTTACCCATTATTGCTAACATTGTCTAATTGCTGCATTGCTCAGACCCAAATAACTAGCAATTCTTCGATTTGACCATTCAGCCTTTTTCAAATGCTTGTAAGAGTGCTAACCTGTCGGAGAGGCAGTGGAAATCCAATGGAAGTTTTGACCTCAAAGTCAAATCTTGCTCATTATATAGACCTTCAGGATACTCAGTTCCAAAATGCTGGAGCTTCAGCTATTCTTTTATTGGGTGCTAACTTTAATCACTTGTATGTGAAATTTCATTACAATTAGATTATATTTTCTGGGTGCATCGATTTTTTTTATCTTAAAGTATGTATGGATGGATGGTAATGTAATGTACCAAATTATTGTACATGTGTATAAAAAAATATTGTTTCCATTCAGCTTTCCAGAAATAAAAGTATTACCATTATTACAAATTGCACTTCTTTCATACAAGGCAATAAAAGTATGTACATTTAAATATTTGGATTCTTTTTTTTATCTTAACATTATTTTTTTTGCTTTTGTATGTGGAACATGAGGTTTGCACATAAGCTGTTTTTTTTTTCTTTACAGTTATCTAAACGTCGTAAGAAATGGATCATAACTGGCAAAAATGCTATTTTTGAAGTTATGAAAGTGTCTCCTAAGAATGAAGTAGCACTATTTCTCCAAGGATTAATGTCATTGGAGACTAAGAATATTCGGTAAATATTGGTAAATCTGAAATTTTACTTTAGATATTAATTCACCTTTTTATGCCATAAAACTTTGATGTCTTTTAGATTAATAACAAGAACTCTTCAAAACGCCTCTTCAGTGAGTTTTCCTGAATATACTTGGGTAGGAGAATATTCCACAGAACTTTTGTCACATATCTATGCTGTGAAAAACACACACACTTCAAAAAAACCAACTCCACAGGTTTGTAAATTTTGTTAGTATTTGCTATGAACAAAGTTTTTATTATTGTTGCTTGAAAGAAAGTTTTTAAAGAAAGCCATAAACTTCCTCAGATATATGTATTGAAGAAAATGCATTGATTTCGTCAAATTAAAAACATATTTATTAATACTTTAAATGTTTAGGACAGCTCAATAATAAATGCCAATAAATAAATTCAAATACATCATGTGAGAAATTGAGTATGCCTTTTCAGTAGAGCCTTCATAATGGGTGTGCACACGTCGATGGTAAATTGAAGACTTTTTGATTTTAAAATTCGAAAAACGATTATACATACTGTTACCAAATATAAGAAGTGAAATTATAATCATGCAAAATATTTTGCCAGATTCGGAAAGATGAAATTATTTACATTTGGAAAACATGTAATAAAAGGAACAATTTGGCATTTTGCCAATTTTAGAAATTGAAATCATTAATTTTGCTTCCCTTGCGTTTCTAAGTGGCAACAGTTAAGAAAGCCTGCGAAGTGAACTAGCATTTCTATTGTGGGAGACCACACTACAAAAGTTCCATGAGCAAAAATTACATATTTATGTTTAATATTGTACAAATACAGTATAGAACTAATTATAGAGATTTTTTATTTTGATCACATTGCAATAATTCTCAACTCGCATATAACTTAAATTTTAAAAATATACTTTTATTAAGTACAACTTGTATAATGTTCATAATGACTTACTGATTAAACTATGGGCCCTGCAACTCTGCCATTTGCTATTATTTTCAGCTTCTGGTGACTTTTTTGAGCAAAAAAAGGGCCTAAAAGTAACTATTTTCGATAAAGTGGCGACTTTTTTATGCTCTAGGCAACTTTTCCTGAAAATTGGGAGTAAACTTTGTTGACTGTAGTCGGTAACTATGTAATAGGTTATTCTGTAGAAATGCCACATTTTTTTTTTTTTTGATTTCTTTCATACTTTATGTGCTGAAACATATATGCAAGAGAAGTCAAAACCCAATGTAAAATTTGTCATCAATTTTTGTTTTTTGGCTACAGGCAACAGAAAAACATGATTTCGCACAATATTGAGAAAATCAGGTACTTACGAAATCTCATGTATTTTATTAACTTATAAAGATAAATCAAGAATTCAAAAAGATTTGAAATTACATAGTTTGTTTGTTTATACCAAATATGTTTTACGGCTTTAGGTGATTTTTTTAAAAAAAAATCTGAGTTATATAAAAATGACTGAAATATTGTTAAATTTGTCACTTTTCGAAAACAATTTCCTCATGAAGGTGAACAGATAACAATGTTGATTTATTAAGTCGTTATTTCCATCCCTTTTTAATATGTTGAGTTTGAAATTTTCGAAAACAGGCATTTTTGGCTACTCACAACTCAAAGGGAGGATCAGTTATCTGTTTGAAATTTGGCGAAGTAGCACCACTTCACATGACGTTTATAATCTGAAAATTTCATTCTGTTGTTCAAACTAGTCCCTGAGATACAGCCACCTCCAAACTGGAGAATTGGAGATTTTCTTAAAATGATCAAAGAGGTGGGGAGAAAATAGACCTTGTTTCAATATTTCATGTGTTGCTAAATTAAGATTTTACCAAGTGTTAAATATTTCAAATATTAGAATATATTTAGGTAATCAGAATTCCAGTATGTCTCCCCCTCCCCTCTCTCTCTCCCCCCTCCTCTCTCTCTCTCTCTCTCTCTCTGAGATTCAGTTTAAGGCTTTAAATTATTTTATTCTTTAGTATTTATCAAATTAACTGCAACCACAAAGAATCATTTTTACCTGTTGCCTTTTGTACTTTAAAATACAAGACAATGAAACTGTAGAAGCGATTAGAAAGAGTATCTATAATGTCAGTGATTGTCTTAATCACTTAGTGGAAGTAGTTTACACATTCCAAAAGGAAGTAATTGAGCTTTTGAAAGCCACTGCTCCATATGCGTCGAAAAGGTTATATATTTCTCTGGTGGGGCATCAGGGCACTACAAAATCGAAAAAAAATTATAAACCTCAGTCATCACCAAGAAGGTTTTCGGATGCATGCTGAGTGACATTTTTTTGCAACCTCACATGGTAAGAGACTTCGTGATGGTATTAGAGAGGCCACTAAAAGACTTGTATCAGAAGCGGACGTTCAAAGAATTACCCAGGATCATATCACAACACCAAAGGATATGTTTGAGTTTTGTAAACAAAACATGGATGACTCAAATATGTCTTTGTGCTATAATCAAAGGTTGAAGAGCAAGCAGAATTTCTTGCAGACAGAGTTGGTTCTTGTGTTAGGATTTTGAACACTCAAGCTTACCATAGTTTCATTCCTTTAAACATGTATTCCGTTCGCAGAAAGTTGTCTACCAGACCTGTTAGAATTCAAGGGAGCTGAAGTAACAGACGGGTTGTTTCATTGCAGTAGAGGTAAGAGCGTCTTTCTTCACTGGTTTTTCATGCTCGAAAAACCAGTTAGGAAAGACGCCCTTGCCCCTACTACAATGAAACAACCTGTCTATTACTTCAGCCCCTTTGAATTGTAACTGGTCTGGTGGACTACTTTCCACGAATGGACTATGTGTACTATTAGAATCTGTGAAGCTTCCCTTTCAGAACGTTTTATCGATTGTAAAATCTGCAAAGACTATATCCAAGACATCATTTCCTTTGGGTGTGTAAAGAACAGCAGTTATTATACTATAATTTTTTTTTTTTTTTTTTCCACCCACGTTTTAATTACAGCTCAAACTAGAGCTTGTGTAATTTTGGAGAAAAAGAGACGCTTTCCCCATCCTGGATTCGAACCAGGGTCCCTCCGTTTAGCCCGGAGTGTCTTGGACCGCTAGACGAATGAGGACAGGTAATAACGCTCTCTTTCTCCGTATGTAAAGGTGTTAAGGTATTATTACCCTCCGCAGGGATAACACAATTGCCAAATATGGTCAACACAAGAAAGCCTCCGGGGCGAGAATTTTGTGAGTTTTCGTGGGTATTGTTTGTCTTTATACAATACATTTACACACGTTCATAGGTGCCAACTTCTAGAAGTGAAAAATCTGTAGTCAATCATGAGCGGGTGGGCAGGCCACCATTTTTTAATTAAACAAAATCATACATAATTTATGAAAAAAGGGCACAATGAGGAAATTAAGTATTTATTAAATTAATAATAATAGAGGATTAAACTGTATTAAACGCAATATTAATTCTTAGAATTTACAAATGCTGTAGTGCAAGATTTTGCATTTGAGAAATTTTTTGTCAAATACATTCTCGTAACATTTCACATGTTGTCTGCATTTAACTATTAGTAAATTTTCTAATGTGTCATCAGACATGGTTGACCTGAAGTCAGTTCTAATTTTCTTCACTTGACTGAAGACTCTCTCGCATGCTGCATTACTGTGAGGGATCGTAAGTATTGACAGCATAACCTGAGAAAGTCGTTTAAATTTTAATTCACAAGTATCATTTTTTATTTTACCTATGGCTGCCCATTGTGCATCAATGCTACCTTCATTACTCACAGTTTGTGGAACTTCGAAAGCCTGGAACTCACTGAATTCTGTTTGTAAAGCATCAACAGCTTCATCTTCTGTATTATTGAACAAAAGAACAGGAAATTTTTCTGTAAAATATTTTAAGCTGGAAAATGATGCATTTTCAAAATTCGATATTTGTGTAACCTCTGCATGATGTAACACTTCTAACTCAAAAGGAAATTTATTGTGCATGTAGTCACATGCTGCTATGAAATAGCTTCTGACGTTTTCATAAAATTCATTTTTATCATGGATGTTAAAATCTTGGATTACTTTCAGTGTTCCATTTCCAATTAAGATATCAACATCATCTTTTTGATTACTCCTCTCATGATAGTGGACTTTCAAAATATCACTACATAATTTTGTGACGCTTGGTTTTACAAATTTCACTAGCATTCCCCTCTAAAATTTTAAGAGAACAGATTTTAGCATATGAATATACGGTTCCGCAGACTGAAGTTGAGCATTTGCTTTTTAAAATATAGGCACAGTATAAGATAAAAATAAACAGAAAGCCTTATTGATATCTTCCGACAGAAAATAAAACAACCTTTCTTCACGAGACATGGAGTTTTCAGTTTTTTGTTTCTTAGAAATATCCACATAATTTTGAGCTTTCCTTTTTAATTTCTGCGATGCTTTTTTGCTGTTACGTTCTTTCACTTTATCTGCATTTTCAACCAAAACTTTGATAGAGGGAATAGTAAAGAAAGAAAGTGGGGTGATTTGATTCCTTTTCATGGCCTCTTCCTTAAAAAAACTGATCAAAGGTTGCCACTGCTGGATTATACGCTCTAAGCACTTTCCAACAGACAACCAACGAGTGCTAACGTGTTTTAGTACCTTTTTTATATCAGTCTCATGAAATTCTTGAAGAATTTTCAACCTATCTTTTCTTTTCGAACTCTTTTGTAAGTAATAGTAAATGTCTACCAAAATTTCATCGATTTTAAATGGCAAACATGCAGCACTCTTTTCAGCTGCTAAGTTAATAAGGTGGCAGGAACAGCCCATAATTTCAATATTTTGGTGATGATTCTTTAACACCGCTGCTACACCTGCTTTTTTCCTATCATAACAGGTGCATTATCACAGCTAAAGGCAACACAATTAGAAATCGCAAGGTTTTTAGATTGTAAAGCACTTACCACAAGATTTCCAATATTTAACCCAGTAGCATCTTCTTTCAAAGATGGCACAGATAAAAGACAATTCACAATTTTTTCACATAAAGGATCGAAAAAAGTTACCACTATTGGATACAGCTTTGAATCAACATCGTTGCTTCCATCAGTTGCAATTGAAAATGGATAGCACCTTAAATTTTCAACAAGTGATGAGGATTCCTTTGCGGACATTTCTTTTATAATTGCAGAAGTTTTGTTCCTTGCAGATCCATATTGTTTTACAATACTGCTGTCAGGAAACGTTTTCCGAAAGAGCATCCCCGTGTGATCGCTGCAATTCATTGGCAAATTATGTTCGATCAAAAACAATGTAAATAAACATTCAGCGTTAATCATGGAGGTATCGTTAAATGCAAAAAATGAAGGCTTGATACTATGATTAGACTCTACAGCCTTGAACGCTTTCTTATGTTCAACAGTCTCAGAATGCAAAGTAATATCGCGTTTACCACCGTGAGTAATGCTTATGTCTTTACGGCAACACATGCAGAAAGCATATTTTGGCCCCAGTCTTGATTTTTGAATAAAATTAAACATCGTCATACATTCGGCTTTAAACGTTTGGTAGTACCTTTTATTAACGGTCGACATTGTTAACATTGTTTTCAAAAACACCTAAAAACAAAACTTACTTTCCAGAGCAAAGAAATACCAGATACGTCTAATACATGGCTTCCCTATAAAGAGTCACGTGCTTGACCAAAACCTTAACGGTGTAGCGCATTCTTTCTTGCCTTCCCCAACAACTACAAATACAGATGCATGATTTCGTTGTGCAGGGGCATCACTCTACGTCATAGCTGGAGCTAAAATTTTGCGTCATCAATGGCAGACGAATTTTTCTGGCTTTTTTACCGATATTTGCATTTATTTATACATATTTATTATTAAGTATCACATATGCACAAAAATTTAAATAAATATGCATCAAAAAAATAGATATTTGAATTTTTTTTTAAAAAAATCAGAATTTTAAAAGCAATTGGGGATTTTAGACGAAATCGAAAGAAATTGTTTTCCAACCGGAAGATGGATAAAAAATCAGATGCCTTCTGGGTAAATCGGAAGGATTGGCACCTATGTTTGTTAATCATTCACATGACAATGGTGGTGCATCCGAGAAGGGCATTAATATCTTGATATGTAACAATCGGTCAAAGTGTTAGAGATCGAGCCAAAGAAAGTAAGTCTACGGAAATCTAATTCTAGTAATACCCAACCTTCCTGCCAAACTAAAAAGGCATGTGATTCCAGTTTATTGGCAAAAATGTTCTCATACGTACACATCATACTGTAGTGCAGGTTTCGGCAACTTACAGCACATGGGCCTCATATGACACTTGGGGTGATTTCGCAACTAGTACAAAATTCTAAAAATCACAAAAATTTAAAAGAAATGTTTTTTAAAAAAAAAGTATCCATTTTCATATCTTTGAAATTGGAATTATGCTAGATCAGGGATCGAAAATAGCTTTTTAAATTGGGTGTACAAGTAACTAACAGAATAGAAAGTAAACCTCAACATTAAAAACAGGTAAAATGTAAGTGTAGCTATTATATTAAAGCATGTAAGGTAAAAAAGTGCAAATTTTCAAAATAATTGAACATTCGTATGTAATAAAAAAAAATTCAAAGCAAATGCAGATACATTGAGAAAATTATATAAAATTATTCCGTAGTTCACTATTCTTGAAAAAAAAAAGTAAGTAGCCATAGTTTGGAATAGTTAGGCACACTGCATGCACCCAAGTTAAAAATTTACGTACACGAATAAGATTTCATGTCCACGATGTACCTGTTAATTTCCAACCCTGTGCTAGATATTAGTGAAAAAAGCATACGAAACAGTAAACCTGCAGTTGGATTCATTACCCTCTTGGACAACTGTTGGCTCTATTTCCATCCCTAATTTCCTACCTTTTCATTAAGACTCACATCTGCATGTTGTACCATCACACACCAAGGAAGTGTTTGTAGAAGGTTAGTGTTGTAAATACTGTCAAAATGTATGCTGTACAAAGCACAAATTCTGATATTTCTTCTTTCCAGAAGTCCTTGGAATGGTGAACACGGATTCATGCAGTAAATACTCCATGATGCTTGAGCTTTACAGTATTAATTTGTTGTAAATTATACATTAAACACACAAAGGCATTTTCAAGGAAAGGATTTTTTTTAACGTATCAGGAACAAAACAAAAGATCTGTTCAATTTGTATTAATAAACGGTTCGTATAATAAACAGTCACAATTTCATTTTGGAATATAAGGTCGCAAGCAGAATGAGACTAAAGGTTGTTTTGGCAAAACATCCCAAAAATGTTGCTGGTCCTTGTCCTAGGGTAAAATGTGTGGAAAAGATAATGGAATACATAAATATCTGAAACTATAAAAGAAAATGAACCTTTTAGGCTGCTTTCCATCTTTTTTGCAGAAGCGTTTCGGACTACTGGCACTTCAGTTTGAATCACGCATACATATTGAGATCGTGGGTCAAATGGAATTGCGGTGATCAATCAGTTCTATAATTAATTAGCATAGCCTAATCCTATCAAAGGAAACAGTACGTCATGAATAAGACAATGTTTATAGACAAGGGATAATTTATAGTCCAAAGTAGTTTATATATCGAAGTTATAGTGTCTAGTAGGTTTATACATCAAAGTTATAAAGTCTAGTTAGTTCAAAGTTATAGTTAATTTATAGTTCAAAGTTTCCTTCACAAAATACGGTAACTATAGATGTAACAAAACACGCATTAAATTCTTCCATGATCACAAGACCTTTGCTATAGAATCTATACATGGGTCGTTCGTAAACGAACGGGTCTTTTGAAACTATTCACGAAAATGACCCGTTCATTCCAGTTTCTTTTTTCGTGAACTACCGTTCCTCGTCATAGTTCCTGATCATTGTTCGCAGTTCCAG
>QLNU02015360.1:279259946-279273147 GCA_006491805.2 Dysdera silvatica
TTTTTGACACCCACGTTTTAATTACAGCTCAAACTAGAGCTTGTGTAATTTTGGAGAAAAGGAGACGCCTTCCCCATCCTGGATTCGAACCAGGGTCCCTCCGTTTAGCCCGGAGTGTCTTAGACCGCTAGACAAATGAGGACAGGAAATAACGCTTTCTTTCTCCGTATATAAGGATGTATACGTATATATACGGAGAAAGAGAGCGTTATTACCTGTCCTCATTCGTCTAGCGGTCCAAGACACTCCGGGCTAAACGGAGGGACCCTGGTTCGAATCCAGGATGGGGAAAGCGTCTCTTTTTCTCCAAAATTACACAAGCTCTAGTTTGAGCTGTAATTAAAACGTGGGTGGCAAAAATTATAGTATAATAAATTTCCCCCACGAAAACTCACAAAATTCTCGCCCCGGAGGCTTTCTTGTGTTGACCATATTTGGCAATTGTGTTATCCCTGCGGAGGGTAATAATACCTTAACACCTTTACATACGGAGAAAGAGAGCGTTGTTTCCTGTCCTCATTCGTCTAGCTGTCCAAGACACTCCGGGCTAAACGGAGGGACCCTGGTTCGAATCCAGGATGGGGAAAGCGTCTCTTTTTCTCCAAAATTACACAAGCTCTAGTTTGAGCTGTAATTAAAACGTGGGTGGCAAAAATTATAGTATAATAAATTTCCCCCACGAAAACTCACAAAATTCTCGCCCCGGAGGCTTTCTTGTGTTGACCATATTTGGCAATTGTGTTATCCCTGCGGAGGGTAATAATACCTTAACAACGGGCAGTTATGTTGCTTGCATATATCAGTGAAATTGGTGGCTTGGAATTGTAAAAGACATTTCTATACTGAACAAGATTTTAAAATACATTCCTTTCATTCTTCAGGACCAAGTACCAGTTTCAAAATTTCTAAAAATGACTGTGTATGAGTCAAATCATCAAATGTTAGCAAGTGAAAATCAAATTTAATGGATACCCTTTTTTTAGCAAGAAACCTAAACTTACATAATTTTCTCTTAAAAACTATTTAATTCTTGAATAAAGTTTTAAATTTAAATATGCTCGTTGTATGGTAATTTTTATGAGTAGAAATCGTTAGATTAGTAAGTACTATTTTTAGTTATATGTATTTTTAATGTCATTTACTTTTTATCTAAAACACACAATTTGGTTATTTCGCTAAAGATATTTTGTGTCGTATATTTTGAAATTACCTATTAATGGGTGAAAAAATCTGCAGACAAATTCAAATTAACATATTCGGTTATATTGTGAATAAATGTTCAGGATCCAATTTTAATTTGTGAAATAAAAAGCAGGTTGTAACATGATGAAATATTTGATGCTTGCAATTTCGAAAATTGTACCTATTTTCATACATTTTTAGACTACTAAATATGCCAGTTTAAAATATTTTATATTGCCATTTTGTTTTATATATATCAACTAACTTTTCACAAGTAGCATTTGATAAGTTAAGTCCTAATGTGGGGAAAAAGGTAGACCAAAATCCAGATGGAATGAAGAAGCTGGAACGGGCAATTCGCCTAATCCTAGACAATCATGATGATGATAAGTTTGAAAGGCAACTATTTTGCTACTAAATCAGTGATGGTATGTAACTGTTTTTCCTACTACTTTTGGCTTCACAGGCAACTGAAGCAACTTTTTTGAACAAATGTTATAATGGCAGCCCTGGCTCTTCAATAATGGTGGTGTGTTTTCCTAACAAGGCGTTAACCCAGCTTTGATTCCCAACAGTGCCAAAAAAAAAAAAAACGTTGACTAACTGCTCACTGTAGTCTATTGATTGGTTCCCTAGGCCTTAAGAGGTTTGAATTTCTCAAAAATGTAGGCCTACAGTGGTGTAGTGGTAACACATTTTGTCTATTATGCCATTCACCAAGGGTTGACTTCCAACAAAAGGGTTATTTTTGCAGCTGAAGCCCCTCATTTCTAATGGGAAGCCTTTATTTGCATGATTAGAGATAGTGAGAGAAAGTGAGTTGCTATGTGTGCTTCAAGGAAATAGCATCTATATTCACAGATACTGTTGAACACATTACTGATATCTGGCGCATTATTATTCGGTTTCTGTTAATTTCCAGTTTTTGAGTTAGAAACCATTCATTTGCTTTATTTTTTTCAGAATAAACTACTATTGAGCATCTATTGGTTGGTTGTACAAAAATAATACATTACTCGTAGGTGCCAATCCTTCCGTTTTACCCGGAAGGCTTCCGTTTTTTTTTTTATCGATCTTCTGGTCGGAAAACGATTTCGTCCGATTTTCGGAGATTTCGTCTAAAATCCCCAGTGTTTTTTAAAATGCTGAGTTTCTTAAAAAAAATTTAAATACCTATTTTTCTTGATGCATGTTTATTTAAATTTTTGCGCATATGTGCATATTTAATAATAAATACGCTTAAACAAACGCAAATGTCGGTAAAAAAGCCGGAAACATTCGTCTGCCGTTGATGGCGCAGATATGGCATGACATGCAATTTTAGCTCCAGCTATGACGTAGGGTGATGCCCTTGCACAGCAAAATCGCACATCCGGATTTGTAGTTGTTGGGGGAGGAAAGAAAGAGTGCACTACATGAATTTTCCTTATAACGAAGTTTTTCAGAGGAACGATGGCACTTCGTTAAATAGAGACTCGACTGTAATTACATAAATGATAACGCCATTACAGTATGTTCTCAAGCAACTATATAGGATTTAAAAATTGAATTTTTAGAAAAAATAAGTGGAAGTATGAGCAATGAAAGTGATAATTTCAAAATTCTTACATCACCCAATAAAATATAAGTCCTTTAAGCCTTTATGACAATTCGACATTACCTTACATCAGTTCAAGAGGTAATTAAAAAAAAAGTATACAGTATTCTTTGATCTGTATGTGAAATTATATTTTTTGTAAGTCTGCTTTATTAGAACTATTACTTGTATCCTGTTATATTAGGAAATTAAAATTATGCCTTCCCCCCCCCCCCAGCTTATTTGTTCATCATGCGTGGGTGCTTCAAGGTGCATAATTTTAATTTTGAAAAAAGAGTATGAACCCTGTGGTAATAGATAACAAGTTACTTACAAAGAAAAGAATGATTTCTTGACATCTGGGAAGACCAAACCCAAAAGCTCTTGATACCTAGTGCTCTTTCCCATTGAGCTACAGGTTTGGATCAAACTTCCCTCCACCCTGCAGTGGCACAGTGTGGTAACGCGTTCGCCTAGTGCACCATTAAACCAGGTTCGACTCCCAACAGTGCAAAGAACACTTACTCAGAGATCTCATAAAGATCACACTGCTCACTGTAGTCCAGGGTTTGATTACCCAGGCCTTAAGAGGTTCGTATTCCTTGAAAAATTCTAGATCCAGAGGTTCGCATTCCTCAGAAAACAGTAGGTTCCGGCGCAGCATGACCATTATAGTCTTTGAGCCGTAAAACCACAAAACAAACAAACAAACTTCCCTCCATGAGCGAATATAAAACTTCATTATATACAGGGTTGCAATTAATGGGGCTGTGTTTGGGCTGCTTTTTAAACCAAAGAGGTTGTTTTTTTTTGCTATATATTGTTTTTGCTACAAAATGTATATGTTATAATAAAATACAATAAGTTAATAACATATATATAAAGGCAAAATGTGTATATGATAACCAGAGATGGAATAAGTAACTTATTATTAGGATCCCCCATCTTTTCTGGATAATACAAATTACTGTTAACACAAATTTTCTGTCCCCCTTTGGTGTTTGTCTCAACAAGGTTCAACTGTATTGATAAGAATATCATGATAAGTTTTAAATTAAATTATCGTTACAGTAACACATACTGAGTGTATTTTCAATTGTTACTTCTCTAAGTCCCTATCCACTTAAGTCATAATTTTTTGGTCCCTTAAGTGATGACTTACCAAGGTTTTACTGCATTTATAAAATACAAATATTGCAATAGTTTATTTTGAAAATAAGTTTCTTAATTTAATTCTTCTTTTACTTTCAGGAACCTTATTGGGATCTTTCTTAAGAATTAAAATAGGACAAGCTAAATATATGTGTTTTATAAGTTCTTTACACGTTTGTAAGCTTTGTAGTTTCTTATCATTTCTAAATTCTTAATACATCTGTAACGTTTGATGTTCTATTAAAGTATTTTAAAGATTATTCTGAGTATCAATGCTTGTTTATTATCAAATTCATGCATTTCATTTACTCAAGAACTTTGCTCTGTCCATTCAACCCTTGTAAAAGTAATATTTCCACCTTTATAATTTGCAAGGTATATGACTATATGGAAACCATAGAAAAGTCTGGAAAATTTGATGTGCAACGGCCTAAATCAGGGAAATTTAAGTTTCGGTGGTTTTATAAAAACTTCCACAATATATTTTAAATTGCGAAACATTTCAGGGTTCAAAACTGTGTGCCAATAACATCATGTAATTATCAGTACTTAAAAGCTTGACATTTCAGCTTGTCTTTGTGAACCTACTTCAGAAGATTATTCATTTCCTTTGCCTATTTCCAAAACATTTTAACCACAAGAAAATATGTTGGCATCAGTCAACTTTTATCACTGATCGAACGATCATATGACGGTGATTTGCAAAGACGAACCAAAACATCAAGTTTTTAAATATTGAAACTTATACAATATCATTATCACACTGTTCTAAACCTGAATATTGTTTACAATTTAAAGTTCAGTTTACATACAAAAGGTTAAACACTGGTAAAATAGCAATGAAAAAGATCACTCAAGCTTTCGGACGCATCAGCAGCAGTCCTTCATCAGGAGTAATGACGATGTTATGTTTCTGTCTCTTTTTTATACTTGAAATTTCTGGAAAACCCTTCATCAGAGTAGTCCCGCAGAATGGGAAAACCCAATGAGAACCAATGGGAGGCCTCCAATAGAATCATGGAAGAACCCCAATAGGGACCAATGAGAAACCCACACTGCGGGTTACCTAATTTGGGGATGTCCCATACATTTCAGAGTAAGAGTTGTTTATAAGTTTCTGGAAGTGGTTGTGATGTATTAATGGCTAGTGTGTTCTGCCAGACGTGAGGCTATGTCTCCTTTCGCGAGTGCTTGTTTGTGTTCTTTTCTTCTTGTTTTGATCATTCTTTTTGTTTGTCCTATGTAATGTTTGTTGCAGTCTTTGCATGGTATTTGGTATATGGCGCCTGTGAGATCTTCTGGTGGAACTGGGTCTTTAACTTTTGTAAGTTGTTTGCGAAGTGTTGTGACAGGGGAATAGAATGTTTTGATATTTGCCTCTTTAAGGATGCGAGAGATTGTTTCGGAAATGCCGTGAATATATGGAATAGATATGCGGGTGTGAGATGTATTGTTTAAAGATGTACTATTGGGTCTACAGTTTCTGAGAATGAATCGTTTAGGGTATCCATTATTTTTAAGTGCCGTGTGTATGTGTTTTGTTTCTGTGTTTGAAAGTGTTTCATTACTGCAGTGAGAATTCGCTCTAAGACTTAATGTTTTAACAACGGAAGCTTTATTCCATTAATGTTAATATAAGTCGAACACTATGCAGATTAAATTGAGAAACAATTTGTGTCAATGTTTTTTAGGCGCAATAGTAATATTAATGCCTGTGTTATGGCACAGGTAGATGGTGAAGCATTCGCAAAAAAAATAAACGTTCTCCACTTCCGGTGGGGTCACGATCCCATGACCTTCTACAATCCGGGCAGGAGCTTTACCAACTCAGAGTTTGTAATGTCTTTAAAGGTCCTTAAAAGTCCTTAATTTTTTAGAAAACGATTTGTGATACTTAAAAGTCCTTACTTTCACCCAAAATCTGCAAAAGTCCTTAATTTTGTTTTCTTATTTCTCAACATTTCTCTGAAGTACGTTTTAGTTTCAGTTTTTATTACCACCATTCTTCTGACAATATGAATCAACATAAAAAATGAGTGTAAAACTTCACACCATACAGGTTGTAATATGCCTTTTACGAACAATGGGAACATGCATAGAGAAAAACTAATTCCCCCTAGGAATAAGCATAGAGGAAAACTAACTCGCCCTGGAAATATGCATAGAGAACCCCCCTCCCCCAAAACTTGCTGCAGTATTTCTTTATAACAGGAATGACCAATACATCTCACACCTCTTCCAAACCTAGATTTAAAGTACGAGGCTCCTTAGGAAGAGCTTGAGTGCTTTGAGCATTCCGAGCACCGCTACCTTTTCTCCTGTCCCCACCACACTGTACATTTCATAATTAGATATCTGTTAAGAGAAGTTTTACCTTACTCTGTATGTATTTAATGTTCAACCCAGCCATTTTTAGAAAAGCGGATTGTCCTATCTGGTCTTCATCGTTAAGCTAGCTACCTACCCAAGAAAATATTTTGTTCTGGAAAATCGCGGTTGAGGGGGAGGGGGGGGGCATTTATGATTACCTTATATCCATTATTATAAAATAACGATATTTTTACCAATGAATTTATTTGATGACGAAAGTTTTTATTTTCCTGTTATTTGGGGAATGTGGTTATTTTTCGTGGAATTTTTCATAATTTAATGCAAGGGCAAATATAGGGTGGGGGGGGGAGGACGCTTTCCTGTGCAGGAATGACCATCGGAATTCTGCTTTAAAGATTGAATACAATTTAAAAGAAAAAAAGGGGGGATAAAGTCACCTCTCCCCATCTCAGTACCGATGGTGGAGATATCCTCTTAGGACCGCAGCTAGACACTTACAATAAATATGTTTAATAATACTGTTTAAGCAGACTACAAATTTGACATTAATGAATAAATTTTTTAACAAATTTTGCATTGAGTCAATGATGAGTCCTGCTGTGGTGTAGTGGCAAGGTGTTCACCGTTATCCAAGCTTCGATTTCCAATGATACCCTCCCCCCACCACAAGAAAAAAGTTTACCATCGACCTGATAGCTGCAGTTTGGGTGTTGGTTACCTAGGCCTTAAGAGGTTTGGAATTCCTTGGAAAACTGTAGATCTTGATGCAGCAAGACCCTCGCTGTCCTTGCACCATAAAATTCACAAACAAGCATGAGTTAACGGTTGATATAGTGGTTTACTTGAGAACAAAGGCGAATCTCCCATATAGGAGGAAAGAAAAAGAGGTGATAGCGTCCCCTAGTGACATTTCATCTTTTTTTTTTTCCCCAATTAGCCTATTTGCTGAAATTCTGGAACCAGAGGCCTACGGTTTGTGGCAACGAACTTTTCCATCAATCGAGAGAGAGATTCAATTTGGTGACCTAACAGCGTTTTTTGAAACTTTTTGTTTTTACATGGTTTCTTGACTAAGATGCCGTATTTGTGATTGACCATCATATCTTGAACAGGAGAAACTAAAAAAGAGTACCCGGTGGGCCTATACAGAATTTGGCCAGACTTTTTTTTAAAAACCGGTACACCTTAAATTCTGCAGCTGGGATTGTGCTGTCTGCGACATTCGATTCCGTCGATCGAATTAAATTTTAATTACAAATAGTATATATTGAATTAAAATTTAATATAAATCTAAAACCCATTAGCTTTAATCATCGACCTTATTTTAATTTATATTGTCTTGTTTAAAGCTAACTGCTTGATCAATTTCAGGGAATTTCTTTTCATTCCCAACTCTTCTTGTTTCATAATTATTAATTCTGAGATTATGTTTAATTATATAATACACCCTAACTTTTATTTTATTCTTAAAGGAATATTATAAGTATAAAGTCATTTTCATAGCTTATATTTGATTCCTGTTTGCTAATAGGTTCTTAATTTTTTTTTCATTTCTGGTCCTTAAAGATCCTTAAATTTCATGTAAGGAAATGTGTACGAACCCTGCAACTGAACTCAGTTGATAAAGCTCCTGCCCAGATTGCATGGGATCATGCCCCACTGTACGCGGAAAACATTCCTTTTCTTTGCGAACGTTTCACCATCTAATCATTCCATCACATGAGCTTTAATATTACTACGCCTAAAAAAGTTGATAAAAATTGTTTCTTAAGGTTTATGGTATGTTGGATGATGAGATTTAAAATCGAGATATCTGTCTGTATGTGTGGGTTTACGGTAAACTGAGGTGAAGATAGAGTTATCGTGAGATCTGTGTACAAGAACGTCTAGGAAAGGGAGTTTATTGTTCTGTTCTGTTTCGTATGTGAATTTTATATGTGAGTTTAAGTTATTAAGGTAATGGAAGAAGCTTTGGAGTGTATTAGTTTTAAGTACAACAAACGTGTCGTCGACGTATCTTTTCCAGAATTTAATGTTAAAATTCGGTGAGGACAAAGTAGTTTCCTCAAATGCCTCCATGACCATGTTAGCTACAACACTTGAGACCGGAGATCCCATGGCAGTGCCAAAAACTTGTCTATAGAAACAACCATTTGAAGAGAACACAGCAGTCTATACAAAATTTCAACAATGTGCAGATGTCGTGAGGTGTTAGTGAAGTGCGTTCATGTAGTGTTGTGTCATTTTGGAGGCGTGTAAGTGCGGTGTCGATTGCAAGTGATGTGGGAATGCAAGTGAAGAGAGAAATTACATCGAATGAGACCATAAGGTCGTCGTCGTCAAGTTGTAGGTTATTTAAAGAGGTGCAGAAGGATTGGCTAGTAGAAATAGTGTAGTCGTTACTATCGATTATAGGAGAGATTAGACGTGAGAGGTGTTGTGACAAGTTATATGTAGGAGAGCTGCACAAGCTAACTACTGGTTTGAGAGGAATATTTTATTTATGAATTTTAGGTATTGTTATTTATCGTCATTCGTCTAGCGGTCCAAGACACTGATGGCTAAACGAAGGGACCCTAGTTCGAATCCAGGATGGGGAAAGCATCTCTTTTTCTCCAAAATCAGTAAGCTCTAGTTTGAGCTGTAATTAATATGTGGGTAGCAAAAATTATTGTAGAATTTTAGGTTATCTCCATAAAAGGAGGGTAAGCGGCCAGAAATGCATTTTAAAGACTCATAGAGATTAAATGTAAATTTTTTAGATTTGTAGAGTTTAAGGAGGAAAGAGTTCAGTTTAGATCGAATTGTTCATGTAGGAGTTTGAGAATTGTTTGTGATGTGGGTGTATGTATTTGTATCAGATAAGAGTGTAGAGACTTTATGTAAATAGTCTGGACGATTTAAGACAAGTGTAGTATGGCCTTTACCAGCTGGCAGTATAACAAGTTCCTTGTCATTCCGTAGCTCCTAGAAAGCAACCCTTTGCATAGGCATTAGGTTGTCATTAGGAAGTTTTGGACGCTGAAGAAGCCCTCTCAACCTGCAGCAGATATTAGCTGCAATATGCTCGTTGGTGTGAGTCTTTTGTAGGGCATATTCTATGGAAGCAAGAATGTGGTCTAGGAATTTTAAATGGAGCAGGGGATGTTTGTCACCATTGGTTCTCACTGGGGTTTTCCATTCTATGGAACTGCTCTGGTCATTGGCGTATGCAGGGGGGGTGTTGATGGGGGTTGTAACCCCCATTGCAATGAAATTTTGTATATTTAACATAGGAATATATGAGTTGTAGCTCTGTAACCCCCCTCCCCCCAACTTACGAACTTTCTGTGTATGCAAATGGCTCTTGTAAAGGGTTTTTCCAGAAATTTCAAGTATAAAAAGAGACAGAAACATAACATCATCATTACTCCTGATGAAGGACTGCTGCTGACACGTCCGAAAGCTTGGGTGATCTTTTTCATTGCTATTTTACCAGTGTTTAACCTTTTGTATGTAAATTTCCTCCCTGGTACTTTGTATCTTATCTCTGTTAGAATTCAGCATTATAATAAATAGCCTATTGAAATACTTTCCTGAACTGTACTTTTTTGTACTGCATTGCATACTGAAAATTTTGAAAACTTGTTCTTTTGACAAAACATTTTTTAAAAATTACCTTTTTGCATTAAGGAAAAGGTACAAAAAATGTAAGCCCATATTTTTTAGGAAAGAATGTCAAACATAACTAAAACTTAAAAAGTATTTTTGGCTAAATTATTTCATCTGTAAAGGATTCCTGATCACACCAGTCACCTTTCCCCTCATATGTAGTCATGCATACATTTTAAATGGAATAAAAGATGAAGCTCACATTTATAATAAACTCAGAGGGCTTGAATGAAGAAACGTTGCAAATATTTAATTAGTGCAAGTTTTTAGTGTAAAGAAATACTTCTTTAATGCAATTTTTGTATTTATAAAATCACTGCAATTAAATTATAAAAGGCTTTGGTTTGTGTTGGTGGATTTTATGGTTTTACTTATGAAATTTTTAATGTATTGTTTACCCTAATTAGCAACTGGAAATTGGTTAAGATTTGGTCTGGAAAAGTCGGGGAAGTTTGAAAATGAATTTTACCAGATACTGTGAACTTGCCCTGCTATTGTATAGCAGTACATAGCTGCCAGCTGCTCCAGAATATCCAGAGTGCCTCTGGAAATAAACGTTTACTCTGGATGCCCCACATAGGTTTCCATTTGCTCCAGAAAACCCTTTTGTGGTTTTATCAGACACAAATTCAACAAAGGCAGAACAAGCAACATATCAAGCTTTAAAGGAGTAGGAAGAATAATTATGTATATTGATTTTTTAAAGGACAAGAAACTTAGAATTACTAAAATTAGAATTTTCAAAAGTACTTTTAAAGCTGATTTAATTGTTATCATACTTTATGTGTGTGAATTGAATACTTTAAAAAAACTTTTTTCTTAAGGACAGTTTTTTAACGTTTTTATATGTTAACCAGCATAATATGCACATGTATAAATTTTGGTTATAATAACAGAATGCAACCTTTGTCAGCAAAGTTCCAGAAGTGATTTTTTAATACTTTACCTATGATATTCAAATATATGGAATGGGTGTAATTAAGTCACATAATGGCTTTTGAATAGACTTTACCTTAGAAGTGTTTCCACAACTAATAGGTGGTAGGATTCTACTTAGCAACCCACTGCTCAGATTGTTTGCGCATTTGTTGGAAGTTACATGAGTGAAGTAATTGGTGTGAATTCTGAGCAGAGAATTAATATTAAATTCTGCATTAAGCTAGGGAAAACCCTTAATGAAACATGGAATATGATACACAAGCATATGGTGACGTCTTTTTTTGAATAGCACAAAAGATTTCGTGAAGGCAGAGGTTCAGTACAAAACAATCCCTACGTCAACATCACATACAAAGACAATGTTGATAGCATTTTTTATGCTAAAGGTTTGGTGCATCATGAATATCTGCCTGCAGGACAAACGATAAACCAAAATTTTATCATTGACAAGCTTAAATGTTTACGTCAAGCAATTCATCAGCGGTGCCCTGATTTGTGGCCATCTAAGTAGGGATTTTTATGTATGACAATGCAAGGCCTCATACTGTTATATTAGTCCAGGAATGTCTGGCCAAACATTGTATACTTTCTCTACCACATACCCCATATTCACCTGACCTGTCACCATGTTATTTTTTGTTTTTGTTTCCTCCCTGTTTAAAAATGCCGCTGAAAGAGAAGCATCATGAAGATGTTACAGCAATTGAAACGGTTGTGACAGATGTGCTGAGGGGCATGTGGGATGAAGATTTCTGTGCTTGCTTCTATAACTTCCAGAGAAGGTGGTAGCTGTTCATAGATAGCTGAGGGGACTACTTTAATATTGCCTAGGACCAGGAGTCGACTATGAATATTGGGAGCTCTGACTCAACTTGCATTTCGGGGCCCCCCGACGCATGTATTGGATATATATCTGAATAATGTACGCACCTTTATTCCTGTTTAAAAATGTAGGTAAAGATATGCTTTTTGATCTCACATTTACGTCAACGTCGGATGTCAAAGGATGCGCTTACAGAGCTGAAATTGTAAACATTTTAATAAAAGTAGCTAATAGCATGTGGCATTGGCACACAAATTTTTTTTTTTTTTTAGCTCTGCTCTTATATTATCCAATTCTCAAAGCTGTGGTTGTAATTAGATAGATTAGATTTTCGGTTTTATTTCTTTAATTTCAGTGGGTATCGTGTTCCAAAGTTCGATTCCATAATAATTTATGTAAGGGCTAAACGGAGGGACCCTGGTTCGAATCCAGGATGGGGAAAGCGTCTCTTTTTCTCCAAAATCACATAAGCTCTAGTTTGAGCTGTAATTAATACGTGGGTGGCAAAAATTATTGTATAATAAATTCCCCCACGAAAACTCACAAAAATCTCGCCCCGGAGGCTTTCTTGTGTTGACCATATTTGGCAATTGTGTTATCCCTGTGAAGGGTAATAATACCTTAACATCTTTACATACGGAGAAAGAGAGCGTTGTTTCCTGTCCTCATTCGTCTAGTGGTCTAAGACAATCCGGGCTAAACGGAGGGACCTTGGTTCGAATCCAGGATGGGGAAAAGCGTCTCTTTTCTCCAAAAACAAAAAGCTCTAGTTTAAGCTATAATCTATACGTGGGTGGCAAAAAAATTTATTGTATAATAATAATTTATATTGTTTTTATCTATATTTGTCCTAATTTGCATTTTTTAGTTCACTTTTGTCTCTTGTATTATAATTGTGTTTTGTTTTATTTATTATAATTATATTTATGTGTTTATTTTCATTTATTCGTTCGTAGATATATAGAGATACTTTTAAATTGTATATATTTGTAATGTTTAGGATTTTATTTTCATAAATTATTTCTTTTAATTTACTCGTTTTGTAACGTAATTTTTTAATTGTTTTATCAACTTTTTTTTTTAAGTTAGTTTGTGATAAATTTCCCCGTACAATATTTCCATAGTTAAGCTATATACCATCACATAATGTAAGTTAACTTTTATATTTAATGGTGATGATTTATTTAGTTTTGTAAGAATTCCATTTGACCTTCTAATTTTTTTTTCAATTTCTAATATTTGATTATTCCAATGTAATTGTTATTGAATTAACATTCCCAAAAATTTTATTGAACTAACTCCTTCTATAATAACATTGTTAAATTTTATTCTATTCGGTTGATTTGATATTTTTTTATTTTTAGTGTGAAAAATATATGTTTTGTTTTATTTGAATTTATTATTAGATTATTGTCATTAAACCATAGTTCAAATAATTTTAATTTTTCGGTTATATTGAAAATTATTGGGTCGATTTTGGTTCTGTCTGTCAACCATATTACTATCATATCACTAGTCATATTATTAACATACTTGACTATCATGCA
>QLNU02015360.1:279278862-279291569 GCA_006491805.2 Dysdera silvatica
TGCAACAATTTTGTGTGTTAACTGTGCTATTAACCCACTGACTGCTCAATTTTTTTTTTTTTTTATCAAAGTCGCTTCAAAAACTGCATATTTCTTTTTATTCAATATTTCAAATCTACATGTAATTGAGAGTTAAAATATGTAGCACATTTTTGTAACCAAAGATGATGAGAGATGAAAGATGGAAAAATTTCATACCCGCGAAAATCGCTTGAAAAGAAAATTTTGTTACTTTCATGTTGCCCGTGGAAATCACGGGATAAGTAGTCAAGGGGTTAAGGTAGAAATGAGCCTCGTCGCTCCACAACCATGACACCTCAACCTCCATCCCAGCTAAGAACGTGAATGCAAGCCGTTATTCCTTGTCCCTAGCATACAGCTGTTGCAGTATCTTGTAAGGGAGAAAAGCTACAGATTTTTTTTGCACCTTTCATACAATTCAGTGCTATACGGAATGTCTAGCTGTCGAGATAATGCGCATGCACTATTGTAACTACTAATGTGTCATCGACTGTTCAATAACAGCTGTCATAACTTCTTCACAAACCTGCACAGGGATAGGTTTCCGGTGTCTATTAGGTTGAATGCTTAATTTTTCAGTCTTGTCAAATTGAGAAAGCATGTCCCAAACACCTCATATATATATATATATATATATATATAAGAAAGATATTGGTGGTACATATAGATAGTTAAATAGTACATATAAATAGTTAGACAGTACATATAGATAGATAGATATAGGTCATACATATGGGACAGATATTGGTCTATATCGTATTTGTTTACACCTAAAATCACACACAGCAGCACTACCGTAGTTTCCTTTAAAAAACCTTTACAAATAAGGCATTACCAACGCAATAGCCATCGTTACAAAGGGAAACGCTGCAATGAAAACTCAGTGTTTGCAATCCATTTATGTAGTAGGCCTATTTTGCATAACATGAGCATCTTTCTGCATGCACCTAAAAAGCAAAGGTTTTTTTTTTCATTGCTCATATAACGGACGTGATATGTATGTACTTTTTTCTACAATTTTGTTCGTAATGTGTTATGTACCTAGTAGTAGTTGTCATCAAATGTTAACGTTATTTTTGTTCAGTGTTGATCATTTCATCCGTTCGTTTTGCTGAAAGGCATCACCTAGCGGATGTTTTCGAATTATTTTTTCCGTTTCCACATCCTTTGGATAGTCTTACCAATTCTGATGTCAATCTGCTGAACAGTTTAAGGTGCAGAATGCTCTAAATAGGCTAAGTTTAATTATGGTCACCCTGTATATCTTCGATTTAAGTACATACCAATAGATGAGGCAATTAGATAATTTGAGATTTAAGTTATAGCATAACTTAAGAAATGAGAATTTCATGACAGATTGTTATATCATGTACAGCTAAATCAACAAATAGTAATTCTATAATTACCAATCAGAAAACTAATGACATTTTAATGAAAACACAATATATTTTGTTGCATAAAAAAGAAGAAAATACAACTAGATAATGAATATCCATTGGCAATGGTTTCTTTCCTTAAATTCAGGAGACATTTAAAAAAGATATCGACAAGTAGTTAAAAATGTGATGTAAAATCAAGAATATTAAATTAAGTTTAGGTCATGATTTGTGCCTATCTTTAAGATATTGACGCAACTGAGATGGTTTTTAAAATTTGACCTGTCCAACAAACACTTGTGCTCCCAAATGTCAATTCTACAGGCAGTTACTAGAAAGTGTTTATTTGTAGAAATTTACATTTATGTTCGAAATCAAACTGTTAAAAAAAAATTGCATGTAAATACGACTCTTTATAATTTCAGATAAATATTATGTTGTGTAATTTGTACCATAAGAATATAAATAAGTCTGAATATATTTCTTCTGTTGTAAGTAAACAAATCAGATCTACAGTATTGCAACTCACATGATGACTTATAATTTTGTATTGTTGAAGAATTTTTTCCCTTATTCATTACAATACAATTGATACTTTTACCTGCATGTGTGATATAAAAAATTCATAACTTTTTATCTTTATATGCTTGTTCACTTACATTTAAACAACTGTTGAGAGAGAAAATCACAGACATTTATATTATAATGGAAATGTCTCTCCTAAATAGTATTCTTTTTTTAATGTTCAACAAAAAATATCAATTTCAACTTTTGTTTTCATTAATAAAAAATTTGCATATTATCAAAAAAAATTATATTCATAAATTAACACTTCATTATGTTTTTTACATTAATAAATAAAAAATTACATTTGTAATGTTGGTGTGACAATGTAGCTGCTTTACAGAATAAAGTTATCAGAATTAAATGCTCTTTGCAAGAAAAATGCAAGAAAAGTTTTCTTGCTTCCTTAAATTTTTATGAAGCATTCGAATCCCTCTCCACCTTGCATAATAATCAGTAATAAACCTCAGTAATTATTGAGCTTAAGTGTTGAACAATTTTCATAGTTTCTGTATTTGTTTAATAAATTATTTTATTTGTCTTAAAGGTTTTTGTAATTTTTTATGGTAGAGGTCCACACTGTTTACACAACTGAATTCTGACAGTACTGTCTAATTCTTCATTTAAAGTATATTGTGGTGTCTATGGAACTATTTCAATTTTGAAAAGACGCGGAAGTCACATTCTGGAAGTTACAGCAAAAAAGGTGGTGACATTTGCCCTAGAGGTAGGCACATCATTCCAGAATGAAATCTGGTAAACAGTTCTACCCATTGAAAAGATATGGCAGAGCTAACCTTTTGACAAATAGCAATTGTTTATTTTCTTGGCTATTAATCAGTTAAACAAACCAATAGTTAGTGCATGCATGTCAAAATAAAAAATTCCGCAATTAGAAAAAAAAATACAAATTGTATCGATTACACTTTAAAATAAGGAAAACCGATATTATTTTGGCATCTCTTTATTTGAAATTTTATTTTATTTTTATATTTCCTAAACATTGCTTTATATTATGGAACTATCATTATATCATCATATGGAAATAGAAATAATTTTATTCAACCGATATACAATGGTTGTTGATACATCTGTTACGATATCAATTTGACGATACATTTGACGCTTTGTTATATTTAAAGAATATTGGAACAACAACAGGTTAGAGATGGAGGAGAGCAGAAAGCAAAAGCTAAATTATAGTATAATAAATTCCCCCACGAAAACTCAAAATTCTCGCCCCAGAGGCTTTCTTGTGTTGACCATATTTGGCAAATGTGCTATCCCTCAGGAGGGTAATAATATCTTTACATACGGAGAAAGAGAGCGTTGTTTCCTGTCCTCATTCGTCTAGCGGTCCAAGACACTCCGGGCTAAACGGAGGGACCCTGGTTCGAATCCAGGATGGGAAAAGCATCTCTTTTTCTCCAAAACGAATATCAGTTTGAGCCACTAATAATGGGTGGCAAAATTATTGTAAAGCAAAAAGCTTGTTACTTAGGCTCTCCACAAATTAGATAATGTATTTCAAAATGGTAGTTTTACCCATTTAGGTTCCCCTCAATGGCATTACTTATGTAGGATCAATGTGTAGTACAATAATTTTTAGTGTGTACATTTATCTGAATTCATTATAAAACAAAGCTTTATTTTATGTAGCCTCATTTGAGAAACTGCGATATAGAGCAGGATGAAGCGTTGAGTTGACACAAGCGTCTAATTTTGATAGATAGGTCCGATAGAGTTTGAGTGCTGGAAAAAAAATTAAATTGCTTTAATGGAATAATTTTCGTGTGCATTATTTTACGTTAGGACTTTACAGAATCAGGACCAAGACGTCAGCTAACATTAGTATAAAAAGGGGAAACATCGCGGAGGTGAAACAGGGTTTTTCATCCGGACTATATCGCAATTTTGTCTGGGGGAAAAAACACACATTGACAGCTAGTTTAAACTTTTTGTGATTCGATATAGTTATGTGTCTACTAAAATTTTGAGCTGAGTGAGGAAAAAACCCAGACAGCCATATTTACTGAAGATGCTACCGTATGATAGTATCGTTTTTTTATTTTTTGAGTGTCGTTGAATGTTCATTAACTAAAGTTCGAAGAATAGTAGTGAAATTTGGCGTATAATGACACGATTGATGCAGATCAGTTTCAGAAATAGGTTTGTGCTGTTTTTCCGTTATCTTCCGAGAAGTCATTTCACCTTGTCTCTTGAATGGGTGGTGGTAAGTGTGAAGAAAACAGATGTCCGGTGTATATCCTTCGGGCAATGCTGATTGCAGTCCCCTGATCATAGTTTTCAGTTGTCCTCAAGATGAATATGCTATACAGCATCCAACGTTGAATGTGACGGTCTACCTGAAACAGATGAGCATCTGGGGGTAATAACGTTGTGACAAAGAACTAGAAAAATTTATAATATAGTCTCCGACTCACCATAGGTGTGACATGTGATTTTGTTTCCCCCGAAGGGGAAGTTTAGAATGAAAATGGGGAGAGGGGTACTCGAGTATTCACTCTTTATGTTAAGGGGAGAAAGAGTTAGTTTTTAGAATGCTGCCGAAGGGATACATGGAAGGAAATGTGTACAAGAGCAAATAGCCAAAGAGGAGCATCCGGGGCAAAAATTTACTCTGTAGATAAGAAAATAGTTTATTTTTAAAGGACATAAATGGGAGAGTTTAGTTTGAGGACTAAATCGTTATGGGACTATCATTTTGGTTTTAAGCTCAGAATGGTACATCCATGTTTCATCCTTTATGATAGTGTGAAAAAATCTCTCATCTTCATTCTTAATGCACATAGTACTGTTGATATTACACAAACACACGTTCAACACAATTCAATTTCACATACAATACCAAAACGCTCCTTCAATACAGTGACTTGTAATCAACTGACATGCTGGTGGAGAAGCTATAGACAATCATAATAAATGTAATATATGAGTGTGGCTATTTGTTAACTTCTTTTAACAAGTTTAAACTTGCTTGTGTTTCATGGGACACGGACAGCTAAAATCAAGCACCAGATCCTAGTTTTTGAAGATATTTGAACCTCTTTTATGTACAGAATTAAGCCCTGGTCTACAGATCTGTAGAAAAGAAAAACAGCAAGTGCTGGGTATATGCTTTAATTAAATCTGTATTATTTGCATGATAGTCAAGTATGTTAATAATATGACTAGTGATATGATAGTAATATGGTTGACAGACAGAACCAAAATCGACCCAATAATTTTCAATATAACCGAAAAATTAAAATTATTTGAACTATGGTTTAATGACAATAATCTAATAATAAATTCAAATAAAACAAAACATATATTTTTCACACTAAAAATAAAAAAATATCAAATCAACCGAATAGAATAAAATTTAACAATGTTATTATAGAAGGAGTTAGTTCAATAAAATTTTTGGGAATGTTAATTCAATAACAATTACATTGGAATAATCAAATATTAGAAATTGAAAAAAAAATTAGAAGGTCAAATGGAATTCTTACAAAACTAAATAAATCATCACCATTAAATATAAAAGTTAACTTACATTATGTGATGGTATATAGCTTAACTATGGAAATATTGTATGGGAAAATTTATCACAAACTAACTTAAAAAAAAAAGTTGATAAAACAATTAAAAAATTACGTTACAAAACGAGTAAATTAAAAGAAATAATTTATGAAAATAAAATCCTAAACATTACAAATATATACAATTTAAAAGTATCTCTATATATCTACGAACGAATAAATGAAAATAAACACATAAATATAATTATAATAAATAAAACAAAACACAATTATAATACAAGAGACAAAAGTGAACAAAATGACAAAATTAGACAAATATAGATAAAACAATATAAATTATTATTATACTATAATTTTTGCCACCCACGTATTAATTACAGCTCAAACTAGAGCTTATGTAATTTTGGAGAAAAAGAGACGCTTTCCCCATCCTGGATTCGAACCAGGGTCCCTCCGTTTAGCCCGGAGTGTCTTGGACCGCTAGACGAATGAGGACAGGAAACAACGCTCTCTTTCTCCGTATGTAAAGATGTTAAGGTATTATTACCCTCCGCAGGGATAACACAATTGCCAAATATGGTCAACACAAGAAAGCCTCCGGGGCGAGAATTTTGTGAGTTTTCGTGGGGGAATTTATTATACTATAATTTTTGCCACCCACGTATTAATTACAGCTCAAACTAGAGCTTATGTAATTTTGGAGAAAAAGAGACGCTTTCCCCATCCTGGATTCGAACCAGGGTCCCTCCGTTTAGCCCTTAACATAAATCATTATGGAATCGAATTCTGGAACACAATACCCACTGAAATTAAAGAAATAAAACTGAAAATCTAATCTATCTAATTACAACCACAGCTTTGAGAATTGGATAATAAAAGAGCAGAGCTAAAAAAAAAAAAAAATTTGTGTGCCAATGCCACATGCTATTAGCTACTTTTATTAAAATGTTTACAACTTCAGCTCTGCAAGTTCATTCTTGGACATCCGACATTGACGTGAACGTGGGATTAAAAAGCACATTTTTACCTCCATTTTTAAATGGTAATAAGGGTGCGTACGTTTTTCAGATATATATCCAATACGTGCGTCGGGGGGCCCCGAAATGCAAGTTGAGTCAGAGCTCCCAATATTCATAGTCGACTCCTGGTCCTAGGCAATATTAAAGTAGTCCCCTCAGCTATCTATGAACAGCTACCACCTTCTCTGGAAGTTATAGAAGCAAGCACAGAAATCTTCATCCCACATGCCCCTCAGCACATCTGTCACAACCGTTTCAATTGCTGTAACATCTTCATGATGCTTCTCTTTCAGCGGCATTTTTAAACAGGGAGGAAACAAAAACAAAAAATAACATGGTGACAGGTCAGGTGAATATGGGGTATGTGGTAGAGAAAGTATACAATGTTTGGCCAGACATTCCTGGACTAATATAACAGTATGAGGCCTTGCATTGTCATACATAAAAATCCCTACTTAGATGGCCACAAATCAGGGCACCGCTGATGAATTGCTTGACGTAAACATTTAAGCTTGTCAATGATAAAATTTTGGTTTATCGTTTGTCCTGCAGGCAGATATTCATGATGCACCAAACCTTTAGCATAAAAAATGCTATCAACATTGTCTTTGTATGTGATGTTGACGTAGGGATTGTTTTGTACTGAACCTCTGCCTTCACGAAATCTTTTGTGCTATTCAAAAAAAGACGTCACCATATGCTTGTGTATCATATTCCATGTTTCATTAAGGGTTTTCCCTAGCTTAATGCAGAATTTAATATTAATTCTCTGCTCAGAATTCACACCAATTACTTCACTCATGTAACTTCCAACAAATGTGCTAACAAGCTGAACAGTGGGTTGCTAGAAAAATTGGGAATCCACTATTAAAGTTTACATAGAAACGCTTCCACAGGTAGGAAGTCTCTTCAAAAACCATTCCGGTAACCAAAATTTACACCCATTCCATATATTTGAATATCACAGGTAAATAATTAAAAAATCAGTCCTGGAACTTTTCAGACAAAGGTTGCATTCTGTTATTATAACCAAAATTTATACATGTGCATATTATGCTGGTTAACATATAAAAACGTTAAAAAACTGTCCTTAAGAAAAAAGTTTTTTTAAAGTATTCAATTCACACACATAAAGTATGATAACAATTAAATCAGCTTTAAAAGTACTTTTGAAAATTCTAATTTTAGTAATTCTAAGTTTCTTGTCCTTTAAAAAATCAATATACATAATTATTCTTCCTACTCCTTTAAAGCTTGATATGTTGCTTGTTCTGCCTTTGTTGAATTTGTGTCTGATAAAACCACAAAAGGGTTTTCTGGAGCAAATGGAAACCTATGTGGGGCATCCAGAGTAAACGTTTATTTCCAGAGGCACTCTGGATATTCTGGAGCAGCTGGCAGCTATGTACTGCTATACAATAGCAGGGCAAGTTCACAGTATCTGGTAAAATTCAATTTCAAACTTCCCCGACTTTTCCAGACCAAATCTTAACCAATTTCCAGTTGCTAATTAGGGTAAACAATACATTAAAAATTTCATAAGTAAAACCATAAAATCCACCAACACAAACCAAAGCCTTTTATAATTTAATTGCAGTGATTTTATAAATACAAAAATTGCATTAAAGAAGTATTTCTTTGCACTAAAAACTTACATTAATTAAATATTTGCAACGTTTCTTCATTCAAGCCCTCTGAGTTTATTATAAATGTGAGCTTCATCTTTTATTCTATTTAAAATGTATGCATGACTACATATGAGGGGAAAGGTGACTGGTGTGATCAGGAATCCTTTACAGATGAAATAATTTAGCCAAAAATACTTTTTAAGTTTTAGTTATGTTTGACATTCTTTCCTAAAAAATATGGGCTTACATTTTTTGTACCTTTTCCTTAATGCAAAAAGGTAATTTTTAAAAAATGTTTTGTCAAAAGAACAAGTTTTCAAAATTTTCAGTATGCAATGCAGTACAAAAAAGTACAGTTCAGGAAAGTATTTCAATAGGCTATTTATTATAATGCTGAATTCTAACAGAGATAAGATATAAGGTAACAGGGAAGAAAATTACATAAAAAGGTTAAACACTGGTAAAATAGCAATGAAAAAGATCACTCAAGCTTTCGGACGCATCAGCAGCAGTCCTTCATCAGGAGTAATGACCATGTTATGTTTCTGTCTCTTTTTTTATACTTGAAATTTCTGGAAAAACCCTTTACAAGAGCCATTTGCATACACAGAAAGTTCGTAAGTTGGGGGGAGGGAGGTTACAGAGCTACAACTCACATATTCCTATGTTAAATATACAAAATTTCATTGCAATGGGGGTTACAACCCCCATCAACACCCCCCTGCGTACGCCAATGACCAGAGCAGTTCCATAGAATGGAAAACCCCAGTGAGAACCAATGGTGACAAACATCCCCTGCTCCACTTAAAATTCCTACACCACAGATTCTCGCTTCCATAGAAAATGCTCTACAAAATACTCACACCGACGAACGTGTTGCAGCTGATACCCGCTGCACAGTGGCAGGACTCCTTCGACGTCCAAAACTTCTTGAGGACAACCTAACGCCTATGCAAGGGGTTGCCCTCCGGGAGCTACGAAACGACAAGGGCCTTGTCATACTGCCAGCTGATAAAGGCCGTACTATAGTCGTCTTAAATCGTCAAGACTACTTAAATAAAATTACTACACTCTTATCTGATACAAATACATACACCTGCATCACAACAGACCCTACACAAACAATTCAATCCAAAATGAACTCTCTCCTTCTAAAATTCTATAAATCTAAAAAACTTACATTTAATCTCTATGATTCTTTAAAATGCACTTCTGGCCGCTTACCATCCTTTTATGGAGATAACCTAAAATTCTACAATAATTTTTGCTACCCACATATTAATTACAGCTCAAACTAGAGCTTACTGATTTTGGAGAAAAAGAGATGCTTTCCCCATCCTGGATTCGAACTAGGGTCCCTTCGTTTAGCCATCAGTGTCTTGGACCGCTAGACGAATGACGATAAATAACAATACCTAAAATTTATAAACAAAATATTCCTCTCAAACCTATAGTTAGTTTTTGCAGCTCTCCTACATATAACCTATCAAAATATATTGCACGTCTACTCTCTACTATAATCGGTAATAATGACTACACTGTTTCTACTAGCCAATCCTTCTGCACCTCTTTAAATAACCTACAACTTGACGACGACCTCATGGTCTCATTCGATGTAATTTCTCTCTTCACTTGTATTCCCACATCACTTGCAATCGACACCGAACTTACACACCTCTAAAATGACACAATTACATGAACACACTTCACTAACATCTCACGACATCTGCACATTGTTGAAATTTTGTCTGGACTCGGCTGTATTCTCCTCAAATGGTTCTATCCATAGACAAGTTTTTGGCACTGCCATGGGATCTCCGGTCTCAAGTGTTGTAGCTAACTTGGTCATGGAGTCATTTGAGGAAACTGCTTTGTCTTCACTGAATTTTAACATTAAATTCTGGAAAAGATACGCTGGCGACACATTTGTTGTACTTAAAACTAATACACTCCAAAGCTTCTTCCATTACTTTAATAACTTAAACTCACATATAAAATTCACATACGAAACAGAACAATAAACTCCCTTTCCTAGACGTTCTTGTACACAGATCTCACAATAACTCTATTGTCACCTCAGTTTACCATAAATCCACCCATACAGACATGTCTTGATTTTAAATTACACCATCCAACATACCATAAACCTTAAGAAACAATTTTTATCAACGTTTTTTAGGCATAGTGATAGTAACGCTGAGGTGATGGCAGAGTTAGATGGTGAAACGTTCGTAAAGAAAAGAAATGTTTTCCGCGTACAGTGGGGCATGATCCCATGCAATCTGGGCAGGAGCTTTATCAACTGAGTTCAGTTGCAGGGTTCGTACACATTTCTTTACATGAAATTTAAGGATCTTTAAGGACCAGAAAAGAAAAAAAATTAAGGACTTATTAGCAAACAGGAATCGAACAAATCAGATATAAGCTATGAAAATGACTTTATATTTATAATAACTTTTTAATAATAAAATAAAAGTTAGGGTGTGTTATATAATTAAACAATCTCAGAATTAATAATTATGACACAAGAAGAATTGAGAATGAAAAACGGTTTCCTAAAATCAATCAAGCAGTTAGCTTTAAACAAGACAATATAAATCGAAATAAGGTCGATAATTAAAGCTAATGGGTTTCAAATTTATATTAAATTTTAATTCAATATACACTCTTTATAATCAAAATTTAATTCAACTGACGGAATTGAACATTGCAGACAGCAGAATTCTAGCTGTAGAATTAAAGGTGTACCGGTTTTAAAAAAAGTGGGCCAAATTCTGTATAGGCCCACCGGGTACTCTTTTATAGTTCCTCCTGTTCAAGATACGATGGTCAATCAAAAATATGGCATCTTAGTCAAGAAACCATGTAAAAACAAAAAGTTTCAAAAAACGCTGTTAGGTCACCAAATTGAATCTCTCTCTCGATTGATGGAAAAGTTCGTTGCCACAAACCGTAGGCCTCTGGTTCCAGAATTTCAGCAAATAGGCTAATTGGGGAAAAAAAAAAAGATGAAATGTCACTAGGGGACGCTATCACCTCTTTTTCTTTCCTCCTATATGGGAGATTCGCCTTTGTTCTCAAGTAAACCACTATATCAACCGTTAACTCATGCTTGTTTGTGAATTTTATGGTGCAAGGACAGCGAGGGTCTTGCTGCATCAAGATCTACAGTTTTCCAAGGAATTCCAAACCTCTTAAGGCCTAGGTAACCAACACCCAAACTGCAGCTATCAGGTCGATGGTAAACTTTTTTCTTGTGGTGGGGGGAGGGTATCATTGGAAATCGAAGCTTGGATAACGGTGAACACCTTGCCACTACACCACAGCAGGACTCATCATTGACTCAATGCAAAATTTGTTAAAAAATTTATTCATTAATGTCAAATTTGTAGTCTGCTTAAACAGTATTATTAAACATATTTATTGTAAGTGTCTAGCTGCGGTCCTAAGAGGATATCTCCACCATCGGTACTGAGATGGGGAGAGGTGACTTTATCCCCCCTTTTTTTCTTTTAAATTGTATTCAATCTTTAAAGCAGAATTCCGATGGTCATTCCTGCACAGGAAAGCGTCCTCCCCCCCCCACCCTATATTTGCCCTTGCATTAAATTATGAAAAATTCCACGAAAAATAACCACATTCCCCAAATAACAGGAAAATAAAAACTTTCGTCATCAAATAAATTCATTGGTAAAAATATCGTTATTTTATAATAATGGATATAAAGTAATCATAAATGTCCTCCCCTCTCAACCTCGATTTTCCATCACAAAATATATTCTTGGGTAGGTAGCTAGCTTAACGATGAAGACCAGATAGGACAATCCGCTTTTCTAAAAATGGCTGGGTTGAACATTAAATACATACAGAGTAAGGTAAAACTTCTCTTAACAGATATCTAATTATGAAATGTACAGCAGCAGTGGGTAAAATGCAGCGGCACCCACAGTGCCTGGCACACAAGCTGTGCCATGAGCCCACACTCCAAATCTGGGTTTGGGAAGAGGTGTGGAGATGTATTGGTCATTTTTGTTCTAAAGAAATACTCGCAGCAAGTTCCAGGGGGTTCTATGCATATTCCCAGAGGGAGTTAGTTCTCCTCTATGCATGTTCCCATTGTTCGTGAAAGGCATATTATAACCCGCATGATGTGAAGATTTATGTTCCTTCTTTATGTCGATTCATATTGGGAGAAGAAAAGAAGTAGTAAAAATTTAAACCAAAACGCATTTCGAAGAAATGTTGAGAAATAGAAGAACAAAATTAAGGACTTTTTGCAGATTTTTGGGGAAAAATGACTTTTAAGGACCGTAAGAACCCTGTAGAAATAATTTTCTGCCGGGGATTAAAACTTCACGGGTATTTACTTATTACACAAAAATTTCAGCGCAATCCCATTCTGTCAGAGAGGCCCCTTAGCAGCGGTACAGTTAAAGCAACGGTTTGAGGGGGCAACGCAGAGTTTACAGAAAGTAAAAAAGAAAAGAATAAACGAGAAATAATATAATGATTATTTTATGGTTTAAAACTGTTGTCGAGTGACATTTCTTGATC
>QLNU02015360.1:279291669-279308341 GCA_006491805.2 Dysdera silvatica
TGGAAGGTAAATCTGCTGGGATATACGTCGTCCCACCCGTAAGATAAAGGTTAACCATCGCTCAGGCACGTTCCAGAAGGGGGTAGGAGGGGTTCAACCCCCAGTTTTGAAGGTGGGGGCGAAAGGCGCCCCCTCACTTTTGAGAAACACTCTTAAAATTTTAACTTCAAAAGTAACATTAAACATAACTACTAATGTAGTAGAGCTGAAACAAAGTTGGATTTTAATTTCATTTCCTGTCAGTCGATATCGGCACCATACCGTCAATAATATTGCTTTGACAGAGATCCTTGGCGTATCCATTGTTTAAAAAATCGTTGTCTCTTTTCCTGTACATTTTCCTTTAGTCTTTGTGGAACCATCGATCTTAAAGCGTAATGCTCCGTGAAATAAGTAAAATTGTAAATCGCTTAAATGGTTGTTGTTTTGTGATTAATTTTATTTGAATTATTTAATTCATGAATTAACATTTAATCAGGCACGTGCCAACAGTGTTGTAGGGTTTTTTCGCCCCAATCTCGGAAGAGGAGGGGCGAAAGGCATAATTCGCCCCCTCACTATTGAGGAATACTATTAAAATTTTAATTTCAAAAATATCATTAAACATTTCCACTAATGTAGCAAAGCTGAAAGAAACTTAGATTTTAATTTCGTTTTCTGTCAATAAATGTCAGCACCATATCGTCAATAATACTTTGACGGTGCCGCCTAGCGTATCTGTTGTTAAAAAAAAATTAGCCTCACTTTACCTGTACGTATTACTTTCTTTGTGAAACCATTGATTTTAAAGCTTGGTGCTCTGCGAAATCGGTAAAATTGAAATCGTTCAAGTGGTTGTTGTTTTGTAATTCAGTTTATTTTAACTATTTAATTAACAATTATTTTATCTAATTAAGATTTTATAATAACTTTTTGGAATTCATGGCAATAGATGGCGCCACCAGTTTGTTGCCGTCAAACATCTCTTGCCCCCACCCCCAAACTCTTCAAAATATTGGTACTCCCTGATACAGGGTGTCTCAGCACCAGGGTTACAAACTTCAAGGGGTCATAGTACTCATCAAGGTGAACGATAATATGTCATAGAATCTAAAGTCGCAAACCACCCACAGCGCCAGTTCTAAAACCGTCCAGCATGCACAAATATTTACAAACAGTGCGTGAAGAGCGCCAGATACTACTCAGGTCAGCTGATTAGGACAACGCATATTGCGCTTCTCATGCACTGGTTGTAAATATTTGTGCATGCTGGACGATCTTAGAACTGGCGCTGTGGGTGGTTTGCGAACTTAGGTTCCATGACAATTATCATTCACCTTGATGAGTATCATGACCCCTTGAAGTTTTCAACTTTAGTGCTGAGACATTCTGCATATATATATATTATGAAATGATCATAATACAGAAGCTGATTCTGATAGTAGATTGGCACGTGTTGGTGATAGGAATTATGGACCCAGCAGGTGACGTAGTAACGCATCCATATATTGTACTATTCATCAGGGTTCAAATCTCAATAGTATCGTAGAAAGCATACCGTTTTTCAACCCATCGTAGTCCAGGGTGCGGATTCCCTCGGAAAACCGTAGGATATTAGGGTATATTAGGGTGGCGTAGTAGTGACAGCGCATTTGTCTATCTGGTCGTCTCGATTCGGTTTCAATGGTATCATAGAACACATGCCGTTTTCCTAACCACTGTAGCCTGGGGTTTGGTTCTTTTGACAGCAGAAGCTCATTTATGTTGGAACACTGTAGGTCCTGATGTAGCATGACCTTTGCTGTCCTTGCGCTGTAAAAATAAATGAGCGATCGTAATTATGGCTTCATATGATGTGATGGTGTAGTTTCATTTGTAGTACTTGCATTCCTTTAGTAGCTGAAACAGTTAGAGCAGCGGTTCTTTAACTTTCTTTGACCGCGGACCCCCCCCCCAACAACTTCAGAAGTCACTCACCCTCGCGGACCCCCAAGAATTAACTCAAAGTTTAAAGCCCAGAATTTGCATCATACATATTTATTTCTAGTGTTTCATCACTAATTTTCACCATTTGAGGAAGGAATTTTTCGTTCCCTCGTAATTTATTCTTAGCATTAAAGAGCAAATGCTCTTTAGCATTTTATGAACCTTTATGGAACACTGGGAGGGTCTCACAGACCCCCAGGGGTCCGCGGCCCACAGTTGAAGAACTGCTGGTCCAGAGGGTTTAAACTAGAACGACAGTTAAACATATTAACAAATCAATATATTGACTCGATTTGTCATTATTTATGTAATATTACAGCATCCAATCGTCTTTTACACTCTTCAAATTATGACACATGGTTGATCGAAGATTGTCCTCTTATGCGTCGCTAATTGATACATAAAAATATTTCATCAAGCAAATACCTTAATAAAGTCTGTCTCAAAAGTACATGGACAACGGATTTTGTGGGGTAAATATATATAAAAAAAAAAAAAAATACATGCATTAAATTGAAAGATTGCATGAATAAGTATGACATAGATACACACACGTAAATAACGTTTAAATTGCTTTTAATTCAAAAATGAATAAAAATAAAACAAAGTTATAAAATCTAGGTGTCTCAAAGGTATCTGGACAATAACATAAAATTGGTTTAAAGATAGGAAAGTAAAAAATTTGCATATTTCCAATGCAATTTTAGTTCCGATTATTTGACGTAATCGTTAAGGCGCTATAAGAGGTAGTGAAGAAGTAACCCCGCGTTCATGCATCAGAATGACATGCAACGTGTAGTTTACAGTGGCCGATATAGCTAAAATGTTGGAACTAAAATCAAAAGCGTGGACAATTGTAAGTATTGCAAAGAAAATGAGACTCAGTGAATCTGATATTTATTAAATATTATTAAAAGTTGATAATGCAGCTGTAAAACCGCGTCTGGACAGACTAAAGTTGCCACGGCTCTATCGGATAGGTCAATTTTACGCTTAATATCAAGCCAAGAACATTTTTTATTCCAAATTTCTTGTAGCTTAGCAAGATCAGTGTCGAAACACATCACTCATCGTCGCTTAAAATCCAGTGAATAACACGTTTCTGCAGCATTCCTTGTAAACCTTTGCTTAACAATATTATAAGCGTGGTAGGCTGTCGTGAGCTAAAGCACACGTGCATTGGAAGAACGAATGGGTCAATGTTATATTTAGTGATGAAAAAAAAAAATTAAAGTTCGATAGTATGGATGACTGGGTGTGATTTAAGACGTCAGCCCTGTACCTTTTACAGCCGGCAACAAGGAGGTGACTCCGTTATGGTGAGGAGTGCATTTGGTTTCAACGGTACGACAGATATTGTTTTTCTACAGGGTTGTCCAATTTCAGAGGATTATCAGCAAGTTCTTGGAAGTGTTTTTATTTATGCTGTTTTCGGGTTTTCAAAGGGATGAAATTAAGAAAATAGTGACAATGACTTCTGCATGAAAGGGACTCGAACACAGCACATCTTGAGTAAAAGGAGAGTGACATCACCAGATCAATACACTGGTTTATAAGTACGATACCCTGCATGGATATCCCCCCCCCCCTTTGTTTTTTAATTTGTAATATTGAGCCTAAAATAAAAATTTGGTTTTATGAAATGAAGCGAAACACAAAATGAGAAAAGAACATTTGGCAGAAGCACAGGAAAAAGAACCCCAGTATTTGCATTAAATATAAAAAGTTAATGGGTGAAAAATAAAGTGCGAAAAATACGACTTTTCGGGACCTTTTAATCTTGATTTATAAATGACCTATCCACATATAAAATGTGCAATAAGTGCAGAAAATTGTGTTCTATTTTATATAATTTGCGATTTGTCAAAAGGATGAAATATGAAAAAATAATACTGGCTTCTGCATGAACGGGACTCGAACTCTTGACTTTCTGGTTGAAAGAATGGTGACGTCACCGAGTCACTAAACAGGTTCGCAAGTATGTTTCCCGCCATGGAAAGACCTTTTTTTTTCTGTCATCTTGCCTTTTTGATTATGAATTTTGGGGCTCAAGAAGGAAATTTGGTGCAATGAAACGAAAGGATACACTGGATTTAAGGGAAAAAACCTTTAAAAGCAGGCTTAGGGAGAGAAAGCGCTCTTGTTTTCATTAACGCTGAAGATACGAAAGTTAGAAGGAAGTGAGTGCCTAAAAATACGATTTTTTGTGATTTTTAAAAATTAATTAAAAATGACATATGCGTTTGAATAACGCGCAAAATATGCATTACTGGGAGAAAAATGGTGATAATGACTTCTGCATGAATAGGACTCGAACTTGGGGACCTCTTTACTTAGATGGGGATGACGTCACCGGTCACTACCATCGGTCATATTGGAAACTTGTCTTCGTGTTGAAGAAAGTTGAGTATTTTAATTTCACTGTGTTGTAGATGTTTGCATCTCTTTATTGGAAGACTCAGTAGTAAACATGTGGGAAGTACGCGTGGTCACCCTAGTTACCCCACAATTACGTGTTGAGGGCGGGGCTTAACGGAAAGATGTGGCAGCCAGCTATACGCCTATATACTGAGTCTATTCATTATATGGTCTAAGGTTCTAAGCCCTGCACCAGATGACGTCAAACGGGGATTCTTAACATGCAGGTATATAAACTTAGGACTTTCACTCATTCTTCATCTTCCCTTCAATGGACAAAGGTCGTGTTTTGAACCTTACGTCAGTGTTGAAATAAATGTTGTTATGGGATCATCTGGTGGAATTTTGTATTGTTTTCGTAGGGATAAAAGTACGACTTCCGGTATGGAATTTTTTTTAATTTGGAATTTTGGAAATTTGTCTCTATGGAATGAAGCGACACGCCGAATGAAAGGGGAAAAAACGTTTAAGATTAGTCTTAGAGAAAAATCTCTTTTATTTGCATTAAAGAAAGAAAATGTTAGAAGGGAAAGAGTGCTTAAAAATACGATTTTGCGTGACTTTAAAAATGACGTATCCGTCTTGAAATTGGGTAAAAGTATGCACTAGTTGCAGAAAAATGTGATTTATTGCAAGGTTCGGATTTCACATAAACAAGACAAATGTCTAATGCCAGCTTTTTTTTTTTTTTGTTTTTGAGGGGCCCAACGCTGTGAAGGCTCATCGTTACTTCAAAATCGCTGCCAATCAATCAGACCTTGAGACTGTTTCTGTAATTTTTTCGTGGTGGGAATTTTCTTGACGTTTTTCGCAAATTTTTGAATTTTTTGTATGTACGTAGCATGTAAATATATTATGTCTACCGAATTTATTATCAAAGTTTAAAATCTAAGTTCTATAATGGATTTATTGAGCCGTCCGATATCGCGAGAATTTTCGTTGATCCCAAGATCCTCGTTATATAGGAGCCCTACTGTAATTACACAGGCTTCATTTATACCACAAGGGGCCCGGAAATTTTTTTTTCTGGGGTTTCATGAAATCTTATCCGGCCCCACGGTGTGCAGTTAGTCGATCAGAGTTTATTTTTGACGCAGTTGGAAGCCGAACGCAGAATTACCTCAGGCGGTATCACTGCACCGCTTCACTTCCTTGCTTATTTTATAAGCTTAAAATTCAAAGGAAAAACACAATTTAGTTTTCTGAAAGATGGTTAAAAACAATTTAGTTTAGAAGGTGGTTAAAACACAATTTAGTTTTCTCTGAAAGGTGGTTAAAAACACAATTTAGTTTTCTGGAAGGTATAAAAACACAATTTAGTTTTCTGAAAGGTGGTTAAAACACAATTTAGTTTTCTGAAAGGTGGTTAAAAACACAATTTAGTTTTCTGAAAGGTGGTTAAAACACAATTTAGTTTTCTTGAAAGGTGGTTAAAACACAGTTTAGTTTTCTGAAAGGTGAAGTTAAAACAATCACTTTATATTATTACAAGAAGTTTATTAACACGAATAAACTGGATTGAAACTGCTTATTAAGAGACTCCTAAGAGGAGGTTTCACTACAAGAAGCAAACATAACCCTATATCTGTAAATAGCCTGCAGGAAATGCATACCAAAAATGCGGTATCACTGCCGGAGTTTAGTTATTTGACTCGTGGGGGTAGTCCCGCAGTAGCTCACGAACTGACCGCCACCGCTGTTCATTATTATTTCTCTGAACCACAAGGATTCAGAACTCTGCGTTCGAGAATCCTGGTTGTGAAAATGCCGAATCTAAAACAGATCGTTCTTCCAGTCACGGAACTTATTGCTAGGTTGTGCTCGATTTAAACACACAGCTGCTCTTCAACTTACCTGTGGCTCTTTTTGTATTGCAAACTGTGGTCATGGTTAGGGAGATAAACGTGATGGGTTATTTCGGCGGCCATTTAATAAGAATGAGTTTGCACTGGATATGTATTAGTCAACAAAATGAGCCCTGTGCGAACGAGCATTATCATCTATCAACGTGGAATCGGGCCACATGGCTATGAGAACTGGACTAACATACCGCATGAGTCTAAGAGTTTATTATTATAACCGAAAGCCTTTACATCATCTTCTGATAACATTATTGTGGTGGTTGTTATCCCAGCCCATGCAAATGAATCATTACGGTCAAAATCCTTCCGGATGTTATTGGAATAATATTGACTTCCTGACTCTCTCTCTATATGCATGCTAACTTTTGGACCATAACTTCTTAAATATTTACTATCAACTACATTTTGTATACATATTACTGGATTTAACGATTCTCGTAATATTAACTCACCCCATATCGTTCTCAATTTCAATATAGTTGTTTTCACCATTCCGTTCCTTCCACTTAATACAAGTAAACTGTTCGAATTGTTCCATTGCAGATTTGATTACTTCAATATCCTCTTCACCTTCAGAGAAAAAAGCACATTATTTCAAAAGGTTGGTGTCAATAAAAGCATACAGGAATAAAACAGATGTGGTTACTAACTATAAAATCATAAACAATTGTCAATTTCTGCAAATTTCACAAAGGATTGTAAGAATCATATTACATTCTTGTTAGTTACTAGGCTGAAAAATCCACTTGTGACAGCACACACACACACACACACACAGCAGCAAAAATATTAATATCTCACCCAGTAAGGCATGCGCAGGAAGTTCATAAGGGGCAACAACGTAGAGTTTTCAAAATTATTTGAGGAAGAGAGCTCAAACACATATTATAATACCTTCATATATTGCAATATATGTAAAATAGCATTTTATTACAAATTATTTGGGAGGATCGGGCCCATATAACGCTACACCTATATAAAGGGGATTACAGGCTTATCAGGAAGAGTTTATCAAGCTACAATATCTATATATATGAATATACAAAAAATTAGATCGTAATAGGGGCATGACCCCTAGAAACCCCATGCGCACGCCAGTAACCTCACCTTTATGATGTTTTTCTATAAATTTCAAGCATCTAAAGATTTGTAAGGTGAGAGAAATTTTGCATTTCTGCTGTAGCGCCAGGGGCATTTTGCTATGCTTAATGCTAAATTTTGTCTATTCATTTACTCACGGGCAGTAATTGGTTGCAACGTGCATTATTTATATATATATATATATATTTTTTTTTTTTATTTAGCGCAATGCCCTGTAATTTTCCCGAGAAGCCAAACTTGTGGTGTCTAAGGAATCAAACGCTAACCTATGGATCAGTAGCAAGCAGTGGTGCCCATATGTTGCTTTATACTTGTGGGGGGCTAAGAAAAATCATTACCTTCTTCAAGGCTGTAAAACGTTTTAGTAAATATACAAGATACTAAAATACTATAAAAAATAATTGATACTGCTGATACGTGTGGAGTCATATGGGCCCAAACCCGCCAGTAATTTGAAATAAATTACAATTTTACATATATTGTGATGCATAAATGTACATATGTGCTTGGGCTCCCAATGTTGTCGTTGATGATACTGCTGGACAACTAATAATGAGCTAAAATGTACTTTATTTCAAAATGCCACTGTAAAACTTTTGAAAGTAAATGCATAGCAGAATCGGGCAAATCAGATTTTTAAATAACAGCTGAGGGGTCTCAGGCCCCCTGGCCCCATATGGGCACCCACATGAAAAGCGTTCGCCATCATTTAAATTCAAACCCAGATTTTCTATAACGTAAATAAGCGCGTTATCACAACGCCATCGTAGGCCGCATTATAATGGGAAAACTACAAACAAAGGAAAAAACACTGAACTCTTAATTTTCTGAAGTGAATGGATGTTTATTTCTATTCCAAATTTTTACATCGTTTCCTATTAATGTATTTTTAATGCATTTTTTTACCATTGTACGGCATTAATTTTTTCCTACTTTAAAACCGTATACATGGCTTTACCTTATTTGGCGCAAGTGCCCCTGTTGTCCTTGCATCAGAAAAATTCAGCCTACTAAATTTATTCCGAATTAATTTTTAAATTATCATTTTGCATAAGCAGTATTGCACTAAAGGAATTGGAATAGTTTCGTGGACAGCTGGGGTCATGCTGCTACAGGTCTAAAGTCACCAAACCCAGGAATGCGAAGCACAAGAAAATCAGGCGTTTGGTATTATTTGTATTCAAACTATGTTTGTTTTGCACGAGAAACCAAGGCGTTACCACGGCACCACGGTAGGGTCCATATTAAACGTTGATGGGTAAAAACTTTATACTTAAACCATATACAGTCGAACCTCGTTAAGACGAACACCAAAGGGAACAAAAAATCTGTGCGAATTAGGGGTAATTCGCCTTATCAGGTGTATTCGTCTTTTCCAGATGGTATGCTATACAATCTGACCGGACTTCAGTTAACGAATTTTTCGTAATAAAAATAATTCGTTTTAAGCGTGTTCGTCTTAACGAGGTTCGACTGTATCAGTTTTACTGAAACGCGCTTCATGGACGATGCTTGTTCTCGGTATTTAACTCATTCGCCTGGTGCCGAAAATTCTAGAGATATATACTCGATGTGGGAATACGGAGGAACTTTTGGTTAATTTTTGTTGCCGAATCTCGTGGAGTTGCGCAAAGTATCTTAAGAAGTGAAACAATTTGCCCATACAGACGTAAGTAAATAAGAGGAATAATCAAGCTTGTTCCTCTTCCCATGCTCCCACATTATTCCAATAAGAAGTTGCTGAACCATTTGATTGTTCGCCCAACCACATCATACATTTTTAACTGTGTTATACAAGGTTCTTAGGAAAGTGTGAATGCGGCCAGTAACTTTTGAACCAAGACAGATATTGCAACCAAAGTTAGGTATTGGGAAGTAAAATGACCATGCACTCTTATACGAGATGAAAAGCAGCGCCCCTGGTGGCGAATTGAGGAAGTTAAAAATTTTATTTCGAAAAATAATAAAGATAAGTAAATATTTTCAATGAGAAATTTGTAGAGCATCCTACAGTTAGTAAGCAAAACATACGGCTTACATGCACTATGTACACGTACTGCCACAAAGTAAGGTGTTCTGGAAGTTTCAAAGCTTCGATTTTAGTTAATGCTTTCTGATGTTTTAAAAGTTGAATTGAAGTTCCTATAGGAGAGAGATCATTGTTTTTTTCCCCTTTAAGAATTTCAACCCAACCTCTAAAGCTCTAGAAAGCATTAACTGAAAGCTATGCATTGAAACATCCGGAACACCTCACTTTGTGGCAGTACGTGTACATACGGAATGTGAGCCGTATTTCTTTTCTTACTAACTGAAGGATGCTCTACAACTTTCTAATTGAAAATATTTCTCTATCTTTATTATTTTTCGAAATAAAATTTTTAACTTCCTCAATTCGCCACCAGGGGCGCTGCTGTTCATCTCATCTGATAGTGCATAGTCATTTTATTAACTAATATCTAACTTTCTTTGCAATATCTGTCTTGGTTCAAAAGTTATTGGCCGCATTCGGACTCTCCTAGGAACCGTATATAAACACCACAGCTTTGCTGTGGTAACGTCTTTGACGAGTATGGGGTTAATCTTAGATCGACTTCCGATGGTGCCAAATTGGACTGCTTGCGGACGAACTGATCACTATAGTTCGGGGATTGGTTCCTTAGGCCTTAAGAGGCTCGCTTTCTTCATAAAACTGCAGCTTCCGGCATGGCATGACGTCTGTTTCTTCTTGCGCTATAAAACACACAAATAACAAATATGGGTAATCTGGCTTCATTCTGGTTTCAACTTCTTGACTAGTGTTTTTGATTTTTTTTCAATCCCTCTCTAAGTGGAAATACATATACATAGTCTCTTAAAGCTCGGAGCATTATAAGCTGCATGTTCGATAGTGGAAGACGGAGGGATTTTTCTAAAGTTCTTTATGTTTTTAAACATAAAGAACTTTAGAAAAATCCCTCCGTCTTCCACTATCGAGCATGCAGCTTATAATGCTCCGAGCTTTAAGAGACTATGTATATATTTTAAGGCGAAAGGCAGCTAAGATGATGCTGCGCTAGGAGCTACGCTTTTTTGAGGAACCTGCACCTTTTTCTCGTCCAGAGAGCAAAATCCCAGACCACAGATCTGTAAACCCAGATTGTATGGCGGTTGAACGCATTATCACTACATGAACGCAAGGTAGAATAGGACTTTAGGAAACGTTTGCTTTTTTTATGTATGTTCCTAATTCGTAGACATTTAGGTTTTTTTTTTCCAACAGGCAATATATTAGTAGAGTCTCGTTAATCCGAACTAATTGGGACCGAGACCTGTTCGGATTAACGGAAATTTTTGGATAAACTGAAATCTGTACTTCAGTGTTTACTGTAAGATAAAATTATTTGATGCATATGTATTATGGTGCGCAATCGTAATTGACGCCGGGCGATGGAAAATTTCATCTTCCTTTATGGGAAAATTTTATCTTCCTTTATGTGAAAATTTTGCCTTCCTTTATGGGAAATTTTAATTAGCTGGCAACACATACTGCGCTATTCGTTTACGTTTTGTCAGTCGGTTGCAAAGCCAGTCGACTGAAAAATAATTCGGATTAGTGAGGTTCGGATTAACGATTCTCTACTGTATTATAATTGTTATACAAAAATCCCTTCAGTGTTAATAAATCAGGAATCTACTAATTAAGAACAGTTGAGTGTGCGCGCACATGAAAATCAAAGATAAAATTAAATTTTAACGTTGAAAATGCTTCAACTGAGCTTGAACCCATAAAATTCGCCACTTGTTTTATGCCAAATTTCTCGCCAAATGAAGCAACCTTTTCAACGTTAATTTATTTTTTATTAAATTAAATAGTTAGCTTTGTTTTTACTGTATGATGATGAATCCAGCTCGTAATACACTATTCCTTCTGACCATCGACTTTGTTTATTATTGAGAGCAGTACGTCCCTATAACAAATAAATATATATATATATATCATTTGTTTTATAAATATTATTATAATTTACTAATTGATTTTCGTTGTTATTATTATACCATATTCTGTCATTTCAGTATTGAATTTAAGGACTTACAGAGAATGGTGGTCGTCCCCCTGTTGGTCTTCGAATTAGAATATCTCCCTCAAATAAGTGTAAGTGCACTGAAAAATATTTCGCCAAAACATAATCAAAAAATTATAACATGAGATGCGTTTTTCTAATTATAATTTAAGGACGTTTATTACACGTAACTTTTCTTTATGTATCACTAAACTAAGTTTGTATTCAGTCAACAGTACACTGTTAAACAAATAACGTCATTAAAGACGAGAAACTTTACTCATCACAGCCGATGATTTGGTAATATTAGATGATAAATTGCTTTTTATATATGAAATATTATTGAGTGATATTCCCCTGTGAAATGTTATAATATCTCATATATAAAAAACAATTTATCATCTAAATGACGTCATGTTTGCACATGGTTATCTTTACATGTAATAAAACTAAGAAACTTTTAAGAGTGTGGTCTGTTTTAAAAAATACTTATTTCCATAGTTATATATGAGGCGTTGAAAACAACAGTTGTATAAGTCCCAAAAATTAATTTTTTGAGTTAAGTTCATGGAAGTTAAATCCATCCTCTGGGGTTGCCTTGTTGCCTGCAACACTAGTATATGACCATAGTGTAATAAGTTGCCGCAGGATGGCACCACGTTACTATTGGCCAACACGAAACTGGCGGTTCGATGGACGCAAATCCTTTCTTATCTCATTTTAAGCAAAAATGGACTTGTACCATGGTTGCTTTCGGGGCCTCATATTTTAGTGTGATTCAAAAGTCATTGCTGTTTTCTGACTTGACGAAAGCTTCTGTGCATGAAATATCTACATCTCAAGTTTGATTCCGATACCTTGAAAATTCTGGTTAGTAGTGTCTCTTCCATAGAGGAAGTTACTTTATGACAACCTGGTATTTTCCTCCCCAAATTGACATTAAGGGATTATAATATTAAGATTATATAAGCATTTATTGGTTGCCTTATATCCCCAAATTCCTCGGAGTCAACAGCTATAGATTAATATGACCCTTAACTATTATATCGTGATTTATTAATTGAATATCACGAGGGTCATATTCTTAAGGGGCCTATTCTATATTTACAGTCTATGCCCCCCATAAAACTCCTAAACGGGCACTGTTCAGAAGTCGTTGGCATAATATAATGAATATTATTTTTTACATTTGTTTTCTATATTGTGTATTTCGGTATTTTCCTTTTTTTTGTAATTTAAAAATTAAAAAATGCTATGTATTTAGTGAGGCTATAAATATAATTTAATATAGACGGAAATTAAATTCATTATAATTAAATATATTTTTATTTAATTTTGAAAGCTAAACGTTTACTACTTCTTACTATCAAAATAATTTATAAAACTCTGAAGTGGCGAAACTATAAGACTATACCAGTGGCGGCTCGTGACTTCAAGAACGGGTGAAGCGGCAAGCCCCTCCTCCACCCCACAAAGAAACCGGAAAAGTTGCCAATAGATTCCCGTTTTCTAGCAAATTAATTGTATTTATTATGATTGATATATATATATATATATATATATATGGCCTGCAAAAGGGTTGCTGGTATCTAACTGGAAGGAGACCCACACGCTGAACGTATGTGACGATGTGTGGAACCGGCCAGGCCAGTAACCTAGTGTCCTACCCCGCCTTCAAGTGGTGCAGGCTGAGCTTTCTATTTATGTGGCAAATTAATATTTGCTACACGGATAGAAAGGCGGAAGGGGAGGGCTAATTCACCAACCCGTCTAGCCAGCGTGGTGAAATTATGGCTAATTCCTCCATTATGTTGACACACCAGAAACCATGGCCCCTAGTCTCCAGGTGCTGGAGTGCTCCTGATCAAGGCAGCGGTCAGTGTGGCATGAAAGCAGGGGGTGCTAAGAATCACTGGAATGGCCCAGGCTGCCGTTTGTTATTGACCTTGGCTACGTTTAATGGACGATCCCTTGCTTCTGAAGCAAAACTTCAGGAATTGGAAGAGGAACTAGACAAGATCAAATGGGACATTGTAGGACTCAGTGAAGTTAGAAGAAAAGGTGAAGAGTTGGTGGAACTTAAAAGTGGACATTTGTTTTATTATAGAGGAACGGAAACTGGAAGAACAAGTGGTGTTGGCTTCTTAATCAACAAAAGAATTAAAGACTACCTTCTTGAAGTCGAAAGCACGTCAGATCGAGCAGCGAGGCTCGTTGTTCAACTAACCCAGCGATACCAACTTCAAATAGTACAGGTATATGCACCAACATCAAGCCATACCGACGAAGAGGTTGAAGAATTTTATGAAGAAATCAAAGAGTTACACACCAAAGGGAAACAACATATCAAGCTCATCATGGGGGATTTCAATGCAAGAATTGGACAACAGGAACAAGGAGAGACATCGGTTGGTAAATACGGATATGGGGAAAGGAATGAACGTGGCGATCAACTCATCGAATTTGCAGAAGCTGAAAATCTTAGCATCATGAATTCATTTTTTAAGAAGAAACCGCAAAGAAAATGGACATGGAAACACCCAAATGGGGGAACTAGCGAAATTGACTATATCCTGGCAAACAAGAAATCAATTATTGAAGATTGCAGTGTACTGAACAGATTTAATACTGGAAGTGATCATCGAATGGTGAGATGTAAAGTGCACTTAAATACTAAATTAGAACGACAGAAGCTCATTAGGAAACAAGTAAGTAAGAGGGTGGATTTAATGAAACTGAAAGAAAATACCGAGGCATTCAAGTTGGAATTAAAAAATCGCTTTTCTGCACTGGAAGGACTTATTGATGAAAGTGATATCTCAGAAGCAAATGAAAACATTGTTAAGACAATAGTTGAAACTGCTGGGGAAATTGGTGGTGTAACCTGTAAAAAGCACAATAGCAAATTATCTGAGAAGACGAAACAGCTCATGAAAAGGCGAAGAGATATGAAGGTGGACAATCAAAATACCAGTTCCAGGATTGAGTACATAGAACTTTGTAAAACTCTGCGCAAAAGCATGAAAGAAGACATAAGAAAATTCAACTGTGAGCTAGTAAGGAAAGCCATTGAAAATAACAAGAGCCTTAGGGTTGTTAAAGGAAGTTTATCTGTTGGGAAGAAACACATCATTGCATTAAAAGGAGAGGATGGCACCGTAACAAGAAATAGGGAAGAAATACTTAGAAGAGTTGAAGAATTCTACAAAAATCTATACGAAAGTAACAGTGGATTAAACGAAGACATTGAAATAGTCGAAGGAACAGCTCCTAAAATCTTAAAAGAAGAAGTTTCATTTGCAATAAAAAGTATGAAGAAAGGAAGAGCCCCTGGTGATGATGGTATTACATTAGATATCCTAAAAGAAGCTGGAGAATATGTAGAAGACATACTTGCAAAATTCTTTACCAAATGTCTTAACAGCGGTAACATACCAAACCAATGGGATTCTGCAACAGTAATTCTTTTGCATAAAAAAGGTGATAAAGAGGATTTGAAAAATTACCGACCAATTAGCTTGTTACCTGCTATTTATAAAATCTTCACAAAAGTGCTAACACATCGCCTGCAGAAAAAATTAGATGCAGCTCAACCAAGAGAACAAGCTGGATTTCGAAGTGGATTCAGTACAGTGGACCATATTCAAGTATTAAGAGAATTAATTGAAAGAACACATGAATATGAACTTCCATTGTGTGTGGCATTTATTGACTATGAGAAGGCCTTTGACTCTATTAAAACATCAGCAGTCATCAACTCTTTAAGATCAACAGACATTGAGGATGTGTACATTGACATGGTGAAACGTGTGTATAAAAATGCAAGTGCAAAATTTCGGTTACATAAAGATACCAAAACTATCAAAATTGGTAAAGGTGTGAGGCAGGGAGATACCATTTCTCCAAAACTTTTTACTTCAGCTTTACAGATGATTTTTCAGCAGATAAATTGGAATAACAAGGGAATAAAAATAAATGGTGAATATTTAAATCATTTGCGGTTTGCTGATGACATTGTTATTTTTTCAACGAACCCATTAGAACTCCAAGACATGGTACAGGAGCTCTCAACTAGAAGTAAAGAAGTTGGACTCAAGATGAACCTACAAAAAACTAAGATCATGTTCAATAATTTCGTAGAGGAAACAAAAATACAAGTTGACAACATTGAGCTAGAAATTGCTGATTCATATATTTACCTTGGCCAGCTGATTTCAATGGATGGCAACATTATGAAAGAACTCAACAGACGTATTAAACTTGGCTGGAGTGCATTTGGAAGAAACAGTTTTATCCTGAAGGGGAAATTGCCTTTGTGTCTAAAAAGAAAGGTCTTCAACCAGTGTGTATTGCCAGTCCTCTCTTATGGATCAGAGACATGGAGTCTAACAGTTGGAGCAATACGAAAGTTACAGACAACGCAAAGGAGCATGGAGAGGTGCATGCTTGGAATAACTAGGAGAGATCGAAAAAGAAACACTTGGGTGAGAGAGCAAACTAGAGTAGAGGACATCATTGTTAAAGTAAAAGGGCTGAAATGGCGATGGGCTGGGCATATTGCAAGAAGAACTGATCAACGATGGACAACAGAAATTCTGAACTGGATTCCAAGAGACCACCGAAGACCTAGAAAACGTCCTCAAACTAGATGGGTGGATGAAATAAGAAAACAGGTTGGGGTGACGTGGAAGCGAATTGCTCAGGATAGACTTGTGTGGAAAGCATTTGGAGAGACCTTCATCCAGCAGTGGATAGATAATGGTTGAATATGATGATGATGATGATATATATATATAAAAGTTTTCCTCGCCCATTCTTGGCGGAAACAGGCTTTGGGACGGGCAGAGCGCCATGTTCCCAAGCCTCTTTTTACATCACTTCTTAATGTGCCATGTCTAGAAACTTCCTGACAATGTGACACGTGTTTAGGATTGTGGCTTTTTGTATTTCAATGTAGGTGTTTGGGTCAATGTTGAGTATCTCCAAATTCGTCGCAAGCGTTTTTGGTACTATCCCTGTTGCTGAGATGACTAACGGGATGATGAGGATCTTTTCCATACCCCATATATCTCGTACTTCATGTCTGAGATCTTGGTACTTGGTGATTTTCGTTGTGTAGGTTGTCTGTATGTTATTGGTGTTGGGTACTGCTATGTCGATTAAGTACGTGGTCTTATTCGATTTATCGACGAGGGTTATGTCAGGACGGTTATGTGGGACTGTCTTGTCTGTTATGATTGCTCTATCCCAGTAAAGCTTGTGTGTTTCGTTCTCATGCACGGTCTC
>QLNU02015360.1:279315305-279331021 GCA_006491805.2 Dysdera silvatica
CATATTAACACGTCTTTCTAATATATATTTTTATATCAGTGGTTACCCGTGGTGAGATTTAAGTGAAGCGACGTGAAGCCAATTCACCAAAACCCAAAGTTACTGTAAATTTCTTTCTTATTTACTGAATGAGGTAAAAAAACTTAATGTGTTTTGGTGAATTATCTTCACGTCGCTTACGTGAGCAGGCCCAGACTGCCCCGGTGGGCTGATGCGTGATCGCCCACTGCGCCCTCGGCCTCTGGTGCCCCTTGGGCTCAAAGATTTTAATTTTTCGATGGCGTGAGAAACATGGCTGAAAAGTAAATCAAATATTATTTAAATCGTCATTATTATAATTATTTGTGGTAGATACAGAGAATTATAAATGCATGGCCAGTGCCGATCCGATGTAATTTTCATGGGGGAATATACGTCTGAATATTGCCGACTGCAAATTGAAATTTTTCGACTCATTTTGCTAATAATCAGTATTCAACTAATTATAGAAAACTAATATATAAAATATAGGAAAAATTCATTATATCCTAAAATTTGTGACAAGAAAGGACACGAGCGCTAGGCACGGTGTTTGTTCCCCTTCCAAATTTTGGCTCGTTAGTTTCTGGCAATGACGCCCAATAATATTTTAAAAGCAGGGGACCAACATTCAATTTTTTTTGCCCATAGAGCTAATGTTATTTTTCAATACAAACGGAGGGCATCCTGGGCCACCATCGTAGCTCCCCGCCTGATTTCTTGTTACAATTTTATGCTGAACAAAAAAAAAAATTACTCCGAAAATTAGAGATACAGGAAGGAACATGTTCATTGTCAAGCTCATATTTTTAATCTTGTGTTGACGGATGCAACTAATTTATGCAAGACTGGCAAAGATTATTTTGGCCTGATACAAAGCACTGCAGTTTGATTTTCTGAGTCCCACAAGAGAATTCTCGCTTGGATAGAGTAAAGACAACGTTATAAGTGTAAGTAAGATAACTTTACATACTCTTAAAACGTTGTCTTTACTTATATATCTTACCTGAGTAATGCTACGTCAAATTATTTTACATACAAAAAAGTTACTGATTTATTGGCTGTGAGTTTTCAGAACTATCAAGGCAACTTAAATTATAGTATTGTGTGTATATGTTGTGTACATTTGTCTTAGATGTTAGCTAAATAGGCAAGAGAGAAAACTTGTCAAAGACTCAGATTCAAAATGTTTCACTTCATTTCATGTTATGATTTGCTGCCAAAGCTAATTTCAATCAAATTGAAGTTACTAAGCTCTTACCATTTACGGTTTCTGAAATTAGACTGTTTGATAGATGATTGTTAACAAAAACGGAAATTTAGAAAAGCATTGTCTATAACGTTAGTGGACTGACTGAAAGTACTTGAAAATGAACATAGTGTGCAAACACTCCTACATGCATCCACATCAGGACATTTTAAACCAGTTGGCGCCCCACTCAACATTTTCCCCACCTTGCTCTCTTGTAGCCAGTCCAGCCCTGCACGTGAGGTAGGTATAGTAGCGCTCATAAGTATTTTGACGAACAGATTTTGTTTACCAGCGCCATCTATATTAAAGCATTCACTTGAATAGTGATATGTCGTGATTCACTGCAGAGGTGCACATTCTACATTGACAACGAACTAGCGCTGTGTTAGTAATTGCTTTTTCTAATAGGTCATCTAAGAAAATTCGATGTTCAAAAGTATTTTGACATGCTAATTAGTAATTTGTTTTTGTAGATATACTTAATTAAATCCTGTGTTATATTTTTCAAACAGCCTTCTATTAGTCATTTGTGATTGTGACGGCATTCTAAAAGAAATGAATACTCTAAAGACTTAAAAAGAAGTAGTATTTGCAACTTTAAGAGAAGTTTGCTCTAAGGCAAGTGTAGCTTACGATTTTAATCATCTAGACAAATTGTAAGTGTGTGGAATAAAGTTTTCAATAAGAGGGGAACTGTATCCAATAACACTATGTCCAGACAGCTACAAAAAACGTCCAGCAGAACTGATACAATGCTCAGAAGAGAATCTATGGCTAATCTCATTCTAACTGCTGTGGACGTAAAAGATGATTTACAGGAAAATTATAAAGTTAAAGTGCAGGTTTCCACCATTAAAAGACGTCTAAATGAAACAAATTTAAATGGCCGCCGGTCAAGCAAGGAGCCTTTTATATCTAAAAAGAATAGAAAGGCTCGACTTAGTTTCTCCCCAAAATATCGAAACTGGACTTCTAAGAACTGGTCGTATGTCCTCTGGAGCAATAAAGGTAAGTTTTACCTTTTCTCATCTGACGGAATTCAGTATGTTCGGCGCCTTCTTAACAAAAGAAACGCTGCCAAATATCAAGTTCCAACCAAAAAGCACGGTGGAAGAAGCGTTATTATATGAGGTATTTCTTCCGCCATTGGGTGACCTCTAGTTTGTGTTAATGGAAACATGGATCGCTTCAAATATTGTGATATACTTAAAAATCATATGCTACCCCATACCTGGAGGAAAATTCACGCTCGTTGGATTTCCCAACATAACAATGACCCAAAACACACATCTCAACATGTCAAAAGTTTTTTGAAGCAAAAGGAATTGAAAATGTTTGGTTGACATAGTCAAAGACCAAATTTAAACCCAATCGAGCACATGTGGTCAGAACTAGACAAACGTGTCAGACGCCAAAACTACACAAATAAAAACACTTTTTTCAATGTACTTTGTCGTGAGTGGAGAAATATTCCTCAAGAGCACATTGTATATTTAATCGGCACAACGCCGAAAAGATGCACGGCTGTTATTGATTCCAGTGGCTATCCAACCAAATATTAAACACTGAAGTGTTTTTTGCTTTTAAGTTATCAGTCAAAACAAGACTGAGCTATAAAAATAACATTTGTCAAAATACTTATGACCCAAGAGATTAAGATCAAGTATAATTTCTATTATTACAAGCTTTGAAATAAATGCTTTTTTATACATTTTTAAATATATATTATTTCACTATTAAGGTATTTTGTATTCATAATAAAATATAGAGTAAATAAAATAATTGAACAAAAACTGTTTGTCAAAATACTTATGAGCGCTACTGTATGTATAGTCCGTTTGTGGAATATTGGCTGGTATTTGGCTCCCTTGAATTCTAACGGTGCTACCCGCCAATTTTCCGCGAACGGACTATATGTGTGTGTGTGTGTGTGTGTGTGTGTGTGTGTGTGTGTGTGTGTGTGTGTGTGTGTGTGTATGTGCGCATATGTACTTACCTCACGTCTGTTACATTTTTAAAAACACTGACAAATGCATTGTAATAATTATTGTACCTAATATGTTTCCTTTCATTTGTTTAATTTTAAGAATTTTTTTTAAAACAGCCTGTAAAACTCTGTATGTACTTCATTAGATTAAAAAAAAAAGATACAATACTGAACTTTGGTTTTCTGTGTTTTATCTATTATGCAAATAACATAACATGAATGACTCTGCCTCTTTTTAATAATATCGTGATTTCTAAGGATATCATCCTTAGTAGGTATCATGATATTTATATTATCATTTTCACAATATTAGAAGAGTCGTATGCATTAGAGGTGGGCAGAAATGCCCACGAATGTAATCCATGTAAGATTCTGTTCCTTTCTAAGTAAAGTAACTGGTCTAAAATTCTTGCCAGATTAGTTTATGAGAATCGTGTCTTGATAGTTTAGTAATTCAAAAACTGCTACATATCCTGGAAAATAAACAACAGAGTTTAGTAACAAACAACGAAATTTAGTAACAAAAAACAAAGTTTAGTAACAAATAAATAACAAAGTTTGGTAACAAACAAATAACAAAACTATTATTCAAAATTGTTTACCTGTCTGCAAAATCTTACGTATAACTATAGATTCCATTTCTTCTTAACTGACAGTCTGATTTTTTTCAAACTCTGTTTTTTAGATTAATTCGATTATTATTGCTACTAACATTGCTCTTATTTTTACAAGCCTTCCTATTTTTTATAAGAAATAAAAATCTTTTCTTTTATACAAATTATTTATATGTAATTTACATTCTTTGAAGAAATAATTAGGTATTTCCACTGTGTTTTTCAAATTGCCTAAATATCACGTTCGTCAAAGAATGGCGATTTTTCGTTTTGATATTTATGTAAACATTGTAAGCAGTTACAGAGATATTTAGGATGCCTGATTATTATTTTTTCACGTTTTTCTTTTGTCCAGCTTATTTAAAATTAAGAAAGGTTGTTTATTGATTTGACGTTTTCTTCTATCCCCACAGCAGTCAGATGGAAACGGAAAATCTGAAAATCGAGTTGAGTAAAGAAAAGTGTAGCCTGAATAAAATGTCTGAAGAAATTAATTCCTTGGTTGACAAATTAACCATGGCTGTGGCCGAAATGGAAAACACGAAACTTGAATATCAGAAAAAAGACGAGCGTTTGAAAAATACCCAACAGAAAATCAAAGAATTATACGTAACTTTTTTTGGTGATAAAGCTCTTGCAGAGAAACTTCAGACATTATGTAGGGCCAAAAAAGAGGTAAAAGTGCGTTTTATAGTTAAAAAGTTAACCAAATTATTGTAAAATTTTATTTTTTTTATTAATTGCACATTATAATACAGCATTAGGTTACATCTCCGTGTTGCATGGTAAAGTAATCGAACTATTCTGCAAAATAGAATTACTGTTACAAATAGCGCGCCTGCACATTCATTGGTTCAGTTAGCAACAACTAACTTTTCTTTTAGTTTGATGAAGGTAAATGTGTTTTTTTCCGAAACAGTTATAAACGACTAATTGATTGTTTATTTGTGTTGATTTTTATCAATTGAATTTAGCTTATTATTTAGATTTATAGCGGTATGCCACTTGCCTATTTATACATGTGTGTGTTCCAAAAAATTCTTCATCGTTATGAGAATCCCTAACACGAAACAAAGCCTTCTATTTAAATGATATTTGCGGTGAAAAAGAATAATTTAAGAGTTTTTTATTGCATATAGTTATCAGGATACTCAGAAAATTCATGAGTGGAAGAGAGGGCTACAGAAATACAACTCTATGTATTCACATGTATATATACAAAATTGCATAGCAATAGGACGTTACGACGCCCATTAAAACCCCTTACGTACGCCAATGTACACTCATGTCTGAAAATTAAACATAATTGCTGTGTTCATGTGAATATTAGAATTATAAATCGGAGTGGGAAGAAACGTGGTATTCAGGTGTAGTAAGGTTACAGAAGAATAACATAATGAAAAACAAGAATACTATTGAATTTTATTATACAAGCAAAAAGTTTGAAAGAAAAATGGGCATATTACAAGTTTGTACTTTAGTGAAAAATAATTATTAAAACAAGTGGTGCTGAAGTTTAATAAGGTGTGCAGTTACCTATGATAGCCACACATGTTGCACAACGATTTCCCATACTTTCGATGTGGGTATTGATGAGTTGCGTGCTCGAAGAATTCCAAACTTCACAGAGAGCTTATTTCAATTCTGGGACGGAGCTCAGTGGGTGCTGAAGAGCTTCAAGTCATCTTCCAAGTGTGTCCCACTCATAATCTATAGGATTAAGATCAGGAGAGTTAGAAAGCCACTGCATGCGTTGCATACTTTCACTTTGAAGGAAGTCGTCAATTAGGGCCGCATGGATAGAAAGCGCCTTATCATCCATGAATATGAATCCAAGACCGACAGCATCTCTTAACAGGCAAACGAAGGCCCAAGGACTTCATCTCTGTATCTTCAAGCAGTAACAGAGCCTGCCTGCCTGAAAGATATTGAAGTCTATGCGGTCCTCGACCATGATGCCTGGCCACACCATGACTCCCGCTGAAGAAAAATGATATCTTTCCGTGATACTTTCAGGGTGAAAATGAGTTCCACCTTCTTTTCATATCGTTGTACGACGAGAATCAGTTTACAGACTAAATCTGGGCTTACCAATAAAGTTCAGTGATGAATTCAGTGATTAGTGAATAGCGATTCAGTGGCGTGTTCAATGACTGAACATGACATTGTCCCACTGTTCCCAAATCCACTGCTGATGTTCCAAACTCCACTGTAAATGCGCGCGTTTCTGTGCAGACGTGAGGGGGATGCAAACTGCTGGTTCTCTGGTATAGAGACCAACATGTCTGAGTCCCCTATAAACAATCTGTCGCGAAACTCTTACTCCTATGGCGGCTGTCAGCGTTGAACCCAGTTGTCTGGCACAGCGGTCCTTTTGACGTCAAGAAATTACTGTCAAATATCAATCTTGCCTAGCGGTTTTTACTGTTGTCCGACCTAATACTAGTCGTAGGGTAACATCTCCAGTACTTTGAAACCTTTGGCACAATCTTGATATCAAACACTGTGGCACATTGAGAATTCGAGACGCTTCAGTGTGGGAGCGTCCGAATTCCAGCATTCCATGAATTCTTCCTTTCACAAACATGTCCAATTGGCGTTTCTGTGACATAATTCGTCCTTTTTGATAATTAACAACGTTCCATATCACAGCAATTTCAAAAAATCTGCCTGAACTAGCTATGCCGCTTCAGGCCATTTTATAATCTTCCCGATGCGCGCAGGTGCTTTGCGCATGTTGACGTCGACTGAAATGTTTTGCATATTCACAATATTTTACCTCAGTCACATGATTCTCCACAAGTAATTTTGATCAATTTTATCAATATTTACTCAGATTTTTTCGCATTTTACGAATTATGCTGAACTTTTAGACATGCGTGTATATTACCTACATTCAATAAATCTTAACACACGGGTTCCTTCAGTTGCATGAGAAACGTCCAATCAATAACTGATTACTTGCTAGCTGTTGTTCAACATTTCAAGAGCAACAGAGGAGATGGTAAAGATTACTTTTTGTTTCGAAAAATGAAAACATATCATGCACTATTATAAACACGTTAAATGTTAGTATCAATGTTATTGAGCGTATTGAAAGAACAATGCTGTATAAAATTGACACTAAATATAATATTTTACGCAGTGATGCGTCAATTTCTCTCTTACTGTTATACACATCGGAGTTATAAAACTCTTTGAGCTATTTATACTGTTGCAAATCGCATTTCAATATAAACCGCTCGGTTTTTGTGTTATGAATTTTTATAACAATGGAAAACTTTCTCAAATGCCTCGTGTTTATATCTATTTACATACAAACTACATTTTAAGGAAAACTAAAATTATGTAAGCTCCAATCATATAATAATTTTGCTTAGATTATTGTTACATAATGTTACATCACAGTAAAGTTTTTACCCCATCTTTGTATACGTAATCGGTCGCGGCATGTTAAAACTATATCAATAAAAAAATTGTTATATAAAAAGTACGTGCTTAATAAGTTGCGAAGCAACACGTGGCGTTCCGGAACTTCGCTACATTGTATATATGCTAAAGCTTGATGGAAACAACAGATTTTGAAACATTGTGATAGTGTTTTTGATGGTTAACCAATGCAGTTTTTGTCTGCAATGACAAACCGTGATTGACCTAATATACTTCTATGTAAAGAAATAATTTGCAAGTATAATCAAACATGTAATTTGTGATTTTCCCTTACTTTAAATTACATAATAGTGCACAGGAAGAAAAGTTCTATCCGAAGAAGATGTTATTGATCAAAATTTTAAGCATCCAGTGAAAAGCAGACATTGTCAAATTGAAAGCAAAGGACCAATCGGAGTTTCTAACACTCAAGTAATGCACTTTTTTTTTACACGAGGCTTACTTTTCCCCAAGATATCTAAAATGATTAAAATTGAATTACGAACACTGCTCTTAAAATTTTCGCAATCGTTGACTTGAGTTGTAAAACTAATGGAAATTTTCTGCTCCACAGATCCACAAGCAACAACTAGCTGAACTTCAGCAACAAGTCACCGAGTCGCAAACTGTTTGTAGTATCTTACAAGAGCAACTGAAAGAAGTCACTGATTTCTTGGACCAACTTCTTCACATCGAAATATCTCCAAAGAATTTATCAGCACTTTCGGCCATCAGACAATATGGGAAGCAATTATCAGCGCCTGTAAATATCCTGTGTAGGTTGAAAAATAGATTGCAAGTATTTAAACGAAGAGTTTTCAGACAGAAATCTCATCACAAATATTCTGCTTATATTCGTTTTATTCAAATACTGTTGTGAATCATGTTGGTGCATCTTTCTTTCATCAATTCTTAAAATATTTTCGAATTTCAGCCATATCTAAAGAGAGAATTGCTCCTGATGGTATATCGTCCAATAGTCAACTTGATATAGAAACCTCGAATTTGGCGAAACCGTCTTTTAAGCATCCTAGGTACAGGCAGTATAACTGTTTTTTTATATTACAATTGTGCTTTTTATTAAAAATACAAATTAAAAACAAATATCATGTGGTTCCAAATACAAAAAGTTTAAAATATTACTAAGTAATTGAAAGCTTTATTGCTATGGTTATTCATTTATATTTTTTATTCACAAATACTATAAAAATACATGCTGTCGCAGTATAGTCCAGATGCTCTTGCGCCATAAAAATCCAAACAAACAAACAATAAACATATATGTACTACTGTGCATTCGCGCTCAGTTGGCGCGTGATACCGTTAGCAGACGGGTTAGTCCATTGCAGTTTAGGGAAGGCCGTCTTGGAGGAGGAGGACGCCCTTCCCTAAACTGCAATGGACTAACCCGTCTGCTAACGGTATCAGGCGTCAGGTCTGCGCGAACGCACAATATATATTATTTTGTTTTCACCATTACAACGAGCCCGAGTCATGCATGAGTTACTTTTGTTTTACGCATCCTGTTATTGAGACGAAAACAACGGTCAAATAAAGTATTCAACTCCCTTCAATTGTTTGAATTCAGCCCTAGGTGAAGGGTAAGCACATGTAAAGGACTGACACTAAAACAATGCAAAGCTTATGGAAAGTATTTTTACTGAAAAAAGGTCACCTCGCCATTATTGATTTCAAATATTTCAAGTCTACTGTGTATTCTGAATTTGTTCCTCTAGTTGTCTCCACCTGTCCCCCTCTTTTTTTTTAGCTTCTCTCTTCCGTTTTCACTCAGTGCCGTATTAAGGTTTTTAGGGGCCCTAGAATTGAAGGATAGAATAGGCGCCAAAGGAATGCGGCCCTTGCAAAATTCAGTCAATAAACCGTGAGTTTCTCTTTCAAGTTCTCACTGTCTTCAGTATTCAGGTTTAACAATGATGAACTCTTTGACTATTTGTAAACAAACCAGGTTAAAAGAACGCAGAAATGAAGATTAACTTAAATAGCACAGGGTCTTTGCAGGGTCTCCAAAATCGGGGAACCCTGGCCTACTTGGTCCATACGTAAATCCAGCACTGTTTTCACAGCTCTAGTTCGGTTTAATTACAAAGCTCATCCCAATCGTGCCGAAGTGGTGAGGCGTTCGTCTATCGTGGAGGAAATCTAGATTCGAATTCAAGTGGTAGTAAGTTCTTACCGTTTTTCTACTAATCCATAAACATGGGATTGATTTCGCAGATAACAGGGGTTTAGAGCTCTCTGAAAAACTGTGAGTCCTGGCGCAGCATGTTCTTATCCGTCGTTGTGCCAAAAAATACAAACAAAATAATTTAACGAGAGTCTTCTAGTTTTTGACCTTTGACATTTAGCCTACACTTCTATCTGTAACAGGACAAAAAATAAAAGAATATAGCGCATGCATTTCTTTATTTTTGCTGTCGCTGTTATGTAACGACGAAGAAATAAAGATTTGCGAACTTGTATTAGAGTAGAGAGATTTATTTAGATCGGGGAAATAAATAACAATTGGAATTAGATAGTTAGTCAACTAATAATCTTTGAACTTCAGCAAAATATGTTTTGGCATATGATTAATTTGTTGCTTCGAAGTGCCTGATACCAATTTTTTAAAGGAAGTAAGTTTTAATAATTAAATAGAATTACGCGTAGGTTTGACTTCAACAAATTCTATTTCTTTATTTTTATAGAATTCAGCACATAGAAGCGACCAAGTACCTTTCGGAATCCAATCTAGGCAGCTGCGACAATCTGAACTATTCTTATCATCCACACATCACCGAGACAACGGACCAAGCTTTTTCAACATTTCGATCCATATCTGCTAGTGATGTCCAACAAAATACTTTTCCCACCGATTCTAAGACTCCGGCAGATACTTGGAACGACAACGCCGATAATATCGTCATGAACAACACACAGGATGCAACAGATAGTGATGAAATCATTTTGCTTATCAACGACCAAAATGTGGGTAGCGATGATGGTGATTGTATGAACAATCACCACCATGGAATCAGTACTAGACCGCATGCACCATCTCCGCCCTTCCAACACGGATTAATTGTTAAAGAAAACTATGGATCGACTGGAAGCATCAATACGAGGGAGAAAGAAACTAAAGAAAACATAGCAAGTCTTGAGAGATCTGCCAGTTTTGGAAGTTTCAGTGGATCCGTGTTGATGTCCTATGAACAATCTGGACGAGCATCAGCTGAGGATAGTGGTCGGTTGGTTAGACGTAGTGGACGGTGTGTTCGATCTATAGATATGATGGACATCATTCAAGTAGGACCTTCCGTTGGTGGAGCAATTGGTGTAGGCCTATCTTCAGATTCAGATATATGGTCTGAACCAGACATGTCTTTATCAAGACAGAGAATGGGCCTTAGTATATCTTCGCTATCCTCTTTAGATTACGTTATAAGCAACGACACAAGTGATGGCGAGCAGAAAGTTTTACGATTTGCCTGTGCACAAGATGTTTTTAGAAGAAAGAACCGAAAAGTTATAGGAAGATATCAGTTGAGAAAATTCAGTAAGTAGAAAAATTTAATTAATTTTGCTAATATTTGAATCTATACTTATTTAGCGCGCAAAATAGTAAGATTATTTCAAAGTAATTTAGACTATTACTTATCGAATCTTTAACATAAAGATCTTTTATCCATATTCAGCTCTTACTTTTCTATTCATCTTTCCTCCTTTGTATTTACATAAAATTGCACTTGTTTATTTTTAAACTATAAAAATTAATGGAATAACATGTAACAAAATGGTCTATATCTTTTTTTGAAGTTAAAAGAGCTATGGTAAATGCAAATAAGGTTGCTTTTCACTCTCTTTGAGTAACTGCATTGTTTTTTGCCTTAACGATTGGACACCTTTCAATCCTTGTATAATTAGCAATTTTAACAAAAAATTTAATCTTAATTTATGCTAATAATAATGATCACTTTTGCCGAAATTTTTAACTTCACAGTATAATGTGTTCCGCAAACCTGGTGAAACTTTATATTCACAATTCTCTTATTACTTATTTATTATTATACTATACTTATATATGCATATTAAGGATTATTTTAAGCATTAAGAATTTTTTTAGCAAACATAAGAAAACGATGGTTAGAGAAACTAAAGAATTGTTTGCATGCTTTCGAAGATGCTAGTTATAGTCTAGCTGACGAACTCAATGGTTTATGTCAAGTGCGAACTGATTTATTGTCTGTGATTTCGACATGTGCTGATGGTGAAAAGGTGAGTCTAATGATTTTCATAACTTTTAGTTTACATTCTGAAGTAAATACAGTACCTTACTTTTAGTTCAGGCTACGATACGGCTCCCTAATGAAGAATCATGTCCGTATCGTTAAAAATTCTGTGTGAAGAATTGTTAAAAATGTTAAAAGGTTGAAATTTTCTGCTTATTATGAATATTAGTAGTTGTAATATTTGGATTATAGTTAGATTATTGATTGTACTTTTTCATATTTATTTTCTTAATAATTTATTTCTCTTATATTTAGTTCCTATCAATTTATGAAATAATTATATATATACATTATTTATATTACACATATTTATGTATCAAAGGTTTTACTAGTTCTGGTGGTCATTTCATAGAAAAACTCTTCTGTATATCGAATTTTTTTCAAGGCAAATTTAGAAAACATGGACCAAAAGTGAGCCTCGCGTTTGGTCCATGAATTCCCGAATTGAATAACTTTGGCTGTAGGAAGTTGTTTTGCACCATAGTAAGATGCAGAACCTTTTTTAATATGATTCTAGGCCGGAACGGCAAATTTTCCAAATTTTGTTACATGATTAACTAATGTGGATGCAAATACAGTATAACCTGTCTATAAGGATACTCTAGGGACCGTGAAAAATATCGTTATAGAAAATTTATCGTTATAGACAAGGCTGAACTGGCTACACTCTGTAATGGAAGTTATTTAATATGGGTGTGACGTTATTATAATCATATACGTTGAACTTGCATTACTGAATAACACTATTATGTTAAATTTACATTTTTAATTAATGTATTACAGATTAGGAAAAAATATAAAACATGTCTTATGAACATAAATCATAAGAATCAAATTGCAGTTCAAAAATGTAAAACGGCGTATATTTTAACTACATTTCTATTATGCAATTTAAAAATGGATAATGTAATGATAAAAATAAAATTGGAGTTATATTTTTAATTCAAAAATCAAGAATACGTCGAAACAGAAATGAAATATTTACTGCACAGAATTCGAATCCTTAAACATGACGAAGAAAATTTAACATGGGAAGTAATCCGATATTTCCGTTTGCTTGGATTTTGCAGAGGATGCAACCATTATACACATATCTTTTAAACCTTGTAGCAAATTCAGATATACATCTGCAACATTTGGTAAGGTAGAAATACAATTCTGCAATGTTTCGATCATTTTAACAGCATCTTCATCTGTTATGTTGGGTGGTGATTATCGTTCCACACTCCTCATCTTCCACTTCGCTAACGTCATCATTTTCTTTCAGTTCCGCAATTATGTCCTCATCGGTGCCCCCACTGAACACTAATAAATCTTCATCCAAATTCAAATAGTCTTTGGATTTATTGAAGAATGCATATTCGTGGAAACTTTGAATGCATTCAAAGAATTACTTAGGTGCAGCACACAATTTTCTTCTTCAGAAAGATTCTGTTGAGAATTCTCATTGCTGTCAGACTCTTCTTCATCACTGCTCGAGCTGAAATTAAAACCTGCCTCCCACCAACAATTTCGTATGGTAGATGACTGCACAGAACTCCAATTGCCAGAGATTATGTCACATGCTTGTTTAACATTTATGTCAAAGGGTTTGGCAATCTTGTTTTCCAATTTAAAAATGAGGTTTTCAATCATACGTTTTCTGTCGTACCCTTTCGCACATTTAATGATGCCTAAATCCAGTGGCTGCAGAACTGATGTGCAATTGGGTGGGAAGAAGTAGTAGAGTATAACATTTTTCATTTTTGGTGGATTATTGTGAGGAGAACAGTTATCTACAAAATTAAAGCAATTTGTTTCTTTTTCTTTTTCATAGCGTTGTCAACATCTAGTAGGCATTGATTGAATATTTTTTCCGTCATCCACGCTCTCTTGTTTGCTATATAATCAACTGGTAAGCTTTTTACATTTTTAAAGCATCTTGGTTCCATAGATTTTCCTACCAATAGGGGCTTCAACCTATCCGTTCCGATACCATTTGTACATAACAACACGGTCAGTATCTGTTTCGATTTCTTCCAACTTTGAAATTTTCTTCCTTATACGCCAACGACTCGTCTGGCATGAGTTGAAAAAATAATCCTGTTTCATCGGCATTGTAAACGTTCTCAGCAGAATAATTTTTCTCAATTTTTCTCAATTCACGCTACTTCCATGATTCGACGTCATCTATGGGCACAGACTTCTCTTCGCCATTAATTACTTGAAACGATATTCCGTGACGATCACGAAACGAAGCGAGCCATCCATTGCTTGCTTTAAAATTCTCGTTTCCTAGCATGGTTGCAAATTTTTTGCTTTTTCCCATATCAATGGTCCATTTATTGCGATATTTTGTGCTCACGTTTCTTGGAACCACCTATTGGTTGCTGTGTCAACATCTTCATCCAAAGCACCTTTCATTCGTTTACGCTTCATATCTATCTCTCCAATTTTTGCAGCCTCCTCAATATCCTTTCCTTTCCTCAAAAACGTCGCAATTGTTGACTGAGGGATGCCATGTTTTTTAGAAACTTCCACTTGTTTTAACCGACTGTCGATATCTCTGATTACTTTTAGTTTTTCCTGAAAAGAAATCTTTTTCTTGGGGCCATTTTCGACACTACACACTACCGTACTACGTACATACTTTTAAGAGCTTTTAACACGAAAAGTCACACATGCCCTGTCTCTGTAAAAGAATTTAACAAGCAAACAATTTTGGATGGGTCGATTTTATGCAGGTGAGTATAGAAAAGATGGGCATAACAAACAGGTGGTTAAGTTGGAACAATGGCCGTTCACTAAAAGCGAACTGATCACAATGGTCCCTATCACATTGGGCACGCACTCCCTCTTCCATCCATTGTCGTGTCAATCTCCAAGGAAAAGAAATAGAAAACACTTTTTTTTGTTCGGAAAGTAGAACATTGTTCCCCTTATATTCTTGGATGAACTAACTGCCTTTGTGTACAATTTTCTTCAGCATTAATGGTTTGTCAAAGCTGTTGTTTGGAAATGTCTTGGACACAACAGAGGGGAAAAAGTTTGAAATACGCAAAATTATCGTTATATACAGGTTCACTCAAAAACAAATTATCGTTATTGACAAGTTCGGTATACACTAAAACTATAGGAAATCTGCCGGGACCGTGGAAAATATCGTTATAAACCGGTTTATCATTATAGACAATATCGTTATAGAAAGGTTATACTGTAACAATATCGCTGTAGTTCCAGAGCGGCCCATTTGCGGACACTGGTTCACTGGACCAAAGTTGTTTCTTTTGATGGCCTTCACCTATCACGCTAGCTTGACAATTCCCAATTGCCTCCAGTATGGTAAAACAATCGTTTTCCATACCTTTGATGACTAAATGGCAACACTACTCAGGGCTTGGGAAGGGAATTTCCGACTTTTTTTATCTCTGCTGCATTATTAGGTCAATCACTTAAATTATGTGTCAAAACTGCATTTGTTCATGTAATTCCCTACGTAGGAACGACGTATATATAAACAATATTTTCACTGTACAGCCAAATCGGATCCTTTGCGGACCTGATTTCGCCAAATATGGCTTATTTGACGTCCTTTACCACCCCTTTCAGTTTGTTCCATTAGTTCTGAATCACCCTGTATACGCAATCGGACATGACTACAGCGATAAATCAGATTTAGTCAAAATTCAAGTCCTCTCGCTAGCTTATTTATTAATTATAATGCCAAGATTTCCGACAAGTACATGTAGTATACATGGTGCATTACTAGTTTATATTCTAATTAAAACTGTAAATTCAAACATCAAAAAATTTTCTTTGATCCAAAGAAATTTATGTAAAAATATTTTTAAATAGTAATTTTTGTATTCGTCTACCAACATGTGCACTTCTCCTGGTGATTTTTGAGCATGGTTATGCTGTATCTTCCTTCAATTCTGTTATCTTTGCGGCTGTTTTCACTATTGCAAAAACAGCAACATATTGTGTGATTGGTATTAACGTGAAACACTGTGCTGAAACTATAAACTATTTAAACACGACTACCACAGTTAAAATTATTTAATTAGGTGGATGACGATCGTTTCGGCAGTGAATGACTGCCTTTGTCGAATCCAGTTACAAAAGTGAAGGTAAATTTCACCGCACTTGGC
>QLNU02015360.1:279331121-279343295 GCA_006491805.2 Dysdera silvatica
TTCATTTTTAATTGACGCATATTTTTTTCTTTAATTTATAAAATAACCGTATTTTTGCACGGTTGCATTGAGCTGATTAATATTAAAATGTAATTTGAGAAAATCTTTAATACTTTTTCAAAGTATTTACTGAAGAGTGAGTAATATGTCCACAAACTTACATTACAAGAGAAAATATTCTGCGCATGCGTAATACTTAAAAGTATGGATTATGTATAGCATGATGTGAAGCTTAATATAATCTATTTTGGCAAATCATTGCCCTTTTTAACTAATAATGCAATTTTGTATTTTACTGTAGTACAAAAGGCTCCAAATTCATATAACCCCAAGCTCGTTTCAAGAAAGAGAGCGAAAAGTCGGCATAAACCACGCTATCAACAAAGAGCCCAGACTCCATCGGCTTTGCAGATGGATCATGTGCAGGACATCGACGCACAGGATCCAACAGAAAACGTCACTTTTGCGTCAGATATTCAATCTCAACTTATCGGATACCATGCTACTCTTCTTTCCTGCCAAGATATGATAAAGGATTTACATTCTCAGCTCAAAGAAAGGCACTGCAATGAAATCCTCAATAAACATGAACTCAATAGAACAGTGTTTGGTTACTTGGAAGACATTGATACGTGCATTGATGAGCTCTGTAAAAAAATGGAAACTACCACCGCTGGAGAAACTGCGGAAGACATTGAACTTCCACAAGAGCAAAACTATGAGGGCTCGGCGATGAATTCGATATTTCCCATAACATTAATGGACAAAGTAAAAGACAATGAAGAAAGGTTGATCAGGTTCGAATCTTTGCTCGATGCTAAAGAAGACGAACTGAAGTTATCCACCAAGAACGCTCTGCAGTTAGAAGTTCAACTGAATAGCATTAAGCATTCCCTCTATGAAATTCAAATGGAAAATTTGGAACTCAAAGAATGTTTGGAATTTTCAGAAGATAAGCAGCTGGAAGCTGACGGGTCTTCTAACGAGATTCTTAGAGAACTGCAGTTGACAATGCAGAGACTTGCCGAGCTAGAAAAAAGACTGAACTGTATCAACGAAATGCATTTGGCTCAACGGGATGATGATGATGATGATGAAGAAGTTGCTGAAGATGGTGTATATCCTGTGCAATACGAGTACCGTATTAATTCGGACTGGCAACTAGAAGATGAAGATCGCGAATTGACAGAAATCCAATACAACGGTGAATGGGCTAGTGAGAACTACTGATCAAATATCACTGCCAAAAGCCCATTCCCGTGAGATATAAACGAAATTTCAGATTTTAATCTGGAAAAAGTGGTGCGTTAAAATATTTTCAGATCTGCAGGCAGGTGCATTGTGGTAACTTTTATGGCTATGGTAGCACATACACGCCTAAACCAAAAGTCATGAACTGCATTAGAAACCAAACATTTCCTCTAAGTAAGCCTCATTTAACGCTAATTAGTTTTCAAATGTCCAAGTGCTAGAAATGTTCGCTTTTTGTGTTTGCAACTGCTATAAAATTCATGAGCATTTTCACAGTCGCAAAATTTTACCTGTAAAATAAGAGTTTGAGCAAATTGATATTTCTATAAGAAATTTATACCATAAAATGATTTTAATTCACAACACATGGTTCATTGAACAGCCAACGCGTTTCTAATCACAAACGTTCACTCATACCGCTTAAAAGCGACCATTGTCGTAAGAATGATATGGTTTCAGCTAAATTTCATACCAAGAATTGCTATTATCATTAAGCATCAAGCCCACGAAACCAACTCCGTTGCACACTTCTTTGTAGACAATTCTAATTTATACGGCTATTTTTCCATACTTGCCCACACGTCTTTGCAAACTTTTTTACACGATCTTAATTTCCATCTAAACTTATGTGCAAATGCTCAGTATATAGCGCCTGCAGTCATATTTATAGTTGACATAAGCATGGAACCCTCTCAGTTTTTGTTTACTGCAGAAGAAATAACATTTCATAATGATGTGTTTTGCGTAAATACAACTATTTCGTAAAAATTGTAGTGAATTACATTTGGCTGTGCCAAAGTTCAAACTGTCTTCCAAATATGAATTACAAAAATCAAGGATTATTCTCTAAGCTCCACAAAATCTCTGAATGGAATATTTTGTTTTGTAATTTTGCTGCTTTACAATATACTCATACTATTTGTGACCTAAATATTTGATGTAAATATATATATACCATCATGACCTGAATTTTTATAAACGTGATGATTGAGATACAATTTCCACCCAAAAAACTAATGAATACTACGTAAAAATTATCACTTCTATGTGCACAAGGTGCATATGTGCAAAGTTTAACTGCTTTATTATTGTTTATAAATTTCACTTCTAATCCATACTGAAATACAAAGTTGAAAAAAATGCAAGTACTGTTCATGCAAAAAACATTTTGCAGTCAAAGAATCTAATGGATTAAGTATACACTACTATGTAACTCCCTTATAATGACAGCAGCGACAAATCTGTTATTATGTTTAAATTCTGAAGTCTCTTTTCGGATTATTTGTATATAATTATATATCTGTTATAGGGCCAAAAGTTCGGCAGGCCCTTGCATATTCGATAGTGTATATATTCTAAAGTAACAACGTATCATTTTTAGCACTTATATTATTTTTATTCTCGACTTTCACTATAGAAACCTTGGTTATATGTATGACTGTAAATTTTGGTTATGTATAATATTTTAAATCAGAACAGAACCGAAATTTTCATTTTGCTATAGTGAAATGTGCTGCAAAATTCTGAGTTCCAATACCGCTCGTTAAAAGCGGGTCTCTCCTTTAAAGGGTAAAATAATACTAAAAATTAGAAAAACACAGTGCAACTGTTAAATCACTTTGATATGTAACTCTCAAATTTTCGATGTACTCGCGTAAGGGGGGATATATTTTATAGACATCGTTTACTCGTTATAAAGCAATTATCGACATATTTTATAGAAGGAATTACGAAACCTGGATATAATTTTCAATAAATGCGGTCATAAAAATGTATTTTAAAATATGTTAATAATCATAATCTGATATAAGATTCATAAAAATTACATTTATTTTCTTAACTAGGTGCAGATAACAGTCTTTAAATGCGAACATATTGTTGACACTTGAATTTAATTTCGAACTCTGATTTGGCAGCATTTTGGGTAAGCGGTTACGTAGTCCGTCATAATAACTCGTGTAAAATGTAACGTAGTTACAAATTCGTGAATCTAAAGAGTTAAAAAGCAAAAAAACAATATAAAATAATTGTATATTCTAATTTGCTTTTGATAAAGACGTGCGCTCTTGTAGAGGCTCCAAAACTTTGGAGTTTGCTAATTATTATTGAACTTTTCAATATGCTCACCAGACCTCAAGCTCATACTTACATAATTAATATTATTAAACGTGATCTTGTGATTTGTGAAACTCTTAAAATATTGGACATCAGTTGGAAACGCTTAAGCCAATACACAGAAGATGATGATACTAGGAGCATGCGGGCCTGCCAGTTAGTCCAAAAATCACATTTTATTATACTTGAAAAGATTTAAGATTATATTGATCAACAAGTTTCACAAAAAGAGGTAATTAAATTGGGTGAATATGGAATAAAAACATACCATTTAAAACACATCTTCTGCACGTGCAAGAAAATTTTAAATGCATCTTTGATGCCTGTTTCAAATGTATCTTAACTTGAATTAACATTTTTGAAAAATAGTTTGCAAGTAAGAGTGGTAAAACTCCATATTGCAATGCACAAATTACAGATTTAATGATAATTGACTTTCATTTGAAGTGAGTTATGTTGTGTATTTTTTTAAAAATTTGGAAGCACGTTAACTCACAAAATAGTGAAAAATTCTTTTACGAACAAGTGTTAAAAACTATGATCAAGTTTAATTGAAGATAGTGATTCTCGAAACGTTACAAATAACTGTTTCGTTTGTTTAAGTTTTGTAACAGTTCTGCCCTGTCAACAATATTTACAGCTGTGTTTTGGTACTTCAATTGTCATGTACATTCAATCTACGACAATGAAATTGTAGCCAATTCTACCTTAGAGATTGTTTTCCCTTTTGCTTAGGACAAAGCAGTTTTGTGGTGGTTACGTATATTTGTAACGAACATCTTTCATGTAGATTTATCCCTTGTACTTTTTTACATATACATAACTTTTCAGAAGTCCTCTGAACTTTTTTCTGACTTTGAATCGCAAGTCTGTCTGGGAGATTTTAGAAGCCCTGCTTTTACTAGATTATATAAGTGGTGATTTTTCTCAAACTGCTGCATTTAAGTATTGCGCCAGCCATCTTTATTTCGTTTCTTGTTGCTCGGTGTACATCGATATGGTGAAGGGGACCAGTTTTAAAATCTTGAGACGTATCGATACTTGGGCAAGCAAGATAATAATTTGAGAAGCAGAAAATATGATAAACTATGCCGATTCTAAAAACGATTTATAGAATAAGTATCATCTTATAATTATTTTCAATCGACAGCCGTGTTTAATATTGCACTGTGGAAAGTTCCACCCACAATCCACAGAGTGCTGATTTCAAGTGTAATTAATATATGATATATATCACGTTTAAAATATTTAGCATTTCAGAATACAGTTCATTTTATGCCATACTTAAGCAAAAAAGGCTTCGTAACAAAAATCAAGTGCTAAAACGAGAAAAAAGATGATAACGGTATACAATTCAGAACAAAAGTCACATGTAATCGTTACTAAATTGCATCTAAAATAAAAAATGTTGTGACTAGACAGAAAAATTGAAGAAACTTTTGCTCCCTCTTCTATATCTTCAAAAAATGGTTGCTAGGTGAGAGACAATGGGACATTGAGCTAAATAGTTGTCTTCGTTCTTGTAGTCTAACTTAGGATCATTTCTGAAATCAAGTATTAGTGAAATAATGCTGAAGTGTGTAATTTAAGCGATTAAACTTTTCATTCTTTAAGAATATATCACATTGGTATTCTTTAGGATTTAAATCAAATGAGGGTATTTAGACAAGCATAGCACATGTGTACATTCACATCAATAAGGGTACCAAATGTGAAAAATGTGAGAGCATCAGCTTCTAAAAAGCACAGTATAAAATACAAGCAATGACCATGTAATAATTTGGTATGTTCATTAGTGATAAGGCAGCCTTCCCGTTTTCTTATGAAGTTTCTATTGGGACTTTTTATGGAGGTCCTCGCTTTAAGAAAATGGTGTTGAAGTCCATGAATATCAGTAAATACTATCTGTTGATATTCATATTTTGATCGTCGAAGTGTCTTTATTGAGTTTCGAACTTTTCCAAGAAGACGTTACCATGAAAAGAGTCTTTAGTATCACACCTTCACACAAATCGACTGCAGTCTGTAAGCTATTTCATATAAAAGAACAGATACATGAATCTCATCAATTAGGCTTTCTTAGGAATCGTTGACATTAACAGTTATTCCCATGACGTTCACAACGAATGATGTAAATGTGTAAATATTTGACGTAACAATACGCAATATCAATGAGAGACAAAAAACAACGTTTTAAAAGCGTATATTAATACGCTTTTAAAACGTTGTTTTTTGTCTCTCATTTGATGTAAATGTGTCATTGTTGTGCATTTTTGAAAGCTAACTCTGTGACACGAGTATTCTGCATATTTGCATTAGTTTACCGACGTGAAAAGTAAGACTAATTCTTTCTTTTTACATTACACTCTTCATTTTTTTCTGTCTAGTCACCTTATAAGTTCATGCTAAGCAGAAATACTGGTGTTTATGAGATCAAGAGATACAACTGTGAATAAGGTCTTCTATATCCAGCTTTTGTGTTCTTCACGATATTCAAGCGTTGTCTTCAAATGGTATAAACCAAGTTTTGGCAGGGCAGAATTTCCAAAAGAATAAGAGTTCTGGTTTCAAAATTCGTCGCGAACTGGAGGACAAAACACAAAGTCGGGTATCTTATGTGAAAGGCGATCTCTATTTTGTATATAACATCCATACGTAATATTTCTATGTACCGAAATTGCATATGCATTTTGAGATCGTATTTATGTTTTCTAGACTAGATCAAACTAGCTTGATTCCTTGACTTAGTGGAACATAACCGTGTTTTAAATGTATTTTCACTCTGTGCGAGCTACTCTTTGACTTTTCATTTCATTATAACGCATGTCATTCACTTTTTTTAACGGGTATGTTAGAGAGAATATTTTTATATTTTCACACACTATTTTGTAGATTAGAATTGTGCAATGGGCACTGTTGTTTTGTGGTTCTATGCGTGTCTTTAATGTTCAGCCGTTCTAAATGCATTACGAAGCCCCCATTTAAGTGTCCAATGATCATTTGAAAACAAATTGGAAAGAAACAGTCTATAAGTTTAAGTGTTAAGATAAATTTATACACGTTGCCATGGTTTTCTCCTGTTATATAAATGGTGTTTCCGATATTTATACTCAATGTATTTACATGATGCAGAATTTTTCTGCGTGGGTAATAATGTTTTGCTGTTGTTTACGATTTTACATTTGAAGTTGTTATTTAATTACAGTCAAACCGAACAAAAACCTGAAAGTGCTACGCATTAGCTTTGCAAACAATTTGAGAAAATGGATTATTATTTAAATATTATGCAATTATTATGCAAATGGTAGGCGAATACTATGCAATTATTATGCAAATAGTAAGAGAATATTATGCAATTATTATGCACGACTATTATGCAATTATAATGCGAATATTATGCAAATAGTGTGTGTCTATTATGCAATTATTTGTTAAAAAATTTAAAAAGCTGCAAATAATAAAAAAAATACCGAGCTACGATGAACCAACAATGACTAAAATATAAGAAAATAACCATTAATAAAAATCACAATTTTTTTAATCCTACTCTTCACTAAAGACCTCATAGAACTCCTGTTATTGGGGTTGCTTTTTCCGACTGCAGTCAAGGAAAAGCCTCAACCATATCAGAAATCAGGAGAAGCTTAGATGGATTACACAGAAAAACTGCGTAATGGAAGTGCAAGGGAAGGGAATAACGGGCTCAGCAACGCATATATACTTTATTTGCATCGAATGTAAACTAACTGCAACAATGCCACAGGCTCTCGGTAACCTTTAAATTATTTCACGAGACAAGGAGTTAGTTACTTTTAGATATGAATAACTAGGGCCGTCTACATAATGGAAGTTTAAAATGAACTAGAACGTTTCCTTATTGGTATGTGTATGAAAAGTAATTTGAATTTTTTTATAAGCATGATCCTTATCGTGGAACATAGAGGAAACCGTTGATATATTTACACATTCTTGACACTATTTCTTAAAGTTTATAAATTGATGTCATCGGAAAAATTTTGGAAAATTTTGTAACAACCACTCGCATATCCATTCATTCGGTATTGTTTCCCAGTACATAATTTTGACATAAAAATAGTTCACTTTATTATATGATGTAGTTTTTTTCCATGCGTTGATAACATTTGACTGTAATAAAATATCGATTCCAAATGAGCGCCCCAATTAGCAACCATTTATTCAATTTAACTCGACCTGAAACAAACCCACTAATGGTCACCAAGAACTATATTAAATAGTGCTACGTCTGAAGGCTCGATACATCATAAAAGTGTGTCACTGCATTGTTATAAAGAATGATTTATTTTTGTTAATGTGCTCTCTTTTTTTTAATCCGCAACGTAAATGATCATGATTTGCGGATATGTGAATTGCATTTCTGTGCAGATTAAAGAAAATAGCTTCTTACCATTCAGCTGTAAAAATTTTGTTTACCTAGAAAATAGAAAATTTTTACCAATCTAGTATTTGTCTATGGAATATAATTATAAGCTATGGTCGACCCAAGTTTGTAGTAGGAAAGACTGGTAAATTTAATAAAATTAGTATACACATGACTTAAAATTTTCAGTTAATAAAACTTAGGGTAGACCTTTATTTTTCTAGCATAGACGATTAACTCGTTGTACAGATACAATACGGCATATTAATGGTCTCAAATTTTAATTTATTCGGCATTATTTTGGCAGATTTTTGTAAAAAAAATTACAGGCGATATTTTAGAAAAACAGCATCTAGCTTGCGCTGAAAAAACTCAAAATCAGTTTTTAAATAAAGTAGCAATGACTAAGAAAGCAATAGTTGGCTTTCACTTCTTCAGCTTACGAAGAAATAAAATATATATGCAAGATACTGTTCATAAAATTTACACTACCAAAGAAATCATGCGATAACGAAACGAAATTTATACGAATTCTTTTGTATACTACGAAACACGAATGATCAAAAATAGAGCGCTGTAGCTGTACAAGAAAGCACATTATTCAATACCGTGCATATCTACCACGAGCAGAGATAATGAATAGTATCGGGCAAATGGGGCTTCGAACTACAACCTGTGGTAATCATACTTTATGATTATTACCTGTGGTTTATCATACTTTCCCTATTTGTACCCTAAGATCAAGCTCAGTATGCACTGATATAGCTTAATGGGATAGTTAGCTAGCAATCATAACTAAGATGTGTCTATGAGCGATCACAAAGTTTGTAAGCGTATGTACTTTAGCGAGTCAAGAATACCGAAACCGTCCTCGGGGCCTGATCACCGTAAAGGCGTCCAAAGCCCGAGCTTTGAGAATAGATTATATTCTGAGCATGTGCGTGGACCACGCACATGCGCAGAAGGATTGTTCACCGTGCAGTTCCCACTCCTGCTAGAGTCTAGTCCCAAAGCCCAAGCTTCGAACGCCTTTGCGATGATCAGGCCCTGACTGTTCTACATTCGAGCTACTTGTGTACGGCGTGGCATTATGTTGATAAAGACCACCAGGCAAGGTTGCCAGATAAAGAAACATCTCAGCCATCAAAATATTTTCCATGTATCGCTAGCTATTCCGGGTCTTAATAAGATGTATGATAAAAACATGAATTAAACTAAATAGCACGTTACACCGTAACGCTCCGTAATGGGGCCATGTGACTTTCTACAATATGTGTTTCCAGTAACCCTTCATCGGAGCATTTCCGTACAGGATGTATTTATCCATCATAGTACATCAAACTGAATTGCTATGCCCCTTAGAACGTTGTGTGATGCCATTCGTTACGACAATACCTCTGCTTTTGGCCCATTGCACTCTCTGGCGTGTGGGGGAGGGGGTATAAAATCAATTGAAGTCGCAGCAATGAACGGTTAGTAAATAATTTCTTATATAGAGTACGATGTCTGACAGTATTTTCGGGCATCCCCTTAAAGTGTGACAGGCATTCAGTTTTAAACTAATGGTCAGAATGGATCTGTGTGCAGTTTTTTAAATGCTTTACAGTACAAGTGCTAGTCTTCCCATTTATTTGTTCGATACTGCAATACATAATCCTCATATCCAGGGTTCGACAAATAGCGGTGAACTGTACTATGCACCACTAGGGGAGAAGCCCCTAGAAGTTGTAAGACTAGTTTACCTTGGAACAGTTGACTAACCAAAATGGGGTAAGGGTAGCGATCCGGGGACCTTCCTTCAAGTTCGTGCAGAACCTACCATCGATTAATACATTATCAAACCATCGCCAAAATGGCAGTCACCCATCGCGTAGCCTTTCCGACTCCCCGGTAAAACAATCGATCTACTTTGATTGACAGTTTCGCTAGGAATCTTCTCCTCAGCGGTACACATTACTCGCCAGATAAGAATGGTACTCGCACACCTCAATACAGACACCTAGGAACTTAATAGGAAACGAAAATTTCCTATTTGTCAGCTTGAAAATTTAGTCGTCAATGGCAAACAGATTTTTCGATCTCTGCTCATACCGATGCATCTCACTGACGACATATAGTGCGTTCGCGCTCAGTTGTCGCCCGATACCGTTACCAGACGGGTTGTTCCATTGCAGTTTATGGAAGGGCGTCTTGCCCGAACTGCTTTTTCGCGCGGGAAAAACCAGTTACGGCAAGAAGCCCTTCCCTAAACTACAATGGAACAACCCGTCTGGTAATCTCTGGTATCGGGCGTCAGGTCTGCGCGAACAGACTATACTTGTATGAGTGTAATTGCATTTCTCTCATTGTCCGCAATGGTATTGTGGGAGTATAGTCCTCATTCCTCTGTTCTATAATTCTCGTTCCTTCAGAATCCGACAGTTCTTTGTAGGGGCTTCGTCTCTTGAATCGTGGCGCAATCAGAGTACAACATTGCTACAATGCAAAAATTCGTGTAATGCAGTTGTGAATGTATTGCTATATTGCAAGTTTATTGCCAATTTTACTACATGTATCCGGGCCCCAGTAATTGGGAGTAACTCTTACCTGAAATGCGCATGCGCGCAAATTTTATAATTATGTAACTATCCTACGGTGACCTACCCATCATTACAGTCATTCATCATCATTTCTATCAGGTCTATAAGTAACTTGTTTCGGTATTGCAATTTCTATGAACAGTAGTATATATATATTACATGTAAAAAATATTAACTCCTAAATTAAAGATTACAACAAAATGTTTCAGAAAGCTTTTCTTGAACGAAAAGAATAACTGAAAGCGTAGAGCAGTAAACAGAAATTATTATTAAGGAAAAAGAAAAGATTTTGCAAGATAAAAATAATGTTTTATAAAAAATTTAAAACAATATATAATTTGGTTCTTAATTTATCAATATATTATCCTTTAATAATCGATTTCATAAAATATTGAGTTGTACTCAAACAACAAGTGCAAATATAAAATACTTCATTCACATTGATTACTATCATGACCTCAGTACTGTATTCATATTGCAAATTTGAGTTAATTCTACGTTTTAAAGCACAATTGCACAATGGTGCACATGCTTTTTATCTCTTCATATGTACATGAATATCATTTCATTTTATTGCCAAAATAATCCAAACCCTCATACAGATTATAGACATTTTATTGTTATTGTTATTGTTATTTTATTGTTAAATATTAGTGTTAATCCAAGCAGTGCTGAACTTTAATATAAAATATACGATCAATATAGCTTGGAGTGAGAATAAAAGAGTTAAATGAATCTTAGGGTTATTTTAATGCGGTTTCTTTTACAAGCAAAAATGGGGATTTGCTCTTAAAGGCCATACGTTGATTTTTTAAGATTCTAATCGACACAACATTCAGTAGGTGTTAATATAAATTCAGATCGCATTTTAAAAAGCAAGAAAGCATGCGAAATTAATTTTGAAGCCTTTTATACAGCATTTTCATTAACTTGAACATTATTGCATTACACAACGCACGTATCCTTATACAACAACAGGATAAGTGCATATATTAAAATTAATGGAGTAGTTCTCAATAGCATCCATAGATAATATGCTTTCTTCTTTTCGGTGTTAAACTTCAGCATTTTAGTTACCATATATTTTGAATTAGCATATAAATTAAAGGGGAAGGGGAATTTTCGTAGAATTTATGCGCGTGATATAGTTGAAATAATTAAGATATGTTGAAAGTTCATAAGGGGGGGGGGGGTTACAGGATAATAAGGGGGGATTGGAGCTATAGCTCCATATATTTATATGTATATATACAAACTTTCCTCGCAATGGGAGCTTACAACCCCCATCAACATTTCTGCGTGAGCCAATGACAAAAACCTTAAATATGAAAAGAAATGACTTGCAGCGCCATTTCGGGGCGAAAATATTTGAATATGTAACGTACGAGCCAAAAATACAATTTACTTAATAATTAGTGATAGGATTCGCTACATTTATGACATTTAGTGAATCGATTATAAGATTAATAACATAGAATTCAAATTGCCACGTTACAATAATCAAATGTCTATTGTGCTCGCTCGTGTTTAAAAAAGTCACTGCAATACTTTTTTAAACATTGAAAGTGAGCCTATGTACACGTATTTTTATTTTTTCAACATAGTAATTTTGGATTCTATAAAATAACTCTGAGGGAGTGAAAGAGAAACAGTCAATATATGTGTATATTTTGGATATTCGAGCAATCTTCTTGCTGACTTGAGTCGACCATCGTACATGAAATAAAAAAAATTGAAGATGCATATATAATTTAATATGTAACATAAAATGTTTCATTTTTACAAAATAAATTGTATTTTTGAGAATGTCGAACAGCGACTTAGCAAGCA
>QLNU02015360.1:279343395-279359806 GCA_006491805.2 Dysdera silvatica
GAGTTGGATAGTGATTGTCGTACAGTTTTTGTTACTACGTCAGATGAAATCGAGAAAATTTTAGACTTTAATTTTATAACCGAGATATGTTTTTAAACAAAAATAAAATTGAAGCATAGAAAAGTTTTGGGCCCTGGACAGTTGCCCTGTCTGCCCTGCGGGTAATTGAGCCCTGACAATTATGGCAGCACTACAATGAACTGAACCTGAAATATACACTACACATGTACAAAATCACACAAATAGCCAGAACAGTCCAGATTAATACTTCTCAATCTTTTTACTCTTGAGGCATACTTGAAATAACATTTCTGGTCGGCGAAACTCCTGCATAAAAATTATTATCTGTCATTACCAATATCTTTTTTGTTGTTTATATGACAGTGTAATTTTTCAGATATGTGGTTTAACAAAAATTATATTTTTATTATTATATAAGAAGTTCGTTGAAAGAGACAAGACAGAAAAAAAATGGATTTCAACTGTCTGTTTAAGAAACTTCATAATAAAATTTCATTCACGCAAAAAATAAAATATAATATATCTGCAAACATTAATGTTTAAAATATCATATGAACAAGTTTGTGTGCCAAGGAAATGTTATATTTAAAATAAATTTCTTATATAAAACCTCTGCTTGTCGAGTTACGAGTCATCACTCAGTGTGCCTTGAGAAGTGGTAGTAAAATAAATTAGAATCTAATTGATAAACCTATATTTGAGTTTAACGCACTGAGTTAATGACACATTTTTTTAATTTAATTTGTTCATCCGCAGTATGGCATATAGCTGAAAATTTTGAAATTAAACTTCATCTTCAAATTTGATATTTTTACAGAGGGCGCAAGCAATGATCAAGCATTTTCTATGAATGTGGTGCATAAAGAAAGTTTGGGAACTCTTATTTTAGGGAATAATTTTGGGACATAAGACGCAACAGCAGGCTAGCTTGAAAGATTGCATAAACTTTCCCCTTTATAAAATATCCTTCTTATTTATCGTGGAGAGAAATATATTTAATCATTAGTTTAAAATTCGATGTAAAACTAAGCGGAATTCATTAAAATTTATTATGACGTCACGAAACATAGATTTGGATATTAAAGCCAGACGTTCCAACCCATTTCAGCCAGACGATCTTTCTCTGTTTTCAGGAATCGACCGAAATAAGCAGCAAACACTAAAATGTTTTCGTAACGCGCTAGTGCAAATTGCTAGGAGGAGCTGGGTTTCTTATTGGAAGAGGGTTTTTTTTAAACAATATGGGAGGAAATATTTGCTATAGATTATCATTTAGTAAACGTTAAAATGTTGATACGGTCTACGATATTGAAATTTAACTTATATTTGAGAAAGCATCGATTTTTACTCACAGTGTTAGGGTGGGCCGTGAAGTATATTGTAGGCTGTAAGTATAAGATACATAAAATAACAAATAAGTTAGCTACATGAAATTGAGATTACAGAGGAAATGGGAGAATATGACAATATTTCTTTACTACCTACAGCCCGAGGTTAAGGGTCCCACAATCATCCAGTCCATAAAGATCGCAGACCGTGAATTTAATCAAACTTGTAGAGGCTTGAAATTATAAAACTTTAAAATAAATTTTACTTGAATATAGGAATTTATTTAATTATTTTTGTATAAATCGAACACTACGCAGATTAAATCAAACAACAATGTCAATCAATCAACGTTTATTGGCGTAGTGATACCAACGCCGATGGTATGGCGTGATTAGATGGTGAAACGTTCGAAAGAAAATAAATATTTCTGCGTTCGGCCGAACGCAGAATATATTGGAATTATTGGAATTATTCATATGGATAACATGTAAAAAAAATTTTTATATTTTACTTAACAGTTAAATGATAAGCTAGCAATGACCACCTGATATTTGGTTGGAGAAAGAATTTGTAAAAGGGCACTCCTATCTTTTATTCCTTCTAACTATTCACCTTTTCTTTTGAAAAACCATGCACATTAGGGGTTTAAAAATACGAAATTGCCTGTAGCCATTAGCACTAGTGAGGAAAAAACGGGGGTGCCCCATAATAGCAACTGTGCAAATTTTTAGTCCTGCAATTATTATCTTCAGCTCGAGCAATGGTCCTGAGAGTTCGAGAAATTAGCTTGCCGAGTGGCATACGTCGTGACAGCATGATTGACATTTAATCACAAAAGATATTTGTTTTGAAGAGACACTTGGTTAAACATTACAATTTATTAAACAGTGCATTATTATATACAACCTGTGAAAACATTATTGATTCTTGGAGCGCATTCTAGCGTGCTCATTCCACGATTGATGGAGCAGGAATGTGTGTCTTAAAAATAATGAAGTTAAAAGTTCAACAGAGTATTGTAAACGCCCACACGATATGATTGGTCAGTTTGTTTGTGACGTGGGAGGTTTTAGTCCTTGATTGGGCCGAAAGAACTGGTCGAACATCCATCAGGGCCAGGCACCTAAACACATAAAGATGTCAAGTTGCTGTAGTTTGTGTGAGAAAAGCGGAAACATTCGCCATGGGCCGCCACCGTTTCTCGGAATTCTAATTGTCCAGATGCCCCTTTCTGGTAGTTTAACTTCTTGGGAAATATTAAAGGGGACGCATCTGACCGTTAGAACGGGAATCGCCTCAAGCTAAAGAGGCCGGAATTAAAAAAAGAATCTAGTTTAATTGTAGGTCCTTTCAGTTAGTCAATACCCACGATTTGAATTTACAACACAATGAGAGTGGTTATAAAAATCATTTGGGTGGTGTACTAGCGGCGGGAGAGCAGTGAGACGTGCAAAAAAGCGGATCCAGAGCCTCTGTCTGGGAGGAAACATCAATAACACAAAATGGCATTTCCTGCAATATTTTTGAGAAATGGGCAAAATAGAAGAACATTTGTATATGCAAATAATGTTACTTTTCACCCTGAGGGGGCATTGCCCCATCCCCTCCTGGATCAAATTATGGACATGGGAAACATGAAACTTTGGCGTCATTGTTACTTGTTTGGTATGTTGTGCACTCTGTGTAATTGTATAATTGTATATATACTCACAATCTGCGTATGATTTGAAAATGTTTTCTCAATTCAATCAAAGGAATTGTGATTCCACGAAAAGTATATTTCTTTGATGAGCCGACGTTTGCTGATTGCAGATGTTAAAATTTGAAAAAGAACATATGGCCTACCTGAGTGTATTCACAAAACGAAAAAGGGAAGACGTTAAATACAAACACAGGGGCAGAGACAGGGAGGCATCTGGATTGATAAGAAGACAGTTAAAGACAACACACATATTACGCCGTTCCGCAGGTGCCTTGTTTCAATCCTTTTCTTTCTTATTTATCTCATTTTGTGTGTGCCGTATATTCTATTGTAAGTTAAACTGCGAGGCGATGCACTGCAGTATTTGAAACAGAACACATGATGTGGTGTCACGGTTACTTCTACTGTTTCCCCTAATGATGTAGTTCGTCGCCTGGAGTTGAAAATTGGAAAACCATTGCAGTGGAGAATATGTCTGTGCACTTCAATGAACTGCCTTTTAGGTGTCTTTTTGCATTCAATGATGGTTCGACAACCGGCCCAACTTCTTATAGTGGTAATATTGGCACTAAACTCAAGGGCTGCCGGAAGTTCCCAATTACTCATTTTCAGGCTAAACACTGCGATCTGTTTCGTACTGACTCCTCTGTCCTGAGTAAAAATCATCAGTACTTGCTTAGTATTTGTCTTGCTATCAAAGCTGGCACATGTTCATCCGATCTCACCAAGCACAACCCTGGTCCCCTAAACGTGTCTCGCTGGCTGATAACCGCAACCAGAATTCTGAGACTTTATGTATCGACCAGAAAACTTAAAGCTGATTTGAAATTATTGGTGCAATACATTCTGAAAGTTTATGCTCCCTCATGGTTCAGAATAAAGGCAAAATATTCCGTCGTAAAGGCAAAATATTCCGTCGTAAAGGCAAAATATTCCGTCGTAAAGGCAAAATATTCCATAAAGACAGTGCTAGGCATGTGTGGCAAATGATCCGTTCATCCAGGTACCTGTCAAAGAAGTACCTTCTGATCATTGATCCTGTTATAAGACCCAATGCTTTCTTTGCCTCTCTGTGGGAGGAGATGCCTCTCTGGGGGAGGACTGATGAGAGGTTGCCCATTGGAGAGCTAACTATTCGAAGGATTCTTGAAGCCAGAGAAATATTTGATCTCGTGAAGCCAACGATACTAGAACAAATACAATCCCTGACCTCAACTTCGACACAACTCATTATGTGGATCTGATTGATTTTGAAAACTGCAGTGTCACGTCCCCTCGCGTTCTTGACGGTATTAGCAGGGAGGAATTCGAAGAAATCCTGCAGAATGAAACCCTACCGCTCCGAATGGGACTTCGTGCAGTTTCCCGTTCACATGCAGGCTGTTGAAAGCGTAGTTAAACAGGCAACGGATCCCTCAAACAAGGTTTTTGGTGTGAAGGCAAGATGGGCTTCATCCACTCCGCTCTTGCTTCACGCATCAAGATGCCACTATTTGAATAAAAACGTGATTTTATGCCGAGCACTTCAAGCGAAACATAAATGTCCTCACGCTCAATTACGGAACTCTGAGACACTTCCGATTTTAAATGTGATTTTCCTTCACTATCGCGACGTCCATTCCTGAAAACAGCGTTAGTATCTTAATGCAGAATTTTTTTTTCTAGCCCACTAAAGTGGGGTGGTTGGATAGGGTTAGGGAGGAACTCGTCGTGCAGCCACCTTCACGTGGTGAGTCGTTCTGCATGTGGTGAGTCGCTCGTCGAATAATAAGAGCGGGTGAAGAACTGCGCAAGTGCACACGCACAATGAACATACTTTCAAGTCCATACCAAACAAGTGACAATAACGCCAAAATTTCAGGTTGGGATAGTGGAAATGCACCCCCTCCCCGCATGGTGAAAAGTAACGTTATTTGCATACAAAAATCCTCCATTTTGCCCATTTCTAAAAAATATTGCAGGAAATACCATTTTGTGTTATTGATGACGCTCCCAAGACAAAGGCTCTGGATCCGCCCCTTCGCACATCCCACCACTCCCCCGCCTCCGGTACACCACCCAAATTATTTTTATGTGGTGTAAATTCAAATCGTAGATACTGATTAACTGAAACGACCTGTAACTAAACTAGATTTTTTTTTTTTTTCATTTCGGCCTCTTAGGTTAATTTCTCGAACTTTCAGGGCTGTTGCTCGAGCTAAAGATAATAATTGACATAACTAAAATTTTGCACAATTACTATTGTGAGGTGCGCCCGTTTTTCCTGCATTAATTCTAATGGCAACGGGCAATTTTGCATTTTTCGGCCCGCTCTAATGCACATAGCATTCCTTTATTTCGAAATGTCTATGTTTCAAGCATCTGTCAATATTCTTCAACCTATTTACCAAATTCTTCCTTGCACCTAAATATTCCAAACTTTATTCAGCAAAAGTTAACTGCGATTATCTTATCAGTCAAGTCATTCTGGACAACCTCGTATTCAACAAGCGTATATAATAACAATTGTATTCTATAAGCCCAGATATTCAAGGAAGAAGGTAGGTGAACACTACAATGAACATCGCAGGTGAATAACTATGCCTGTCAATCAGAGAACCCTGGAGTTCCTTGTGACGTCAGTGGGAGCTGGGCTACCAGACATTTTTAAAACAGTAACACAAATTCAAGGAGAACCCCGATATATCGAGCAAAAATGCCAGTCCTATTATACTCGCTCTTAATGAGTGCGACTGCATTTTCAGAATATATCGATACGTTTAAAATATTGGTATATCGTTACCATCCCTATTTAAGAATAGAGAGCGCAAATTTAGAAAACATTTCAATATATAGTCGGACCCTGTTATATCGAGCTCGGTTATATTAAAGCTTCAAATACACTATGTGACAGTAAAAATGCAACACAAACGATGGGTGGGCAGAAAATTATGCAAATTGTAGGATAGACGTAGCTCATCGAGTGAAAGAACGTTCGAGTACTACATAAGCACATTTTGGGGGAAGTGGCTGTTGTACTTATTTTCCTATGTTAGCCAATGTTAATTTTTACATACGGGGGTGGTATAAAATGGCCACAATGTTGCTTACTTAATACTTGAGATCTCCCTTATGTAAATGATGCAAAATGCGTAACTGTACCACGCACGTTGAGTGCGATATAAGGGAAAGAACCTAAAGAATCGACAATAGATGTGCCGCTCTGTCTGCCAGGGTTTTTTTCTCAGAGGAAACTTATAGTACAGAGAATTTCAGATAGCCGTCAACCGAGGCAATTCCAGCAGATGAATGATTTCACGAGGGGAATGATGATCAGATTCAGAATGGCAGGTTGGTCCATACGTCAGATCGCAGCGGACAACCACCTACACGTGTCCACGGTGCACTGGCTATGGCGAAGATAGTTGGAACAAGGGAATGTGGCACGTTTCAGGGGTGCTGGTGCAGCCAGAGCAATGTCAGCACGCGTGGACCGACGCATCCGCCGGCAAGCGTTGGCGGCTCCGCAGGCCACTTCAGTCACCCTTTTGCAGCACGTACAGGATGACACCCCCTTGATACTCACCATATTGACCAGGACCATTAGCCACCGATTGGTCGCCGACGGCTTGCACCCATGGCACCCGTTAAGAAAGCTGCCTTTAACCCAACAGCCTAGACGCTTCCATTTGCCATGGTGTCGGGATAGAGCCATGTGGACGGCAAAATGGCACAGGGTCGTATTCTCAGATGACTCACGCTTCAGTTTTAGCAATGACAGTCACCGTTTACGAGTCTGGCGCCGATGTGGTGATAGGTCCAATCCGGTTGCAATTGTATAATGACACACCGCGTGACAACGTAACATCATGGTTTGGGGCACCATCTCCTACAATGGCAGGTTACCTCTGGTCCGTATTGAGGACACTATGACGGCCTAATGATACGTGGATGACGTGCTGCTGCCAGTGACACTACCCTTCCTTCAGGGGGTGCCCAATGCCATTTACTAGCAGGATAATGTCAGACCACACACGGCATTCACCAGCCAACATGTCTTGCAAGGTACCCAAGTGCTTCCCTGGTAGCAAGTCTCCCCTGATCTGGGAGATATATGATGTGTTTGACTGGTTTCCAGTACCTCAGTTAGCTGATCTGGCGCCCCTGGCAGGACCGTTCAGATTGAGTCCCCCTAGTCACGGACATATTCTCCCCTGCGAATTATTTTAGCCGAATTTGCGCCCTTCCACGTCGGCGTCCCTGGCGTGGGCCTTCCACGCCACCCCTAGCTACGGCCCTGCTGGTTTCATCCGTTTTATTATCAAGTCCTTTCCAAGGACCTTAAATAACTAGAGATAGCTACGTATGATGTGACCTGTCCCTATAAGTGCGGCTTTTTGAATTTGGTGACAGTATTTGTTGTTGATTTTCAACGTGTTAAGGTGGTGCTCTAGGTTTTGGGGAACAGCACCTAATGCACCCACTACAACCGGAACAACTGTAGCTTTCTTCCTCCAAAATCTCTCCACTTCTATTTGCAAATGTTATTATTAATATTATTATTGCTCCCTTCAGTGCCGACAGATGGCGCGACAATTCTTATATTATACCCGATATATCCATATATTTTGATCGATATATAGTAGAATTTAATGCATTTCTTAAGATATATCATAGGATATATAAGTCGATGTATTTTTAAATATTGCGATCCTTAGTTGCCGATCGCTTGTCTAAATAAGTATTTCGTTGACAGCAAGTGTCTAATACTTCAAAGTTGTGGTGCCATCTATTAAGCTTTACTTGAAAGATATTATCCACTTATTAGAATAAATATAGTATTTTCTCAGCTTATTTCGCGTACTTAAAATTGTCAGACCTATGACATAAGCTGAAAATTATACAATAATTATTTTTAAACTGGAGAAAAATTATTTCCCTTCTTTGAAACTTCTATAAAGTTTAAATAAAATATTCAGTCGAAATATGGCTTATTAATGTTTTTTTTTAATTCTAAATGAGCAAAAAATAAAATTCCTACATTATTAGAAACTAGATTCGTAAATAAAAATATTCATAATCTGTAATAGCAAACAGTAGAATACAATGCAGTAGAAAAGTGTAGTGTACAGGGTGTCCATAAAAGAAATATACAATTTCAAATTTTATTTGCATCGAAACTACAATAGCTAGAAACTTTATTCTTTTAAATTACGTGGCAACAGTCAAAGTTTTTTTCAGCATTGTTAGAATATTTCCACGTGTCAAACAGTGCACGTGCGTTCATAGAACGTAAAAGACACCTAAAACACCAGTGACGGCCTTGTGGCAGCAACCGCATTCTTTTCAAGGCTTTATTTCAACGATGAGCCAACTTTTCATGTGTCCGGCGAAGTTAACAAGCATAACTGTCGAACCTGGGGCACTGAAAATCCCCATGTGCTCATAAAACACGAGGAAGAGATAGCCCAAAGGATAATGTTTGATGTAGTGTAATAGTAGGCAGCCTTACTGCACCCTTTTTCTTTGCTCGAAACGTGGTTACTATCACAACGTATTTGGACATGTTGGAACAATTTGCAATTCCACAACTCTTGGATATTCCAAACATTTTTCAACATGTCAAAATACGTTGTGATAGTAACCACATTTTCAACAAAGAAAATGATCCAAATAACACCAAATATTAACGTTTGGACTCTCTCGTTTTTTGTTTTTTTTTGACAACATGGAAATTTCCAGTGCCCCAGATTCGACAATTATGCTTGATAACTTTTCCGCAAACATGAAAAGTTGACTCATTGCTGAAATAGTCTTGAAAGAAATGCGGGTACTGCTTCAATGCCATTACTGTTATTTTCGGTGTCTTTTACGTTCTCTTAACACCTGTGCACTGTCTGACACATAGAGACATTCTAACTATGCTGAAAAAACTTTGACTGTTGCCACATAATTTAAAAGAAGAATTAAGTTTCTATCTATTATACTTCCGATGCAAATAAATTTGAATTTGTATCTTTCTTTTATGGACACCCTGTATAACAAAATTAAGTTCACTTCCAAATGAATAGCCCGATGCCTTTTGGGTTTCTTCAACTAGTTAACGCTTAATGGAGACTGTTTATTCCTCAATCGAAGAGGCTGGACCCCTAACACTGTATGCATACAACGTATTCATTCCTCAAACGAGAGGCTATAAGCGATTGTAACAATTTGTGCTGAGTTTTAAGAACATCCCTTTTTTTTTAAGCATTTCCTATTCATCTACAAAATTTTAATTTGCTTTTGTTTTAATTCGGATAACATGAAGTGTTTTTGATTATAACGTCTGAAAGAATTAGTTTTATATTTTTTTTAAATAGGATGATGATAATTTTTAAATTAATTATAGGTTAAAGAAACTGTGAGAGAAAATTATTCAGTTTGTTTAGCCAGCGATGGATGATTTTTTATATATTTGAAATCTCATCTTTTTTTTAGAAAGCGTGGCAGGGGACGTTACGGTTAACTTTTTTTTTATTTTTGATAAATGCTCGTTTAGAGTTCTTTGCAAAAATTATAAGCGTAGAGTGATATGGGCTTGTGGGGCTCAAACCCCCACGTTCCACTGCAATAAATTAAAATAAATTTCAATTTTACTTATTATGTATAGAGGTATATAATATATGCAAAAGAAACAATACAGAGTTTCACCAGGAGATTCCATAACAAACAGTTATTTCGACACTGGCGTAAGGTTTAAAAACACGACGTTTCGGGAGCCAACTGCTCCCTTTGTCAAGTGAAGGCAGAACGATTTCTGCCTGCAGATTCCCGAAACGTCGTGTTTTTAAACCTTACGCCAGTGTCAAAATAACTGTTTGTTATAATATATGCTTTCCCCAACTCCCCCAATAATTTTAAGAACTCTACGTTACTAGCAGAAATGCCCATGTTTATTTTCTAGGGGCTCCGAAGCTGTTGATATCTTAATTAACACGTGCATGCATGCACGCACGCACGCACATCCATGCATGCATGCATACATACATACATACATACATACATTGGCGCAGTATAGCCCAGATGCTCTTGCGCCATAAAAAATCCATCCATCCATCTACCCATACATACATACATACATACATACATACAGTATATGCACTTTGTGACGTTTTTACTATCAATATAGGAATTCAATAGAATGTAATTAAACATGTTTTTGAATAAGTGTCAGCCAAACACACACACACACACAGTTTCCTCATATCTTTATACTAGACAGAATTTCTTTGGATAGTCAGAAATTGGGTCTGCCCATATTTATTTCGGAAGACCATAGCTAGGATTAATTTTGGGGGGGGTTCAAAAATTTTTACAGCATGTATCGATAAAACTCCTGTCCCTAAGATCCACTCCCCTAGATACGGGCATGCTATAGTTAAATAAGGCCGAAAATTATTATAAATATTTTTTAACTGCCTCATTTAATTATAAGACGACAGTAGTTATTGAAAATTTGTTTTCTAAATATTTAATTTTTATTTATGAGTTCATATTTTTTAATAATATTTCGGACATTCGGAATTTGAAAATGTAGAAGATATTCAAAAAGCAAGAATGTGGTGCCATCTATGAGCTGAGGATGGCTAAAGTTTAAAAGAAAATTTTTTTTCCTTCTTTTTTTTTTAAATCTAAATTGAAGTTATTAAAATTTAGACTTTTATTTCCATTAACCTTTTAAGCTTTCAACCATTTGCTTTATACCCCTTTTTTGTTTAAATAGTAACAGATGTTTTTCATCTATTATTTTAAAATTAAATATTCAAAGTTATTTAAAAATTGTGATAATTATTTACAATTTAGTAACAGTTAATTTCGCAACGAAAACCATTACGGTTTATTAGAGAACTCTAATGTGCTTAGCCCCTCTGTAAAAACGTTAACCCCTTCCCCTAATGCAGGGGTCGGCAAGGTTTTAGGAGTCTTGTACCGAAGTAATGCTGCAATTTCATTTTACGTGCGAATGCTATACCCACCAAATCGTGTTTTTTTTTTGTTTTTTTTTTTGTTTTTTTTTACATATCCAACTGTTGACCCAAAATAAAACCATTCGCTATCTTTTTTAAAACAAGCAAATTGTATATCTTTTAAAATTTGACAATCATACTGGGATTATTTTTATTTTTTAATCACACCGCGCGCTATATGTGGTACACGTGACATAGCTTTCCGACCCTTGCCCTAGGGAACGAAAATTACAAGTGACTGCCTTGTGTAGGGCATTAGGGTGCAGGCTATATCTCCTTAAACTTCGAGGTTAGGGAAAGTTCAAGTTTACGTAAGCAATATTTTGGTCATTTTATACCTCCACCCCCCGATAAGCATTGGCTAACATAGGAAAATAAGCACAACAGCAAACCCCCTCCCTCAAAGGTGCTTACGTAATATTTGACCTCCCTTAGCTATGCTAATGAAAAAATTAAGTTTATGTTTGCGGCATTACGAATTGGAAATTAGCCACTTATCACCCAGGCCCAGGGCCGGCGCAAGAAAATTTGCAGCCCTAGGCGAACGACGTGCGCACCCCCTCCCCTAAACAATCGACACCCCAGTACCTCTTGTAACAATCTAAATGTAAGAATGTACGGCATATGCTGCCCTCTCACTATAGTTCCGGAGTACGAAGTGTGATAATCACAGCTTATCTCATAACACACACAAATAAATGATCAGAAACAAACAAAAAAAGCCTTGTAATAATGCACAAAGGTATCAAAAGTAAAAAAGCTTCCTCCAAGCCCTAGCGTGGTAGCAGTATTGCTCGCGCCACTGAAAGGTGTAGATGTAACGGGCAAATATTATTTAGTTACGTAAATTGGTTAAAGGAGAATTTGTTAATGTAAAAAACAAAAAGTTTAGAGCATGGAAAAAACGAATAAGAGAAACATGTATAAAAAAAAAAGAGTAAATATTGGTGAAGGCATTCAATCGAAAATAGTCAATTCAATTGCATTTATTTATTGCCAAGTTTATTTCAATCATCCTACAATATATAGAGTATCTTAAATAAATAAATCTGTCGTAGTGCCGCCCTAGACGGTAGTCTAGTTCTCCTATATGGTCACACCGGGCATATCCAAGGCTTATACCTCCTAGACAGTGCCGTTTTAACGAGTAGGTCAACTTGGCCAGAGACCTAGGGCCGTGCCCCAACAGAGGCCTCAAATTTGGCAACGCTTATTTAACACAATTTTCTTATTTCAAAGATTGGGCATGTAAAAGTTAGCGTACAAAGAATCCTAAAAGAATGATTGGACCTGGGGTCCCGAATGCGTTGTGACTGCTCTGCTTGTTAAGGAAAATATTTATCATGTAGGCAGTCCAGACTTAGAAGTCCCAGGGCCATAGGCAGTTAACGAAATCAGGCCCCCCTTTTTTTGCAATATTACAAAAAAACTTACTTTTTGTTTATTTAACGTATTTGCACCTTCAAGGTACATATATACTGAGCTACCATTTAATTACAAATTACATTGCAACACGACGAATTTTTTCTCTGCAAAAGGAACGAATGACCTCAGTCTATAGACCGCATAATTTATCATCTGCTACGATCTTCAAAAATTGTTGAAGGGGGAAAAAATAGGTAATTTATCAATTTTTGTTAATATGGTTGAAAATAAAAATTATGAATTTTTGTTAAGATGGTTGATAAAAAACAGGAGGAGTAAGACTTGGGCGCTAGGCCCCCCTGCGAGGCTGGGGCCCTAGGAAAAAGTGCGGCGCTGCATGCAGGGTGTTTTATATCACACAAATTGCCAAAAATTTGGCACCTGGGTTGCTGCTGGTAGAACACCCACTTCACTTACCAAAACAGTTCTACGAGTGGTAAATGGAAAAGCAGAATTACAGAGATTTGTTTGTTTGTTTGTTTTTTAGAATGTTGAATTTTTTAGAATAGTTTTTTTAGAATGTTATGAATAGTTTGTTTTGTAGAATGGAAATCCAATAGTTATTAGTTCAAGTCCAACTTAAATGTAAAAACTTTTCTTCGCCTATTATAAGTCAAAATATAGTTGCCAGGTTGATCCTTAAACACGGATTGCCAAATTTTATCTTTTTTTCCTATATCTCAAATGCCACTTCTTGTTGGTTGACATTTTGGAATATCTTTATACGGAAGACCGGCACAGTTCTAGGTTTTTGTGTAATTAACACACTCTAAAACGTTCCTTTTTCGGGAAAAGCATACCAATTTTGAAAGATGCGAATTTCGGCGTATCCATTTTTTTTTTTATATTGACATTAGTTTTGTAAAATTAAAGAAATTGTTTGTGTGTATATTTATGTCTAAAGACTGCACGAAACGTCACTTCATAACACGATACATATAATCACAACTGAGCTTGCAGTTAATTGAGCACAGTCAACTGAGCTTGCAGTTAATTGAGCACAGTCAACTGAGCTTGAGGTTAACTGAGCTCAGCAATCATGGCTGTAACCACTTGGCCACTGGAGGCGCTAAATTACGAAATATAAAAATACTACGGTCGAACCTCGTTAACGTGAATATCAAGGTGGATAAAAGAAAAAATTACGTTAAAAGTAGTTCGCGTTATCCAGAAAGAATGGAACCGTATTACTCATAGTATTTAGTTTGTGGGGTGGTAGAAATGAAACAATGAAATTATCCTACCCAAGTGAAAGAGATCTGATCACCTCAACCACTCTAGGGCTATCAGAATGGAAGATACCTACTTTAAAAGATATTATTTTGGCCTTAGGGAAATTATATTCGAATTATTAGCACATTTATATAATTACAATAAAACATCCCTAAGGCGATTACCGTCGGTTTCATGAACAGGTGGTCGTTCGGAGAGGTGGTCTCTGAATGGAGGTAAATTAGGCATTGGGTCTATGTTTGGGAGGAAATCCGTTTCCACAAAAGTGGTCATTAAGGGAGGTATAGTCCGTTCGCGCAGATCGGACGTCGGGTCCGCGCGAACGCGCTATAGTCGCTGATTAGGGGTGGTCGTTAAGAGAGGTTTTACTGTAATATATAGTAAAACCTCCCTAAGGCGATCGCCATTGGGGACATGAAAAAGAAGTCGCTTAGAGAGCTGATCTCTGAATGGAGGTAAATTTAGCATTGGGTCTATGGGGTGGAGAGGAAATCAGTTTCCAGAAAAAGTGGTTGTTAAGGGAGGTGGTCACTAAATAGGGGTGGCCTTTAAGAGACGTTTTACTGTATTTATAAAATAATTATTGGCATATGTATATAATCAATATATTTATAAAATAATTATTAGCTTATTTTTATAATTAATGTATTTATAAAACTACCATAATTATACAATTAATTTTAGCATATTTACAAAGTATTTGCTTTTTTTATAACAACTGAATTTTAACAATATAGCCATCCATATTCCTGTGTTAGCAATATAGAATATAACTGACAGATTTTGAATTTTTGCAAGATCTTTTTCTTATTTTTATATTTCATAAGATAAAATTGAATTACCTTTAATCCTAAACGATAATTAATTAGTAATTTTTTATCTTAAAATATTTTTATTCAAGCTACAAAATCAAATAATATTGCATACACAGTACCATCAAATCGCCTACGCATAATTCCAGTTACGTAGGAGACGACGGCTTGTTCTTCCAGCGTTACGCGGTCTATCCAGTTCCTATATATATCGATGCTTTTAACAATGAGAACTTTATACTTCACTATCCTATTCACTGTCAAAATAGGTCGATTTACATCCCGATCTATGCTGATATAATTTTTCCGCCTTTATATATATACGTATTATTTTAAGCTTTTCTTCGAAAGTAATAGCAGACCTTTTTAGATATATTAGATTATCGTTTTTTAGATATATTACCAGCGCATTCGGTTTTGTGTTTCGAATCTAATTTAAGGGCAAATAAGCAAATAACACTAACGGTGATAAACAAGTGATAACAGTGATAAACAACTAACCGTGCGAGGCATGGGTTACTACTGCCAACGACGTAATATTACATACTAGACTCGGCAATTACAAATGTTGTTTGAATAGAAGAAGCACGGGTCGGGGAAAGAGGGATTGTTTACGGTGTCCTTATTTATAATTGGTAGGTTTTAGTTTGAACGTTAGGCAATGAGTTTTAGGCACTCTCCCAAAACTCATTGCCTGTTACTGCATCACTTCCTGCTACTATTCGTCACATATGCTGTAACTAGTAGTACTAGCGCGCTTAGTTGTAATTTTCGAAATTCATTGCGTACGTCACGTATTACCTAAGTCGGAGGGTTACTGTACCTATTTATAATCATTATCAAAAGCCATGCGATTAGCATAAAATACCCGTTACTGGACCATACTTTTGTACACGATTATTAAATATTTTAGTTCGATAATTTCCTCAGCACTACATTGGAGTTTTGTTCCTGTATTTGTCAATATTTAATGCTTACGTTTTCATATTCCTGGCTTACACACCATATTTGTGTCATCTGCTGTCACACTCCTTTCCCATGGGATGTGTTCTTACGGACACTGATCCTGTCTGAGAAATTTGTAACAGGCAAATTTGCGAAACCTGCTTCAAAAAACTTGCTACATCTGACAAATTCATGGAACCTTCAAACGGATGCATCCTTTATGGGAAGTAAGAAAAATATCGGAAAAAAAAGAAAAATGTCAGAAGGAGTGGGGAAAATACTTTCATCGGTAAAAGCAAATATTGCACGTGTGGCGTTTTCGGAATTCTGTGCAGCTCATCATTTACAGTTTGCAGACGTATTCAACACAAATACTCAGTTATAGCAAATTGTATTGGCTCGCTGTATGCAGCATTCTATAAGCAGATGCTTGGAATACAAAAATCGCGAACGTGGATGCAAGATATACAATTGACCAAAAAAGGACAGGATCAACATTTGTATTGAATAATGATTAGATTTCACATAACCGCATAATTACACTGATATTGCAAATTTGAAACATTTTGGAGATTATGATATATCAATCCATGAATTATCGGTGAATAGAGCAGTAGACATACGTTTTCCCGAGGAGTCCGAACCTTTTAAAGCCCAGGGAACAAACCCGCGGACTACAGTGGGCGCGCTCTTTGTTTCTGACACCCCTGGGAGACGTACTGCCCGTTCACGAAAAGAAGCCCAGTGGAAGGGTTAGAAATAACAGGTGTTGATGTCACAAACCGGCCAGCCACTTACAACAATATAGGACTCTAATTTCTACACCCGTTTTTGGCGCAGACAAATGGTCGCTAAAAACAAGTTCTGAAATTGCAATTCTACTCTGCTGGGAGCTGTTAGCCCGTTTGTGACGTCACCTTCCGGTATTTCTAACTTTTCCACCGGACTTCTTTTGG
>QLNU02015360.1:279359906-279403373 GCA_006491805.2 Dysdera silvatica
TTTGAGTCGACACCTTGATTACACGATTATAGCATTTGTTTTCTTTTTGAAGTGTACTTTTTCTTTACGTTGGAAAAGGTAATGGATCTTCCACTTCATGAAAAGTTGAAATATTAGTTTCTAAAATCTTATTTTGTAACAGTTCCAAAATATTTACAGATACTGTTCGTTTCTTCCTCATTTTTCTTTTCTACTATCTAAATAACATTCAATTATGTATTAATTTATTGTTTGATATTATTAAGAGGTTCTAAATATAAGCTATATTAAATTCGCTGCTGTTTGTCTATGGATAATGAAATGGTTTTCTGTAAATGCAACAATAATAGTTATTGTTGTATTTACATTCGTTAATTGGAGAGACGGTGAGTTGTAAATTTGGAGGGTTTGGATGTTTGATGAGTTGGAGAGTTGGGCCAGACAAAGGGACAACATCCCCTAGTATGTATAGTGGATACAGGGCTCACAGTTGGTCCATACTTTCGTCTCAAATCCGTATTAGTCCATTTTTTTCATCATTTAGTTTCCATTCCCCCCCGCCCCCTTTTTTTTTTCAAGTTTAACGCACCCTTAATCAGAAATTAATTAAGAGTAAATGATGTATAATATTCATATATTTACAAAGGCATTTCCGGAAACAATCGCTGTTGCTGATTATGAAAGTAAGTTTGGAAATGTTGGGGGAACTAATGGCAACTCTGGAAGTAATTGTGGTGCGGTAAGTGTTCCATTGCTAAATGCTGATTGGTCAGAGATGAAGCTGCTGGATGTTTCATCTACAGGGTGTTCTAAAAAGGAAAACGCATCAAATCACACAAAATCTTTGACATGGCCCAAACACTATGATGGTGAAGTCGGTACTTGCTGATTCGTTAAGAAAAATTCTTGTGGTTTACTAAGTAAAAGAGTTAATCACCATTTAACGTTAATTTAGTTCGTAAATAGTTCACGCCGCTGTTGTCAGTGATCTAAGTAGTGGAAGGAAAGAAAGCAAAAAGCTGGAATGAAATATTACGTTCATGAGAATTACGCGTATTGGGAGAACTCAAACAGAAGTGGTACAAAGCATTTGATCTGCGTTGAGAGTAACGGCAATGCTCAAAGTATGTTTAAAAAATGCACCTCCCCCCCTCCTTCTGTTGCTTATTGCAAAGTGAAGATGGGGCTAAAATTTTACTGTTGCTATCACCAGAATTAAATAATAACTTGGAAGATATAAAAATTATACATGGGGACGATGATGGGGCTTTTAAAATTGCCTCACATGATCTAACATCCCATCTACTATACATATAGTATAAAACTAACTACTAACACTACTATACATGTAGTATACTAAAACAAGGTATAAAAAATATGCAATTGTTATCATTATTGTGAAAAGATCTTGATGCTTAAAATTTCATTGATCTATATTTTTTGATATGCTACTATTTATCATGTAACAAACATAAAAAGTGTATCTACCATTATGAGAAGAAAGAAGAAAAAATGGCTTTTAAATGTAATAAGTAAGCGAGCTTTTCAGATGCAAAATTTGGCCCAAATAACATGCAAATATGAGAAATATGCACCAAGATATGCTCCAAAGTTCGATATCATGAAAAATATATATGTTGAGCATAGATCAATTAAAAAGCACTTAGATATTTAATAGATTAATCAAACTGTGATTAAAAATCAAATTAATATCACTATTCCACAAATTCAGATTTTTTAGTAAATTGCATAAAACCTGATGTTTGTTATAGAATATGAACCACCATAGTTCAACTCTGGCATTAAAATTTTTGAGAAACATAAAATTGACATTTTATCATTTTTGCATTGATTAAATGTTAAATATAATATATTTGCCCAATTTCAAGGAGAAACCATATCCTTATAACTAATAAAAGATTAAATGAAATTTTTCTTGAAGATTCAGCATAGTAAAACTTACATTAAGCTAAAAATTCATCATTCGGAAAAATTTCATGTTAGGGAGGTTTCCCCTATTGTAAAAGTATGTAAATACACTGAAGTGCCAGAAAAACTGGTACACCTACGTAATATTGTGTAGCCCCCAACCCCACGCATGCACACAGAAGTGCCACAACACGACGTGACATGGACGTGACTAATGTCTAAAGGTATCCTGGAGACAATTCACACCAGAAATCCTGCAGGGCTGTCCACCAATCCATAGGAGTGCAAGGAGGTAGAGATCTCTTCTGAACAGAACGTTGCAAGGCATCCCAGATATGCTCGATAATGTTCATGTCTGGCGATTTAGGTTGCCAATGGAAGTGTCTAAAGTCAGAAGAGTGTTCCTGGAGCCACTCGGTAGCAACTCTCGATGTGTGGGGTGTCGCATTATCATGCTGAAATTGTCCAAGTCCGTCGGAATGCACAATGGACATGAATGGGTGTAGGTGATCAGACATGATGCTTACGTATGTGTCACCTGTCAGAGTTGTCTCTAGACGTATCAGGGGTCCCATATCACGCCAACTGCACACGCCCCATACCATCACAGAAGCTCCACCAGCTTGAACAGTCCCCTGTTGACATGTAGGGTCCATGGATTCATGAGGTTGTCTCCATACCCGTACACGTCCATCCGCCTGATGCAATTGGAAACGAGACTCGTCAGACCAGGCAACGTGTTTCCAGTCATCAACAGTCCAATGGCGGTGTTGGTGGGCTCAGACAAGATGTAAAGCTTTGTGCCATGCAGTCAGCAATGGTACACGAGTAGGTCTTCAGCTCTGAAAGCCCATATCAATGATGGTTCGTTGAACAGTTCGCACGCTGACACTTGTTGATGCCCCAGCATTGAAATCCGCGGCAAATTGAGGAAGTGTTGCACGTCTATCTCGTTTAACGATTCTCGTCAGTCGTCGAAAGTCCCATTTTTTCAAGGTCTTTTTAAGGCCGCACCGCAGTCGGGGATTTGATGTTTTACCGGATTCCTGATATTCACGGTATACCCGTGAAATGGTCGTACGCGAAAATCCAAATTTTGTCGCTATCTCGGAGATGCTATGTTCCATCTCTCTTGTGCCGACTATAACGCCACGTTCAAAATCACTTACATCTTTATAACGTGCCATTGTAGCGGCAGGAACCGATCTAACACCTTTGCCAGACATCTCTTGTCTTATATAGGCACTCCTGACCTCATCGCGTTACGCTGATTGGTTGCAATGCTCTGTTATTTGCATACACATGCCTGTACCAGGAGTTAAGTCTCGGCGCTGGTGGCATGCGGATATCTCTCCTCTGCTTATCCGGGCTGGTGGTGTTAGTTCAGCGCTTCCCATTGAGTGCTTGGGATATTCACTTTGGCCGCCGGGTGGCGGTGGATGGATGCCTGCTTCTGCTATTCTGGGACAGGACTCAGCCCTCCCTCGTAATTCGGACTTCGTCGCTGGGGTCGTGCTTGGCCTTCTGTCCATGACGGGCGTTCGCCATTGTCTTCGTCCGCTGCGATCGCTTGGGGGCCAGCTTTCGCAAACAGTGGATGATAATTTGGTATGTAATGCCTGTCCGGACTATGCTGGTCTCGTGCGCCCTGGTTGCGGGGAATGTTTTACGCCTGTTCGCTGCCGCTCGCGGCACCTCACCCACTCAACGGTGTCCGGTGGTCTCCTGTAGGAGTACCGGCCGGCCCGGGGTGTTCTTCCGCGCCATCCATCTATTTCGGCCGCTCTTCGGGGCGGACTGATCGTGGATGGCCTCCGGTCGACGTTGAATGACGACAATCATGTGAGCTGTGCGTCTCTGTACGCCTGTTTCGATCGACAATCCCCTGCAATGCTCCCTCCCCCCCAGTGTCCCTTCTCGGTCCACTGGTCGTCATTTTATGTGACAAAAGCCAGTCTGGGAATACAGCGCTGCCCCATTCGGCGGCCACCTTTCCCATTACCCTTCTTGCGAAAGAACACATAAACGAGGGGACTCTTGTCTTCAAATCCAGGATGGGGAAAGCGTCTCTTTTTCTCCAAAATTACATAAGCTCTAGTTTGAGCTGTAATTAATACGTGGGTGGCAAAAATTATTGTATATTTGTTTACCTTTGCGACATTAATTAAAATATTTAATCATATTTTGAAATAGTCGGAACTGACTAGAGATGGGATTTAGTTATTTGTTTGATTTTCGTTATAATTATCAAAAGACTGTGGAGTAATAAAAACGGGGGAGAGAGAGAATTGTGTGCGCAAAAGAAAACGAGCGTGTTTACTTTGAACGTTAAACACGTCTAATAAAAGCCAATTGGCATTCGAGAATGCTATTATAAAGCGTATTATTTCATTTTTTCAGTATGATTTAGTAACATACTGAATTTTATGTTATTTTAAAATTTTCAATAAAAAAATCGCGAAGTTATTTACCTGTATAGAATGAAGATCAATGGATAAATGCGCAAATTCAAAATTGCAACAGCAAAAACAGGGCATGTTATTCGCCGAAAAGTTATGGTAAAAACTAGTTAAGAAGTAAGTAAAGCATCATAATATTTTCAAAGAGAAGAACACATTTGCGGAATAAAAATTGCTTATATGTCCATACTAGCGCAGAATGGGTTTTCCTTTGTTAGCCATGTATTTCGCTACTTTGCGACATATAAACGTACAAGTGTCGCGCAAAGTCTATGCCCAGTGGACGATGAATTTGTCAGTGATAAGCAGGACGATGAATGATGAGCATACAAGCCCACTTCGACAAGTGTGGAAGTAAATTTTTCTAACGAAAAGAAAAACAAAATACATTCGCATTTCCGGGATCGAACTCGGGCTCATACCCAGATAGCAAAGGTCGTCCTTGGGATGTTCTGGACATCCTGAGGAAGTCATCCTAGGGACGTCCAAAAGGGACGTCCCTAGGATGACCTTTGCTATCTGGATATAGGCCTATAATGAAGAAACTCGACTTCCGGTGATAACCTATAATTTTCCTCAGATTTACTTCCGCTATTACAGGTTTTGCTTTTTTATGACAAAGTTTCATTTGTTCAAACAAAATTAAATTGTTTTACAAAAAGGACATGCATATCTGTATACAGAGGAACTATCGTGTAGGGGCAAATTTCGGTTCAATCTACAGTGCGCGAAAAAAGTATAAGGAAAACATATAATTGAATGAAAATATACTTTATTTTCATTTTATCAAAATGAACTTTTTGATATTTATGAGCTATAATATCACATTTTACAATAACATCTACAAAACATAAAACAACAAATATGAAACTTACAAAAGTTGACCTCATAAAAATTATCACGAAAGAAATATAGAAAAAGTATAAGGACATATTCTAAATTACATATGATTTCTCTTAATAATCAAGAAAACAATCTTTGTTTTCAATTACTTGAATAAGCTGGGAAGTCATCGATGCTGAAAATTCTTTTAAAGTGTCTATGGTAATGTTATTCCAAGCTTGTTCGATAGCTAATACAAGATCCGGTTTACACTGATATTGTGTGCCATTTTTATAAACTTCTCAGGCTAGAAGGCCCCATAAATTTTCTATAGGATTCATATCTGGACTCCTCGCCAGCCAATCAAGTAAATTTACTGAATTGGCTTCAAACAAGAGTTTTGCACTCTTAGAAACGCGTATGGCAGCGTTATCCTGTTGGAAAAAATAGTCACCTGAAGTCATTAGTGGGGCCTCAGGTAACAAATTTTCACCGAACATATCAACATATTTGTCAGAGTTCATTTTGTAGTTGATAAAAACTATTGGAGTGGTTCCGTTTGCTGCAAAAGCGCCCCAAATCATCCCCACCGTATTGACGTTTGGAAAAAACTTCGTTGGTTTTACGCAGATTATACCAAAAATAGGGACAACCGTCTGGCCCATCAAGGTTGAATTTTTTTTTCGTCCGAAAAGGTTACATCATTCCATTTTGGACCGATAGAAATGTTTTTTTTTTTGCAAAATCCAGTTACCCTTACACGATACTTTCCCCTCCCTCCTCCTCTGTGCATAGCTGTATACAGGAGTAGTAGCACGTAGGGGGAGATACTTTATCTGTATGCATTGCTTTAAACGAGGACAACAACACGTAGGGACGACTTTTGGTATATGTATTCAGGGAAAGTAGGGGAATTCCCTTAAGGAACAAAAACCAAATGATGCGATTATATGTAAAAAATTCCCCGATAACGATTTTAGCTAACCCCAAAATATGGGCTTATTATTTTAACTGGTTCTCCAGACAGGGCCCAATTAAGATAAATGGAGCTATAAGCGTAGCATTAAATGGAGGCCCCTTATGTACCGCGACAGATTTAGACGGGCGAGGAGTCTGAAAATATATAAAAAAAATATACGTACTTACATAATAATTAATACCTTGCAAACGTTGGCCTTTTATCGCCAAAATTTTACATTTCTCTTTTATTTGCATTCTAGTTTACTTACCAATACTAGCGATCCACACTACGTAGGCTCTTGTCTTACTTGCAGCAAAGTTATATCAATTACATCCCCAAAATCAAGTTAATTAGTCGAATCACTTTCAATTGACAGGATGGATAAACACTCTAGATTTTTTCAAGAAAGTGAAGATCATATTCTGCATTTTATACTTTTGAGAACCGAACAAGAAGGCTCACTTGAACACTTTGAACTTCTAAAAAAAAACCGTAACTTTGTGCCCTCTCTAAATGTGAGGATGAGGGGGCTGGGTTCGACCTTGCGGGTCTAACCGGTAATTAGGCACTGTCTCCAGATAAAAATTTTTACTTTCAGGGAGATTATTGTGGGTCACCCTGTATATACACATATCAATACACATGATGATACCTAAATGTATATATATTTAGACATTAGGTATCTAAAAATGTTAAAATGAAAGGGCACAAACTTTATTTTTTTTAAATACATGACGGACAGAACATTTAAATGTGCAAGACTGGAAAAAACACTAAACTAGTGGTATGTGTGGAGAAGGAGGGGGATGAGCAAAGTACTAAAATAAGAAATTTATTTTACCTTTCTGCATAATTTTATTTCTCATGTCCAAAATTATCTTCTCATGTCCGAAATTATCTTTTCATAACAAAGGATAAAAGGTTTCGAAGATTTAAAAAATATCAAGAATTTGAAGGAAATGAACAACATTAAAAGGAATAAGGTGAAACACTTACTTTAAAACATCGAAGTTTCACATGGATATTGAGTGGCAAATATCTGGCTAAATTAATTTTCACTGCTTTAAAATGGACAGGCTAAAATGCTACGCTATTTCAAGTTGACACTTTTGATTGAGTTGTATTATTTTACTGCACATCTTAACGTCAATTACGTGAGAAAGTAAACATTTGATTGACAAAATTTGGTCAAATTGTGTGCTTACCCGAGTCAAGACTGCTGAGTTGACAGAAACGTTGATACTTTCATATTTTTCCTGGCTGATGACAGGTCTCATACCAAGATACAAGTAGGAAGAATTAACGATGTCAATTTCATATATTACCTATAATTAAATGCATATAATTTTCTCTTTTTTTTTATAGATAATGACCTAATAGCAATTGAAATAGATGAAAAACAAAATTATACCTCGCTATTTTTAATAGTTGGAAACTTTTGATCTTCGAACACGACGAAAAATTTATAGCTCATCTCGTTAAATTTAACAGATTTTCGAGGCTGGATATCTGAAAGAAAAAAGTTAATGTACTTCATGAGATACAAAGCTGGCACGTACACTGAAGTGCCAGAAAAACTGGTACAGGCGTGCGTATGCAAATAACGGAGCTTTGCAACCAATCAGCGTAACGCGATGCGGTCGGCAGCGCCTATATAAGACAAGAGATGTCTGGCAAAGCTGTTAGATCGGTTCTTGCCGCTACAATGGCAGGTTATCAAGATTTAAGTGATTTTGAACGTGGCGTTATAGTCGGCACAAGAGAGATGGGACATAGCATCTCCGAGATAGCGACAAAATTTGGATTTTCGCTTACGACCATTTCACGGGTATACTGTGAATATCAGGAATCCGATAAAACATCAAATCAAAGCAAAAAAAGACCTTGAAAGAACAGGACCTTCGACGACTGACGAGAATCGTTAAACGAGATAGACGTGCAACACTTCCTCAAATTGCCGCGGATTTCAATGCTGGGGCATCAACAAGTGTCAGCGTGCGAACTGTTCAACGAACCATCATTGATATGGGCTTTCGGAGCCGAAGGCCCACTCGTGTACCATTGTTGACTGCACGGCACAAAGCTTTACGCCTCGTCTGGGCCCGCCAACACCGCCATTGGACTGTTGATGACTGGAAACACGTTGCCTGGTCTGACGAGTCTCGTTTCCAATTGCATCAGACGGATGGACGTGAACAGGTATGGAGACAACCCCGTGAATCCATGGACCCGCATGCGTCAAAAGGGGACCGTTCAAACTGGTGGAGCTTCAGATGGTATGGGCATGTGCAGCTGGCGCGATATGGGACCGGATACGTCTAGAGCATATCTCCCGACAGGTGACAGGTACGTAAGCATCATGTCCGATCACCTACACCCATTCATCCTCGACATGGCACCGTGAAATCCTTCTGTTCTTTGCGAGCAATTTATCATCTAAAATTACACGAACTAAGTATACGTTGGATAGAAAGGACGACAAGCGCTCTACGATACCGTTTGATGCCCTCCATTAGTCCTACCGCAAATGAGTGACTACAGGTTCATTTAAAACATTCTAATTTATTTTATTTTGTTTTTCCTGTAAATTTTCATTGAATTTGAAAGTGCTGTTTCTCAATTGTTTTTCAGCCTAAATTACGACTTTATGGTTTCAATGGTTTCTGCACATGCTACTCACAATGGGATAAAAAGAAATAGTGTTGTCATTAGAAATTTCCGAAATTCGTGCGCTCTTACCGTAACCCTGAGGGTATAAATACTTTCCAGCTGTATACACCTGGAGGCCATAGTTTTTAAACTCTAAATCTCGAATTGTATCCAAGTGCTTCAAAAATTGCGGTTTTCAAATGTAAGTAATAACGGTACTGCCACAAAAGTTTCTTTAAGACAAGCCTGTATATGCATCCATCATACGACACTATTGTTCTTGGAAAAACTATTTAGAGTATAACTATCACACGCATGGCAACTGCTGCTTCTGTGTCGTAAACCTCAAATAATGACTATCATGCGAACTCAGTAAGAAATAATACAATGAAGACGCATCCACATATTTTCCTTACTGAAAAAGGACACTTTCCCTTTCTCATAAATTAAGATATTTACAATTTCTGCTTAGTCAGCACAAATTGAGAAAACTACTAGAATTATGGAATTAAACCGACCTTTGTCCTGTTATACAAAGCGATACTAAGAAACAGGGAACACCACTTCACAAGGAACCAATTTCGCCGTTCACTGCACTTAGAGATAAGACCTATAGGGATGATAGTGCTTGAGTTTCTCATCACGAATATTTAATCATTGTCTGCTAAATGATATGACAATTTTTATGAATATTTGAAGTCCAAAATGACACCTTTTTTTTTTGCCAGGTTTGATATTTTTAATCGCGTTGTATGTGAGTAAAAAGACAGGTCTGAAGTCTGTAGAATTATAAAGGATCATCGTATTTAACGGATAAAAGTAAAAAATATCTCTCAGCTACTTTTGGTGAACAGTATAAAAATTAATATGAAAATGAACTTTTAGCATAGATATTTGCGAATTTGGCGACAATTTTGAAGGCTACGCAAGGTTTTCGTTTGAAGTAGCAATTATTTCGTATTATCGCAGCCCATGCCAAGTTTCTTTACAATTCTTTTTCCAAAATAGTATCTCATAAGGAAAGAAGTACATGAATATATATATATATATAAGCATGCATACATGAGTATGAATGTCGAAATGTATGTATGAATGAATGAATACATGAGTATGAATAAATGAAATGTATGAATATATGAGTAGGAATAAATGATGTATATGAATAATGAAAAGTTACTATATTTACACAAACTGGATGTGGTCATTGCATATAACATGATGTTTCAACCATGGAATTTAAAAAAAAATCGTGAACAAAACTTAATAGTAGGCTATTTGAAAATCCTTTTATTGTAATTAGAAAAAATGTGAACAAAATTTCATGAAATGTACTCCATTTCATGAAGTTATGTAACCATAAATTGTGGATTAATCGTTGAATTATGCTCTTCATTTAAAAACGAGAAAAATTAAACTGTGTACATCTCAGGAAAATCGTGAAAGTGATACAATACAAAAAAATGAGTGAAGCAAAGCAATTGATCATAGTGGGAACATTTTAAGATTGATATATTTTTGCAATTATCTCGGCTACAGTTGTATTCAATTTCAAAAGAAATTTCCTCAACATTTTTTAATTTTCCGGTATCATGATCGCTATAACAGCACCTAAACCAAGCATATTGTAACATAGGGCGATATTTTTTAGACTGTAATTGATTGTAAACCAAAGAATGCATTTTCATTATCTCATTTCGATGTCAATATCCATTTCATCGATTGCTATTTTATTGGTTATTTTTTTTTACAAACTTTATATTGTCGAAAGAAATAAACATCCAGCGATTGTATGAGGGATGTTTTGGGGGTATTTGCAAGGATATACAATTTTCCGGAAAATCTTAATAAATGTTTGGCTCTATACTACCTGTCCATAAGTCTAGTGAAACACAGGAAGTGGAGGGCATGATGGGTTTCATACAACAGTCTACCCACTTTCTCATTTAAATTTTGTCCATTTTTCTTGACTCGGAGCATGTAATATATAAGTTTGAAGGTTGAAATAAATTCGTTTTGAAACGTTGTTAATCGTTGAACAGTCGGGCCAAATGTTTCCTCAGCTTCTCTTAAACAAAGTAACATTTTCCCCTGTCAGTTCCCCATTCATTGATATGATTGGCGTTTTTGTATGTGTGTTGTACCAAAATCAAACCCTAATAAAGAAAATGTGTTTTTCACCTTTATGTGATAGCTGCCTTTGATTTGGAAGAAAATAATTAAATCCACTTTGATCAGAGTTAAAAATTTGTTGGGGAATAATATTAGCAGTAACATTGCTCGTATACAAAATAAATTCTATGGCACTATCTTCTATATTACCCATATTCTGGGTGTATATTTGAGTGATGTATTTTGTTACTTTCCGCGCAACTATTTTGCTCTGGCCCTTAAAGTTTTCTATAAAATTATCGGAACATTTAAAATCCTCAAATCCTAACTCTTGGGATTTCAGGATCGCCCATCTTTTCAAATTTGTATCATGAACATGTAAAAAAATTTCCCTAGCTTTTGTAAATCTGGCTAACATTTCATTTTTTATTATTTTATACTTTTCTATATTTGTGCCCATATTTGATATATATTTTCTAAACCTCGAAATATAAGTAGGGTATTTTACTGTTGGATATCTCCTGTTTGTTTTCTGGAATTTATTTTTTTGACAACTGTCAAAATACTGAACAATTGTTTGCATATTTTCTAAACTGAATTCATTTGCCAATTGATCGCCCTTTACAGTACAGTTATAATATTCGTCACCGACTATACTAATATCACTTTCTTCGTCGATACGGAAATCACAATTGTCTTCAAAATCTAAACTGATACTTTCACTGACATTGTTATTAAAAATTATGTTTTCGATTTTCGACAATACTTCCCGACTTTCCTTAAGTTCTTGGTCAGTTATTAACGACGGAAGCGTGTCGTATTTATTAACGACCAAATTCAAAACGGATTGAATTATGTTCACTATATTTTTCATTTTCTCACAATCGGAAACTCGTACAACTATATTAACGTTACATTTGCGGACGAGTTTATATAGCTAGTGGAATGCGAAACTTAAATGTCCCGCCAACTCTTCAAAATTGTCGCCAAATTCGCCAAATATCTATGCTAAAAGTTCATTTTTCATATTAATTTTTTTATACTGTTTAAATTAGCTGAGACATAATTTTTTATTTTTATCCGTTAAATACGATGATCCTTCATAATCTTACCGACTTCAAACCTGTTTTTGCTCACATACAGTGCGATTAAAAAATATCAAACCTGGCGTAAAAGTGTCATTTTTGGACTTCAAATATTCATAAAAAATTGTGATATTATTTTAGAAGACAGATAATTCACATTCGTGATCAGGAAGTCAAGCACTATCATCTTCCATAGGTCTGATCTCAAAGTGCAGTGAACAGCGAAAGGGGTTCCCTTGTTAGTATGAGTGACGTGTTGCACCCTTCGATCTATTTTCTTTTTCTAAATTTGTAATCCCTTTTCATTCAACGTATTTACTTTTTTTCCATTTTGTTCCGCTATAAATCTTTGTTTTTCACTCAAATACTTGCGGGATAATTTGTATCTCTGAAATCTTAATGCTGGAATTAGCCATAAACGGGGGAGAATGGTGATGTTAAAAAAACAAAACAGCATTCGCTTAAAAGAATTTTCCCATTTTTTGTTAAAAACGAAAAATAGGTATTTCAAGTAACGTAACGTACAATTTGCATATTTTAACTTTAAGTTGGAAACCCAACATTTCGCTTCTAAAACTGACCGGTATTTAATCTTAGAACTGGCAGATGTAGATTTTTAAAAAATCGTTTATTATAAAATTAAGTTTAATGCTTGGAATCATTGTTAAAGGAAAATTTTTAAATGTTGTGTGATATTACTATTTATTTTTTCTATAAGTTTAATTCAAACTTTTCGATAAAAATTTTTGTCGTATACTCACTGGCGTGGAAAAAAGTGAAGCTTCTGTTATGGCTATACCAGAAGGTATTAGTATTTTTCACTTTAAAAAGGTCCAAGGTGTCATTCACAATTTTAACTCGCAGACGGTTCACTTCCTTAGTATCAAGATCAATGACAGACAATGGGATGTCTAAATAATCTTCGTCCTAAGATATATAAAAATACGTTACAAGTTTTATTGAAAAATTTGCTAAACATGAAAAGCAATCTTCTGAAAATAATGTTATCCACTTCCCCATGTTTGCAATTGATTTTCGAGACAGTTGCTAGTGAGAAGATTGCAGTTCAATATTGATTTTATATCAATAAAGTCTTCGTTTCTAAAATTTGTACAATTCAATAAAATACTGGTAATTTTTATATAAAAATATACGCATCATTTTCTATCGTGAAACAACGAATTCTCTGAAATTCCTTGATTAAAATTACACTTGTGGCTAAAGTTGCAATCAATCGTTTGGCTTTTGTAATTTTTTACGAAATATAATTTGTTGGGTCAGTTAAATATTTAATTTTCTGTTCACTATTCAGACCCTGATGAAGTCCGACAGATTATTGGAAATATCGCCAATTTTTTATTCAGGAAACAACTGTTTCACAAAAGCATATTACAGTGAAAGGGATGAAGGCCATTCGACGTAGTATCTGTAGTGTTTTTACATAGGTACACGGTAGCTTGCATATAAGTTCATGGTACCTTGTACATAGGTATATTGCACCTTACTTGAATAAATGCGACAACTCCGTAAAAATTAAACCATCTGCCGTCATCTTCAGAACCGTACGGTTCTGAAGATGATGGCAGATAGCCATCGAAATATCTATTAACGCAATGAATTTCTAACTGCGATAATTTGTGTTCACTCTTTATTTAATATGGTATCTTGTCTCCCTGCACTAAGTTTAGAATCTAATACTGAGAAAGTTACACGGAGAAAGCTTCTCCAAAAAGTCGTAAATACATCCATGCTTAGAAATTGAGAAAAACGTCAGTTTTGACATTTTCACCCTTAGAAAAATCATCTAGATAGGTAGGGGCCACCCGGGTGGCCGCCCAGGAACCCATTTAGATGAGGGCGCCAAACTGAAGTCAAGTTCAATTTTTTATAATTGATCCAACGGTAGAAAATCTCTCTAAAAAGAGACAAGTTTAAAGAAATTTTTAGAGACATCTTTAGAGAAATTCTTTCAGAGACTTTTGGCCACTGTTATAGGGCATATGGCTCACTGTGCATCTGTGAAAATCTCCTGTTTTCGCCGGAGGGGGAGGGGCATCAAAAAGCAATCCGTGCAAGGCCGCCCAAGTTCAAAATCACCCTATAGCCACCCCTGTAGACAGGCAGTCGTTGTTCGCTATGGGCATGAACTTAAAAATGGTTAACGACCAAGAATGTTTGAAGGTAAATAATATCTTACAAATAAATGGAATTGTGGAAAAGTATAAGACAAAAAAAGGTCACTTAACTCACCACTATATGCGATACATGGAATTGCAATATGGGTGGACGAGTATCGCATTCGGTTTATGTGGGTGTTCCGTGACACTTCTATGGAGACAAAAGCATGGTTTCTTGTGCATTTCTTTGTGGACTTATAAGGTTCATATTCCATAAGAAATCTTCAATTTGACTTAAAAATGCGAGCATTTATGCGGTTGAGCCGCTTTAGATAACATTAAGAATACAGAAAATTCTTTTTGGTTTAATATTTTGTGCGGTTTGTGCAGTTATACAATGTGCACTTATGAGAGTTCCATTGCATATGGGTAGTTCATTTATATACATCACTGATTATAAAACGTAAATTGTGTTTATTAAATGTTAATCTTTGATTGGGCCTGTGAGAATTTACTTTCGAAGTTTTGGTAATTTGTTTTTCACTTTTTAACATTATATGCATTTTTTTTGGCAAGGTTAATTATCTATATGAGCATAATCAATAGTTAACCAGCCAGATTGCCAGACGGTATTGTCAAGATTCTTCTGTAAATGTTTGTCCTCAATGGTGGTACCATTACTTTCATGGTGGTGTTTTATTTTAACTATGTTGCCTTAGACCTTGGTTTGCGTTCTCGTCCAAATACAGGGTGTATACAAAATGGCGGAAAAGAAGTTCACTACACGATTCCTTGTGAAAAAAGGATTAAAAAAAATATCCAGTGCATTTTATGCTTCAAATCAATATTTAATAAGTTATTACAAATTATAGTTAAACCAATAACAAGGCAAAGCCAGCCCATTTAACATCGCTTTAATACAACGACACATGCGTTTGCGCATGTACGGCCCTTCTACGAAGAAAGATGAGAAGCTAAGATTTCACAGGTTTTTAAAAGCTTGTTTAGGTCGCATGTTACTTAAAATTCAAGGGGTTGAAACTCATTTGCTTCATAATCAACAGCATACACCAGATTTGGTGATTTATCGTGCAAAACCAATCATACCACTGATGGGAAGTATACGGATCAAATGTGCTGTTTGCCACTAGGTTCAACCTTTTTTCTTCTTCCTTGTGGGGAAAATATTAAAATTAATAGTAACTTTTTCTTATTTTGTAAGTAGCCGCGTCCCAGCGACATTTCTTCGCGTGCCAGTCTGACAGGCTTGCGATGTATTTGCTAACAACGGTATAGTAAAGTGAACTCTAGACCCGCGCCTCTGCCCTTGAAATACATAATCCGCCACTGTCCGCGACGTGCACATTTTCCGATATTTTAAACAAAACTAAAATTGAAAGTCATTTAGTTTACCAAGTTCGTTGGTAGTACCGAGTTGTTAATGACTTCCCCCCTCTCCATTTGGAGTAGGTTCATGCTGCTTCTGAGTTTGCCATAGGCTATTTCCTTCCATTTGGAAACTGATGATCGCTATTTCATTTTTTAAAGAAAATTTCATATGATTAATTTTTGCCTCATTAATTGTAAAATAATAGATATTTTTTTTTTTCTCAAAGTACTTACTATAAGTTTTGTGGAAAATGAACAATGACGAACTGGGTCCTTTTCCTCTCGGGCTTTCCTTACTGCAGAGGTAATCAGTACGCCACTGCTGTCATATGATATGCGAATACAAAAACAACAGGATTAAATGCCGGGAAAAGGGGCAGATGGCTTCAAAATGGCTATTCCCCTTCCTTATTGCCGTACTTCCACTCACCTTTCAGAAAGAAATTACCCCCCCCAAACACACCCCATGATAGCGGCTATGGGTGAGTTCAAGTATTACGTAAGCAATATTTTGGCCATTTTCAACACCACCCCCATTGGTAAGCAAGAATTAATATTAACTAACATAGGAAAATAAGTACAAAAGACACCCCCCTCCTCCTAGAGGTGCTTACGTAATACTTGAACTCTGCCTATGCCAAAGGATACATTTTTTATAAAGTTACCAGATTCAGAAAAAGATTGGTATTCAATTGGCTTTCTTTGGTGATGAAAAAACTTTCACTAAGTTGCCATACTTCGGAATTCCAATGACGTATTTGGACACGCAACTAAATTTTCAGGTTTGAACTTAACGAATTAGAAAGCTTGTGCTTAGCCGTGCCTCTCCAAGAATTTCTTTGGTTTGCTTTTCTAATGATGGGCGTGTCTGGAGCGTGATTCGTTCATCTTTGGCCTTAATTATCTTATTAAATATTGATTTTAAGCAAAAATTACACTGGACATTTTTTATTCCTTTTTTCACAAGGAATCGTGTAGTGAACTTTTTCCGCCATTTTGTATAGACCCTGTATATGAACAAGAATAGGATATAGTGATAGAATGCAAGTCGTTTTAGCGCAATACGCTGTACATGCGCTGTACATGTATATAGCGCTGTACATGTATATACATGTATAAAACGATATTGAATGTTTTTCCTTATGTACAAATGAGCTATTTTGGAACATACATAGCGTATAATGATCTTATTATTCCCCAAATTATTTTCAGTCAAAAATAGTATAATACATCAAGAATTACGGTTGTGGAATCCGAAAACTCCCTAACGCCTCTCGTTGCAATACTTTGGATATGGTGGATAAAGAAAACCGCTGTTGGAGTGTTCTATTACCTTAGAAATCTATATGCTATGCAGATTTTCATATGCAAAATATAAAATTCTATATCAAAATTTCTTGCTGCCTATGGAGATAAGTTTCACGGCACTCCTGCTACTCCTAAAAGCATGTCCGCTGCTAATAATACCTATCGACATATATTGAATATTGAATAAAGTGTTATTACTAACAATGTCATTATTAATTTTGAATTAAATAGAACCGTGTAGGAATTGTGGTTCCCCTACATTAATTTTTCCTCAGTAAATATACTTTTATCATTGACATGCCTTGTGTCAAAGTGCACATCTTTTGAAAATTTATTGTATACTTTGTATTTTTAACTATCTCTCTAGTAACGGATCATTTTATAGATTTTATAGGCCATGTAAGGTGTGTCCCACCGAAATAAAGCCACCGTGATTATATGCCGTAACTGGACACGAAACAAACCAATAAGAACGAAACAAATATATTAAGAAAGTCTATATACAAATACATATTTGCAAGGAGTAACTCACTCCCTGCCCCACCTGGGCGGGGGGAAAAATGAACGTGTAAAAAAGAGAGGAAAATGTGTCCCGCCGAAATAAAGCCACCATCCCTATTAGTGTTTTAGGTAACTCTCAATATTCGAGCTGCTACAGGTAAACAGGTTTATGACGTCAGGAAGTTGTCAAATAACTTACCTGTTCTATCCCAGTCGAATGTTGACTTCAGAAGGTTGTATTTTCTATTTCTCCTGCAGTATTGCAATGGGAAAACGAACCCAGCTATCAGAGTTCGAGAAAGGCCAGCTAACAGCTTTTAAGGAACAAAGTCTTTCATATAGACAAATATCTAAGCAAATCAAACGATCTAAAACCGTAATAGACAATTTTGTGAATCAGGGCAATGCGTACAGGTATCAAAAAAGGAGGTGTACAGGCAGAAAAATGACTTCCAGGCAGGAAAGAGATATTGTGCATCGTCTTTCACAAGGTGGTATTTCTCTCAGACAATTGGCCAAAGAGGATAACATCCCTGTGACAAAATCAACTCTGTCACGGATTGTAAAATATACAAAAAACTTCCAATATAAAAAAGGAAACAGCAGCCCATGTTGAAAGCTATCCACAAGCAAAGGATAGTAGATTGGGCCAAATATCATCAAACCTGGAAAGACCAGTGGCATCGTGTTATATTCTCAGATGAGAAAAAACTTAATTTTGATGACCCAGGCGGCCTTGCATTCTATTGGCATGACATGAGGAAAGAAGAGGAAATCTTCTCCAAAAGATAATAAGGTGGAGGCTCATTAATGGTGTGGGGAGGCTTCGGCTATGGTGGTAAACTTAACCTGGCTTTCCCCTTAGGCCGCATAAAGGCTACCGATTACCAAGAAATGCTAGAAATCCAGTTACTGCCATTTGCAGAGAGAATTGGTGGCCCAAGTTGGATTTTCCAGCAAGATAACACCCGCATTCACGTTGCAAAACCCTCTTGTGAATGTTTTTTGCATAATGGGGTACATGTCATGGAATGGCCTGCCCTTTCCCTTGATCTTATTTCCCAAGAAAATGTGTGGGGGTAACCTCAGTAGGGCTGTATATGCCAATGGCAGACAGTTTCAGTCTGTGGCAGAATTGAAGGCTGCCATCATTGAAGCCTGGGATAATATTGATGCCATTGTCCTCCAGGGATTGGTAAATGGTATGCCACATCGTGTTTTCCAAGTCATATATAATCATGGCGGATATATTGGCTATTAACAGTAGTGGCTTTATTTCGGCGGGACACTTTTTCCCCTCTTTTTTTACACGTTCATTTTTTTTCCTGCCCAGGTGGGGCAGGGAGTAAGTTACTCCTTGTAAATATGTATTTGTATATAGACTTTCTTAATATATTTGCTGCGTTCTTATTGGTTTGTTTCGTTGCCAGTCATGGCACACAATCACGGTGGCTTTATTTCGGTGGGACATACCTTATGTTCCATCCTGGAGTACGGGATACTTCTATAAGAGTTGCCGTATCTGTACTGGTAATGTATTTATCATTGTCTTTGGATTTCTTTCATAATTTAAACAGTGGTGTGAACTATTGACAAATACCACTTGCAATAGCTATTGTCATATCCACATTTTTATAGAAATTTGACACAACTTGCAAGAATTGATTAAGGCCCCTTTTATATGAAGAAGGCGCGTGTACGCGATACGCGTATCTGAACGAAATTTATTTGCCATTCTCGCGATTCAACCTTCTTCCCGAACCTGTTTTCGCCACGGGCGTCGTTGGCAAGGGGTGGGGGGACAGGAGGAACCCGTCCCCTCAAATTTTGGTATTAGGGTTTCATGTCTCCCAATTTAAAAAAAAAATTATGTGTAACGTCGTTCAAAAAATTATTTTGTTAATCTAAGGAATGCGGTTATATTTTTTGGCGTAGTGTATTTAGTGTAAAATAAAAAAAATGCACTTTGTCATTTATTTGATGTAATTATACCTTTTGTTAGATTGTATTATATAGCTCTCTTTTCTGCATGGCAGCGTTTTCATTGACGTGTTATTATTTCAACTTTCAAGTGGAACGTTTTTAATAACGTTACAACCACAACTACATTTTCCCAATTTTAATTTCGCAAGCTCAAGGAAATTTTTGGCCCAGTAAGCTCATTATCAACGACATAAATTAAATAGGCTGTCTACACCATCACTATTAGCATAATAAATACGAAATTTAGTAAGGAGCATTGCATGTGAAAATGAAACTGGAAATGTAACTACAATATTAATTTTATGGTAAAGTGAATGTCATCAAGCAGAAGTATATTTAAATTAAACACTGCTTTGTTGATGTCTGTTATCCCTGTAAAGAGTTGTTAACTATAAGTCCTTGACCAGGATATCTTTCCGTGAGGCAAAATTTTTTAAAATCTCGGTAATGAATAAGTATTGGTGGAAAACCATTTCTGCAGGAGGGGCTCTTGAGACCACACGCTGGCTACGGCCCTCATTAACAACAAGCTGCCTTCCACTGGTATACTGTCCCCCCAATATTTTTATGCCGTCGGCACCCATGGGTTTCGCCACCCCATTACAAAATATGGTAATCATCGTGTTCGTAATCATCGTAATCGTCGTGTTCGTAATCATCGTAATCGTCGTGTTCGTAATCATCGTAATCGTCGTGTTCGTAATCATCGAGAGGAACTAAAACAGCACAAGCCGCCTTCCATACAGCATTTCCAATGTGAATGGTGCAGTTCTCCCCTAGGCTTGGTTAGTTGCCAAGGGCAGAGTTTTCCAAGCGGTTCGAATTCAGCATTGCGGCGCTGAATCTAAGAGTCTCACCGTATCAAAGATTTCCTTTGCTTCAATGTAAACTTGGTATCCATCATACTGATATCGCATAAGTTCATTTTCTGTGCGAAAAGGGCCTTATACATTCAGCGCTGCAATTACGAACTCCTAGAATGTACCCAATCCTGCAGTTTCATTAAATGTCAAAAAAACAAAATCCCTAACATTATTTTTTAAAAAACGGTTAAACAGCGAAGGTGGTTCATACAAAATAAAGAATAAAATAACGAATAAATAATTAAATAAATAATAAAATAACAAATAAAAATCATTCCTGTCTTTGCTAGTAATTAACCATCTGATACCTTGAAGGTATTGAAAAAATTATTTTCCTGCGATTTCAGCGTACAGAACCACGTCTTGTAGTACACGGAAATCGCCAGAGACTTCCGTCAGAGCTTTTGGTTAAGAACTAAACTTTTATGTTTTTATTCCGATGGTGATCAATGGTATCGCAAGAGAGTGGTAATTATCGTTATTGAATTAATTAATTTATTAATTAATTTATTAATTAATTTCGTGATTGCGGCGCACATTAATTTTACTGTTATTGATTTATATTAGCCTGGTCAATACGAAATAATTTACGGGGGGTGGAAGAACGCGTGGTTACTTTTTTCAAAGGCGTTTTTTCTTTATAACTAAGGAGTAGAAAAGTAAGGAGGAAAAGTAAAATATATAAAAATTCTGGCAATCGAATTACCTAATAGTGAAAGTTGGCCGTAGTTCGGCACTTTTATTTCTATTTTAAAAGGAAGGCCAGTATTTTAAGAGAGATATGACTAAATTAAATTAGTTTAGTCGGAGCGGCACTTTGCAGTTAAAAATCGAATTAAAGAACTCAAAACGTAACCGAATGAATGAATAATGAAAGACGAAGGTTTTTCTTAAGATATGCTTTCCACCGAAAGGCGAAAGAAAGGAATTTGAAGCTTTTCTCAATCCAAAATGCATAGTGAATTTTTTCTTGGTTTCATTTTATCCCATTTCCATTGTATCTGATACAATTTTAAAATGGCGAATGCACAGACAATTCAATTGGTTCAATTTTGATGGTGGAATAGCAGACGATACAGAAACGGGTTCGAGATATATAAGCGATAAAAGTTCTTTTTTCTGATGCTCTCTCATAACTACCTAGTTTTATAAAAGCTGGTTCACTTAATAGCAAAATGGATTTGCAAAACTTGTGTCTTCAAGCCAGAAAAATACTCTGAAATATTAAAAATAAGTGAACTACGTCCCCGGAGAAATTAAGAATAAATAATTAGAGAGAGAGAAATGTGCTGAAATGTGAAAAATAAATAAACTATATCTCCAGAGAAATTAAGAATAAGTAATTAGAAATACGTGAATGGAGTTCTGCGTATATTTCCTGTTTAAAGGATACATTTATTTTTTTGTATGATAATAACTGTAAAGGTCATTCTGCGCCAAACGAAGTGAGAACGTGCACACAGTTTTAAAATAAAAATAAATTGAAGCTGAAATGTTAAAATCATATCGAAAATAATATAATAAAGGTACCAAACTAGACGATATAAATAATCATATGAGATAGGAATAGCCAATATTAGATAGAAAGTTAAAAATGGATTAAAAGGAATTGGTTAAAAGGATCATATAAAATATCGATAAGGGCAAAATTGCGTTATTTTGACTGAAAGCTGATGATCTTTGCTGGTTAAAATTTATACAAGTGGTTAAAATGTGTAAAACATTTAATGGTTCACCACATGTGGCACACATCGGTACATCTTCTCCCTTTAAAAGATGATGAGAGAAGAGTATATGTCCGATGCGAAGTCTAGCCAGAGTAACCTCTTTGCGATTGTCACTTCTGTAGCTAGACTGCCACACCTCAATACGAGGTTTAATGAGGTGAAGCTTACTAAAAACTTGCTTGTCCCATTCCAACTGCCATTTTTTGTACAGATGGGATAAGACATGAGTGTTAAAATCTCCAAATGGAATGGAAATACACTCAGGTTTTGCAGTTGCTGTTTTCACAGCAATGTCAGGCTGTTGATTGCTGGAAATTCCGACATGGCCTGGAACCCAACAGAATTTCACAATATACTGTGCGTTACTTTCAGTTGTTTGTGAACTCTGTAGATTCCAGAGTGGTGCGAGATTTTATAAGAAGCTAGGCTTTGAAGAACGATGGGGATGATGGTATATGACAATTTCCTAATGTGAGCGAGAACTATGCTTTTTTTGGGATTAAATATTTGCAGGAAGTGAATACTACATATGTTTTCACTTCAAAAAACGAAAATTGGATGGGGACAATTTCCTTCCTGAAATAACTCCTTAACGTTGGCAATTCCAGTATTGAAACAAGTAACGATACTGTCATCAGAGGAAAATATTTCTAATATGATAATTAATTAATTTTACCGATTGTAACCAAAAATTAACAATTTCAAAGTGTTTGAGTTATACCACATGTATAAGCAATAGTTACTATTATTACCGCGCGTATAAAACGTTGATAAAAAATGTTTCTTAATTTAATCTGCGTAGTGTTCGATTTGTATAAATACATCTGCTGCAACGTATTTTTCGATGAATTTAATACCGATCTCTTCGCAATTTGGTTTAAAAAGCAGTCCATGTACTGCCTCATTCGGCGAAATATCCGGTTTCGGAAAGTACGCTTTAAATACGTTCGTAGGGAGATTGAGTGTTTGTCGTCTGTGGCTCAGTTGGTAAGAGCACCTGCCCGGATAGCAGAAGGTCGTGAGATCGTGATCCGCCAGACGTAGAAAAAACATTCCTTTCTTTACGAACGTTTCACCATCTAACTGTGACATAACATCGGCGTTACTATTACTACGCCTAAAGAATGTTAATAAAAATTGTTTCTTAATTTAATCTGCGTAGTGTTCGATTTGTATAAATAAAGGCAGTTAAATAAAGCATAAATTAAATATTTTAAGCCAATGCAGAAAGAACTTGTTATCAAGAGCAATGAAGGAATATATGGATCATGCATAATAGATCAAATGAAATTCTCACATAACGATAAAACCAATTCACCCTATCAGCTACATGGAAAACAAAAAATGTGAACAAGACTAATTATGTTGCACATATTATGTTACATTTAATTCTTAATTATGTTACAGATAACAGTAATTCTCTCAGAAAAGAAAAGAAATCAATGCTGCTTAAAGCTTTATCAAAAAAAAAGCACGAAATCGCTAAAAGAATGCAAAATACTCCTACAAAGCAGTAAAATACATGCAACAACCTATTACAGAAACAAAGTGGAATCACAAAGATAACTAATGATTTAAAATTCTACAAAATTAGGTGAAACTATTCCGAAATTGGCGATAATGAAATTCTTTTTAACTTAACGTAGGAGCTTATTACAATATTTATGTATTTCACTATTACAGCTATGTACGCTAGAAGTAGATAAAATGAAAAAAAGTCTTTCATTTAGTTCGAACGACTTGTTTTTAAAAATTCTATTTTAAATTCTTTAGGCGAATTTGTTTTCCAAAACAAATACTTGCGAAAGGAGAACAGGGACATGCAATCCCAACAAATATATCGTTAGGGATAAACATAGCGTTTTTCTTGAGAAAGAAAATTATATTTGCAAATAAAACGTGAATTTTCTCAAAAAGAAAATGTTTGTTCTCTTTCGCATTTTTAATTTATTGTGGCTTTGTGTTTATTTGCGATTAACTGCAGTTTTCTTTCTTTCATTGGCGAATTTTGTTGACTCGTTGCGCATAAGGTAATATCCATATTTAACTTAAGATATGATATCGTACATTTATGGCAATTAAAAAGGCATGATAAAATTTAAAAGAATAATTAAATATTTCACTTTTTTCTTTCCGCGGGATTTACTTAATGCTCTTGTAATTTTTTTCCTTGCGTAAATTTGAATTTTAAAGATATCTCTTCATTTATTTGACTTTAAAATTTTTAAGTAAAAAGTATTATAGGATGAAAACCAAATTAAACCAACGAGCAACCGCGTACCTTAAGAAAAAAATCATATTTGTTTTATGGAAATGTTTAGATACTAGAATTACGGAAAATTGAATCGTTATAAACATGCACTTTTATGAACACGTATTAACGTTATGAACATGTACATTACAAGAATAATGCAATTGAATGGGGTCGTAAAGCAATTGACTGAGGAAACAAAATTTTTATCGAATTACAGCTGTTAACTTATTCGATAAATTTCGTATTATTTTTAATGCGGAATTTCTATATAAAAAAGTTTTTTGTTTGGATGGTTTCATTTTACTGTAAAAGAATATAATCTGGGAAGAAAAATGGGTAGACATGGCTGTAGACAATATACGCCTAATTCTCAACAGCAAACTATACTATTCTAGAAGAAAGACCTAGTTTCGCTGTGTATCTTGGGAGAGTTGCCGCAACAAGATCCTGTCCCCAGCCGGGGCGTTCCTAGAGACAATTGATTCCCTGTTTTGATTAAACAGTTTGGTGGACAAACCAAGACAACATTTTGGGGACCCGCTCTCTAAAATGTAAATTCTCAAACTACAATTTTACTAAAATAGCCAGTTACCCTGTGCCTTTTAAGCCGTGTTTTTGAGTGAGTTGAAGCTAATTTAGTAACCTTATTATATGGCTTTTCTTGGTTTGTTTTTACTCCGGGCACGCTCTTTCTAAAATCAAATTTTCTATCATGTTCGAAAAGCCCACTACTAAGCCGTTCAACAGATTTTATTCCATTGTTTAGTAGTTATTTTTGATTTTTCGTTTTCCACAAAAGACTTCACATTGTGTGAAATTTATTTGCTCACCTTCACCTAAAAAAAAAGAAAATCAGACACCACCACATGACAGAATAAATTTAGTTTTAAATCCTTTAGGTTCCTAACGACGTTGGGATTTTGCGCAGCAAAGGCTTCCCGAAATGTAATTGGGTTTTAATCTGATAGAAAATAGATAGATTAAACTTCACTGTGAGCTTTTGCATTTGAGTTCCTTTTTTCAGCGTTAAGTTTTTCAACAGAAGAGTTTTCTTTCCCGTACTCAGCGTCTGAATTTCCGGACAAATACACTTATTATACCCCTAAAAATTCGTCAGTTTGGCTTCCATAGCAGCTAATTAAGATGGTAACGCCATAGAAAATGCACCTGCCAGCATCGTCAACACGCAAATGCAAATCTAGCTATCTGCACGTAGCTTCAGAATTTGCATAGGGGCGTGTGACAGTCGGCATAAACGCCTACGAGAAACATCTCACTACCATTTGTCAACAGAAAAATCCATTAAAAACACGAACACAACGCGAATTGCCTCCTTGCCGACAAGACTGGAGGAGATGAATGGTTAAACTGCTCTGGATCAACCATTTTGAAAGTGTTTACGTGACTGGCATCGTCACCAATAGATACGAAATGCGGCGAATTGCCTGCACTAGGTCGGTCGCACGTAGTAATGTAACCGTGTTTTTCATAACGACAATCTCTCCGTGATGAAACCAAATGCCTCTCGAGTAAATTCTGAACTTGTAGAGAGGCAACAAGAATAACGACATCGAATCAGATTGTTTGAATGTTTACATGCTGTGAAAAACTGAGATCGGCATGTTTAGTGGACGGACCAGTCCAAACACCTGTGTCGAGATGGGTAATACAGAGGTACCAACCATCATTACATAAGCCCAACTAGATCTTCATTTGAGTCGGATTTTCTTGAAGCTTTCTACATTAAATGGCAGTGTGTAATATATCGTGCGTAAATGACTACAAATTAACCCCAATTGTCAGCAACTCGTGGATGGCACATTTAAAATAGATTAAATTATAAGCTACACTCTAACTTCCCCTTTTATATAGTTGGATATTTTATTTTTACATTTTTTTGTTTTTTTACCAGCCTTAAAATTTTCTTGGTCGTATTTGTTCAACGAAGTTCTTGATTTACATGTAGTACTGTTACAATGTATCCGGCATTACCGTATAATGACAGAAATTTAGTGTTTACTCATTGGTTTATTTAGGACGATTCCTGAAGGTGGATGGCCAAGTCTTTCCGAAACGCGTCGATTTGTTTTTCTTCAAAATCTGCTCTGCGCTTTGCAATTGCCACTATTGCCACCAAACTTTAGTTAAAAGACAGTGAAACTACCTTAAAATTGGTTTCTAGCATCCATCTAAGGAGGAACTTTCTGAAAAGCGGCTGCCAAATAATAGGAATAAGAAGACACTCTATGATTTGAACTACAACTGCTACAACATCTGCAGTAACGTTTCGCGAACAACAAACCGCATTACGTATTTTCTTGTAGTTGTGCTTTTTTGTTTGTTTGTTGTATTTCACTTCAGTAGCGTTAAAATAAACGGTAAGCAGGAAGCTAGTGCTTCCTAAACTCTACAAATGGGAAATTTTATAAAATTTGCAAATTTCAAGATATGTTTAATCATATTAAATTTATAAATTAAAATTAGGGGTCGTTCGACAAATCACCAAATATTGGAATTAGGAGAGGAAATGAATTAAAAGCCTGTTAATTTTGTTCCCGAAGGAATTTAAGTATTATCCTTCCTAGAATTAATGTTATACGAAAGTACCATAAATTCACTCTTAATAAAAATAGTATACTTTAAAAATGTTCCCTTGAAATTCTTAAACTTAAAATGCGCGGACAATACAAACTAAATCAGTTAACGAAATAAAGTGGATTCTCGATTTTACGAACTCGCCTGGACCCCAAAAAAAATCGTAAAATTGAAAGTTCCTAAATGGGAATTAACATCAATTTTCTGGAGGACTTTTCGAGACCAAATCAACAGTTCGTCAAACAGCGTAAATATTAAAGATTTGAAAAACACGATTCTGCTGTATAAATGCAAATTTTACAATTTAAAACCAAGTACGAAATTGGGAAAATTTTCCAACTACAACTAAAATTACCGTACTAATAAATATTCTATTGTGGAATATGAAATTATAGTGAGAGAGGTCAACGAATTTTTCCTATACAGATTACCCTTTTAACCACCTTGCCTAATCACAAACAAAGTCATAAAGAATACAACTATTCGCTCTCTCGCTCTCGCTCTCGCTCTCTTCACCAACACAGATAAAACGTTATTCCGTAGCTTCCAGAAAGTTTGTTCAAAATAATAGTAACGAAAATGCGTCGCGAATAATTATTAAACGCATTTATAATTATTTAGGAACAAAGAGCTGAAAGCAAGGTCTCAAAGATGGAAACCTTATTAAGGGAATCGAAAAAGAAACCGAATGTTTCATTTCTCATGAGAGCATACTAAAGGAAACAAGTAAAACTGATAATTAATTCAATTATCTCCATTTAGCTTAAGTTCGCCTTAATAATTAAATTGAAACTATTACTCTCTTCTGATAATTGTTCCCTTTTGTTCACATTATATGTAATAAATTTCCGAAGAACGAGTCGAAAAAATGCAAGACATAAAATTAAATACAACGAAAAGATTTACGAACTACGGAGAACATATTTATTCGATAAAAAATGAGAAGACTGCGATTTTCAATGCCTTCATAAATTGATCATATTGAAAACCCAAAATCTCGAGCAATTATTAAAATGTGTGAATATACAAGGATTATCTAATTCATCAGCTAAATGATCGTGATTTCAGTTATTAATTACGAACACCAGATTATCTGCAATTAATAACCAGATTTCGGAGATTTAATTTGATGACTTTTTTATGGCGCGCGAAAACGGTCCCTAAGCACTAAAAATGGCTAATAAAAAATCTCAAGGATTCTAGATGTATCGTTTAACGATCCCGATTAAGTAAAAATATAGTTTTTGATAAAAAACTTAATTAGGTTTTGATGAAGAGTGTAATATACCAAAAGAAATATATACGCCTCTCTTTTTTCTGAAAATGCCGTTTGATATGTAATTCTAGACCGGTTTAAAAATGGTAAATGGGACATAAAAATGTGTTTTTTTCGAAAAGAAAAACAATTTATCGTTTACAGTCTTCTATGACCTGCGATTGTCCTCTCGTTATATGAAAGCACAAAGTATGTAATTCTATGCAAATGAAACAGAATGCAAGTTGTTCTGTGATGAAACAATACAGAGTTTCACCAGGAGATTCCATAACAAACAGTTATTTCGACACTTAAACTTTATTCCAGCGTCGAAATAACTGTTCGTTATTGTTCTGTGATGTGTCCACGGCTTTTGGATCTACTAAATTAGGTTATAATCACAGTGAGGTTTGGTTGTGCGTGAAGTTCCGTGAAAGCTTTAAGCCGACGATCCCATCTCAAATGGGAATATTTAAGTCTTCAAATCTTGAATATTTAAGACATGAAAAATAAAATATAATTTTAAAAAGAAGTTGAAATCTTTGATGTTATCACATTTATTAAATATTGATTTATGTGGCATATATTTTGATAGTGCTCGGTTGATGTATGCACAAGATAGAGTGTTGTATTCTAAGTTGGTCTATGGGCTTGTTAGATGGCTAAATACTACCTTTAATTGCCATATTAAGCTGATTTATAAAATATGCAAAATGACTTAAGTGCACATTGAATATTTCTAAATTATAAATCCAACTTAATGTCACGTTGTTGCACTGCACTTTGTCAAACACTGTGTTTGCAATCAACTGCAAAAATACACATATTGCATATCACAGACAAAATGCATAAGAATACTATAAAAGTACAATTGATTTAACCCAAAATGACAACATAATAATGTACATGTAGAACTTTTTTACGTAAGAAATCATTTTTAAAACATAATAAACATATACACATCACTTTTGAGCGTCTCCAGTGGTCATTTTCTATGGTTTCATTCTGAAAAAGCGTTCGTTATACGACATGACTCCAGAAAAAGTTCCGGGCATGTGATTTTGCAGAAGGCCTTGAAGAGGATGTATTGCTGAATATATGCAATCCATAACTGCCTTAGTAAAGATTTTAAAAACTTCGTGAAATTACCTAAACTATCTATTTAACAGGATATTACTATTCTTTTCAAGAATGTCCTAATTACCAAATGATTACGATAGAGAGCTATCGGAGCTCTCTATCTCTATCTATCTGTATCTATATATTACTTTATTTTTATAGTGTCGAGGTGGGATTGGCAATATGAGATATTTTGACAATTCAGGATTTTTGAGTTCAAACTTGTGCTATACATGACACACCATCGGACGATTTTGCCGGTCGTAAAGAGGAGATAGGCATCGGCAATTACCAATCCCCCACCAGATTATAAAAATACTATCCTAGTGATTTTGGTTGGTTGTAGTTTTATAGCGCAAGGACAGCAATGGTCATTCTCCGCCCTTAGTGGTTTTCTACGTTAACCATTCTGTAATTGTGCTATCTCTGCAAAGGGTAATAACATTCTGTAAAATATATACATGAAAAAACTGGCATTGTCCCCCCCTCCCCGAGTCCCAGTGGTGTAGTGGGTATTACGACACCGGGACATACGGATCGTTGATCCAGATCCAGCCAGAGACAGTGCCTCTTCTTTCTTTTTCTCGACCCACAAAATCTTGAGTTGGTTTGTTATATACTCTATATATCCTGTATGAGTTAAAGAACCGGGACTGTCAAAATATCTATCATTTGTACTATATGTTGGTAAAATTAGTTTAGAACGCATACATTTTTTCTCTATAAGTATTCAATAATGTACTGCGATTGAATCTCGAATACAGAAAGTACTATACGAAAAGTACACAAAATACATCTCTTCAACAATTTATGTCACTTAAATAAAAATGTATTTTGCAAAATTTCCACAAGGAAATTACAGATAAAAAGACACAATTTTGAATTGCTACCTTCAGTATAAGCACGAACAGCAAGAGCGTATTTAATAAAATATTTATTTATAAAAGATGCTATTTTCTGGAGTCAGAGTGTTTATTTTCGTCTAAGTTTTATTCTTAGATGTTTTATATATTTAACATTTAATATTTTAGAGTATCCTTGTTTTTTTTTACAAAAAAAACCAACAAAACATTATTACATTTACTTACTCTAACTTCATTTACACTTTTGAATATCGATGAAATTAATGTGAAAATGCTGGAGCGTTTATTTTGGAAGTTTACATTTATTGACAGTCTCTTTCATTTTTTTTTATTTCGTTTTATAATTTTTTTAGTTCATCTTTTTCAGAAAAACTTCGGTAAATAGGTTTCGAGCTAAATCTAACTTAAAATAAACAGAAATGACTGAACCACAACTGAAATATGAAATCCATTTCATTGTGAATAGACATAATGAGAAAAAGATTACGAGCTCATCGTTTAGCCTCTGTAAGTACTGTCGCGAGAAAGCAAGCAGAGAAATCGACAAGGAATATGTCTCTTTTTGCCATGTTTCTATTTCTGTGCCCTGGTCTTCGATATTTCCTAAGCGAAGGCTACTCAAAGAAATACTGGACTTTGTCCAGGTAATAAATCTTTGTCCGGCAATAGATAGGACTCTTCACCCAATCCTGATGACCACTAGAGGTCCATCTATCTGAGTTTTCTATCTCTTGGAGCTCCGGGATGAGAAAAGCAATCTTCGAGATGTCTATTGCCTGGGAGACATGTCCATTCCGAAGTGTCTATTGCTGCAGAACTTTCCAAAATATGCCTACGTCCTGAGCAAATAATACACAATGAACGTCTCTGATCTTGGAGTGCCATGAAGTCAATTATCAATGAATTTGATTGGTTTCTTCTCTGAGATGAAGCGTCAATTTCTGACAAGAAGGTCGCTTTATTAGTCACTAATTGCAGTGGTATTGTTTCAAGTTTGGTCTTGTCAATGGTATTAAAAAGATAAATACACATTTTATGTTTATCTTCGTATTACTAAGAGCATAATCAAACTCTTTGTTAGATAATGCATGTTACGCGATAACGTGGAATTTATATTAATTAGTTCTGCATTTTAGATTTTCTCCATCTTAATCCACACTCGAATACTTTTCAAATTTAGAAAAATGTCTATCCGTGCCTGTAAATTTGTTTCATTTCTATTCATTGGTGATTTCACATCCTTTCCATTTCTCATAATGCGCACATATATAAACCTATAGTTACACATAGAGTGTATATTTATTCAATGGACATGTATTTTAAATGAGGAAAATATTAGCTTGTGAATGACACCCAGACCAATGCGGCAATTTTCTACTCTGTTGATTGCAAATGTTTGCTTACGTTCATTACGAATGTATTTCGTTTACTTCCTGCGCGTGCTTAATTATTTAGTTGTGCAGAACAGAATTCGAAGAATAAAATTACGTTGGCAGCACTAGGGGATTACTTGATTTGGAATCGTTAACCCCTTCTGCCCCTAAGTTTATTCATATATTAGAAAACATTCTTTGTGCTCTCTCTCTCTCTCTTCACTAAGAATTTTCATCGGTAAAGATTTATTGTTTATATATATATATATATATATATATATATATATATATATAAGACAATTTGTGTTGACAATGCATTTCTTATTGCCGATTATTTCTTTGATTTTTGTCCCTTTATCTTTTCAATCTATTGATGAAAAGTTTAACGACATATCGGTAAGAGGCTTTCTGAATATATTGGTGGATCTGTATATTATATTAAAAAAGAAATAATCTATATTAGGAAATTAAGCCTAAATTTCACAACAAAAATTCACTAAGTCATCTCTTTTTCTTTTAGGATAGGTGGCTGAAACAGGACCTTTTGGATTTTAAGACCTGTTATTTATTATTATTTGAATAATTATTGTATCCTATTTACAGCTTTTATAGGTGATAAAATTTATTCATTTTTTAAATGCTGATAGTATACTATTTGCCTCGTAGGCTACATCCGAGAAAAATGAGAAATTGGTCCTTATTCTTTATTTATATGTTTCAATAAACAATTGCAGCTGGTGAAGTGCCTTGCGGTGGCGTAGTGTGCTAGCGCGTTTGCCTAGTGAATCATTAACTCGGATTCGAATCCCAACGGACTCCCTCAGAGATCTCATAAAAGATCGCACTGCTCACTGTAGTCCGGGGTTTGGTTCCCCAGGCCTTAAGAGGTTCGGATTCCTCGGAAAACAGTAGGTCCCGGCGCAGCATGACCACTGTAGTCTTTGAGCCGCAAAAACAAACAAGCAGCTGGTGCAACGTGGTGAACTCTACTTAGCTTTTAAACCCTGCAATTAAAATTACTTTCTCTAATAAGGAATAAAAACATAGATTTTTATAGACGTTTTATACGAACTTGTCTTAAAGGACAAGATAAAGCACAAGTGTTTTAGAATACATGCAAATACAATAATTTTATGAAGTCGAACCACATTTCTTTCCAAATTTACAAAGAAAGCAAAAACTGATTAAGACAAATGCCACTGTTGGTTTCCTAAATGGCAATTTCCAATCTACATAGACTGACTAGCTTTGGAGACCATTATAACCGGCGAAAAAGAAATTAATGTAAAGAAATCTATACCAAACAAAACAGTTCAGAAATTTTATGCTTAACCCCGATTGTCCATATGATATCATTACTCATCAAAACTCACTATCCAAATGTCGAAGGTTCAGTAGATGTAAATAGGTAAATTGTAGAGAACCAAATCTAATTGGTTATTGGGTAACAGCATCAGTATTGTTTGCTCACTCCCGATGGTTGTAAAAATAATCGAAATTGTCTCGATTTGTTTTCATTTGGTCGATTGAAAGTGCTTCAGGAGAGGCCAAGGTGGCAATACTTTCTGCAAAGCAATTGCCAATTTTTTTCCTTACCCTCTACCGTAGACGTCGACTTGAAAAATAATTAGTGTTTCTGGAAATTTTAAATGGAGTGTTCATAAATATTTATCAAAGGATGTAAGTCAAATTTAAATTTCATTCAGTCCGACTATCTGGCCCTAGATACTAGACTCCTGTAATTTCTAGGAATCTACAAACCAAAGAATTTTCTTTTATAAAAAAAAAAACAGCTTTAAATGCTCTTGAACAACGATTCTTGAGGTGTTGTTCGTCGCTTCAGATTTGGTGAACGCGAATAAATACTAATTCTTCTTCGAGAGACAGTAAACCGTCCGAGGTATAAATTTTGATATGCGTTTTCTATATACAGGGTTCCTAGGAAAAGTTCAAATGCGGCCAATAACTTTTGAACCAAGACAGATATTGCAAAGAAAGTTAGATATTAGTTAATAAAATGACTATGCACTATCAGACGAGATGAACAGCAGCGCTCCTGATGGCGAATTGAGGAAGTTAAAAATTTTATTTCGAAAAATAATGAAGATGAGGAAATATTTTCAATTAGAAAGTTGTAGAGCGTCCTTCAATTAGGAAAAAAGATATACTGCTCACATGCAACGTGTACACGCACTGCCACAAGCGAAGTGTTCCAAAAGTTTCAATGCATCACTTTCGGTTGATGCTTTCTGATGTTTTAAAAGTTGAGCTTAAGCTCATAGGAGAAAGACCATGGTTTCTTTACTATGAAAACTTCAACTTAATCTTTAAAGCGTTAGAAAGCATTAACTGAGAGCGATGCACTGACATTTCCGGAATATCTCACTTTGTGGCAGCATGTGTACATACTCTATGTGAGAGGTATATATGTATTTTCTTAATAACTGAAAAACGTCCTACAACTTTCCAATTGAAAATATTTCGCTATCTTTATTATTTTTCAAAATAAAATTTTTAACTTCCTCAATTCGTCATCAGGGACCCTTCTGTTTATCGCATTTGATAGTGTTCAGTCATTTTACTATAACTTTCGTTGCAAGATCTGTCTTGATTCAAAAGTTATTGGCCTCATTCGGACCTTCCTAGGAACCCTGTACAGTAAGCGCTGAATGAATAATGAAAAACTTGAAGTATCGGTAACGAAAGACAAAGTATATACATATATGCGTACGTATATTTTTCTAACGAAATTACGCACAAAAATATGAGAGTTCTGAAGAACCCACAGCAAAATCATTGGGGCTCCAAAAGTGTTTCGAACCCCACAGAAACGCAACTATGCCTGTACACACTTGCCCCACGCTACACTCGATTTCATGTATGGTAAATCATGCCTAAGGTAATACCAAATGTTACGTTTATTCATTGTAGATGTCTATTTCACTTTATTTTTATTTTATTGTGCCATCATACTTGCTTCATTTCTCCGAAAATTTCTGTTTTAACTTCTAAAGAAAATCTTTCCATTATATAAAATAACTGATTTTCAGATCATAAAATCATTTATAATCATAATTTGCCATATATCCTCATTTTTGCTTATTCGTATGTTTGAATGCTCTCCATTTGTTCATTGCATTTATTTTTCTTTCATTTATTTATTACGTTTCTTCATGTCAGTATTCCAGACATCGGGCTCAAATCGCTATTTATTATTTCTAGTTCTTGCTAAGATTTTTTTTTATTGCTGTCTTATTGAGACAGGAATAGAGAAAGATGTAGACTGATACAGAACTACCAGTTCGTAATAAAAAGGTATTAGCAATAGAAGATGGACTCATGATCTACTACTTTTACTTAATAGATCATCTATTCATGTTTCGAGAGACTCTCATAAATCAATGGATGGATAATGTTTGATTATTATTATTATGGTGATGATGATGATACATATTTATATCTTAATTATGCAGTGCTTAAAAGAATGATATCTAGTTAACTGGATCTTGATTCGTACGAATCCGTATAAGCTTAAATGTTCACAAATGTGAGGTCGCCAAAGAAGCTTATTTGAAATAATATTACAATTTTTTAAATTATATTATTTTTTTAAATATATTTATGAATTTCAAAACATGGTTTGTTAAGAGAAAAATGCTTATTGAATTCAAATTTTAAAAATCCAGTGTGATAATTGTATTTACTTATCGTAATAAATGGAATTGTTTTACATATTTTAGTTTTTACATACTGACTATATAATTGTTTAATAAGCTTTTCCATCAATATGAAGAAATTTGAATTAAACTGCAAAGAAGACAGAACGAACCAGAATGCAGAAAGTTGCAAGACATCACTGTCAGCTTTTTACAGATTTGAACTTCAGTTTCTGAAGAATTGTCAATTCCATTAATTAGAAAATAAAACAATCTTATACTATTATAAAGGTGTTTTTCCGTATGGATATGCAGCATTTAAGTTTACTCAATTTTTTAGTTGCAATCAACTTAAACATGAATTTTGACGGAGTAAAATGAAGTTCAAGGATTTTATTTTAAAAGCAGAAGTTAAAGTAACGTTTGAAACGATGAAAATTAAGCGAAAAAATTCGAAGAAAGAGACAAAGCAAGTTGTCAGCAGAATTGGAAATAATAAATTGCGATTTTGATGAACATTATATCTGAAATATTTATCGAAAGAAATGTGCTGAATAGATGAGTGAAATGCAATAAAAGAATAAGCGAACATTCACAATGAATCAACAAAATACATTCAACATAGCAATGAATAAAATAAGGACATGTTGCAAATTGGACGTAACTGTTTTTAATTTGTAAAAATCTGTTTCTTATGAAAGGACCATTCTCTGTACAACTTCAAAAAACAGAATCTTTCAGAGAAGTTAAAAGCCACGGTAAGTTGAAGGAAGAGGAGTAAAGGAGATATTTTTAGTAAATAAATGCAAAATTCTCTATTACGGAAGGACATGATTTACCATAAATTAAATATGAAATTTTTTAGGATAAGCTGCATTTGTGTCAGTTGAAATTGGCTCTAGGATTAGTGCAGTCTATTTGGGTGGACACGTGCTGTCTGGAGTATTCTTTTGCCCTAATAATGGCACTTGTTTTATAGGAACAATTTTGCATTCTTTTGCCGTTTAAAAGACAGCCTGGTGTAAATGTGCGTCCGTCAAACGAGTATTATAAATGTAGGTACAATAGAAATAATTTTGTATATTTCATTTGTCAATTGACATAAAATTTCGCGTAAAATTTAATATTTTCTAACTTCCCAGCTGAAGATAATGATTTTGATTACATGGTTTAAATAGCAACCACAGCAGGCTGTATATTTGTATATTGCGCACTAGCTTCACCTGTTTGCTGAAGTACATCGATGCAAAATATGGAGACATTTAACGCATTCTCCGTACGTGCGGAGTATGTACAGAGCATGAGCATTTTAAAAAATGATATTTTATCACATATGAAAAATCCAATAAGAGCCAATGAGTGTTCAGACCCCAATTTTTTAACAATTAACGCTGAAAAATGAAAGCGCTAGCAGCATTCTTAGTTGTTGTGCACAACCCCAAAATTTAACCAGTCAAAATCTAGACTTCACTTTTGTTACACAAACACATATGTCTTACACTACATATTTAATTTCGTAGGCACGTGTATAAAGAAAGAGCTAAAAAAGGAAAGTGTGGTGAGGCTATGGGAATGTGTTGGTGATATTGTGACTTGTGTTCAAGGGGGAGCCAACATTATTTATCGCCTACTAGCTAAGACAAAGAAAACAAAAGACATCAAACTTAATTTCCAACTCCACACACGTGGATCTCAGAAATAAAAATGCTATCTGCCCAGCAATAAAAATGTCATCAAATTCAGCCTGTTGCGGTCTTGGAAACAAAGCGTCATGTCTTAGCAACATATTCTTAAAGAGAAAAGATGACTATATGAAATTTTTATGTGTACCTCATACTTAACTTCTTGATTGATGTTATTTTCTTCTTAGATGCGATGCATATATGCATCAATTTACTCAGGGCGATTTTTATCGTTATGTCGTTAAAATTTTCCTCAACCGGTGGGGCAGATAAGGAGATAAAAATCCATAAAACAATCGGCAGCAGAAAATACCCTGTCAAAACGAGAACTACTGTTTTTTAGTATAACTTTCAGTATTTTAGATAATGAACAAGTTCGCAATTAGTGGGACAGTGCATGAACTTGTCCATAGTAACGACTTATATATACTCACGCAAGGGATAGAATATGTAACGCCTGTAGCTTAATAGTAAAGCACTTGACCGGCAATCAAGGGATTGTGGGCGTGTGTCCCACCAAGGATTGATAAATTATTCTTTTCTTTGCGAATAACTTGTCATCTAATACTGCCACATCGTCGGCTATGGTGTGAATTTTCCGACTTCAATCAATTTAAGTATTTTCTTTAACAAGCCTTATTTCTCCCTTTTGTCAGAAATAATTGCCGAAGATTGCATTTTTTCCTCCTGTGCTTGTTATATGAGAGCAGTGTGTACAAAACCTTCACCTCTTACAAGTAACTACACTTATCTTTTTTCCTAAATCCAAGCGGCAGACCTCTGGTGTGAGTGTAAGCTATGGAGAAGAGTATCCCCACTCAATTCTTTTCATCAGCATCTCATTAAAGTCATTATCTCGTATTTTGTTATAAGAAATATACCCTAAAACTTCTATTCACGAGCAGTATTTTGTAGATAATATTAAATTGTTGTTATAAATATATAAACGATCTACCCTTTGTCGATAAAAATACTTAGTGAAGAGAGAGAAAAAGAGTGAGCTGACAATGTGCGTGTTCTAATGCATGAATGAAATTAGGAGTAGAAGGTTGTCATAGATTTCACACATACGCAGATAATCCTTATTCTGACCAAGACCGTATCCAAAAATTTTAGTACCTAAGGCAAAAATGTATTATGACGCTCCCTGACATAAAAAATATTATTTTTTAAAAATTATTATTTTAATTATTAATTATGTATGCAATATTTTCTAATTAAAACATATAAACGCCTTCCTAGAATTACAATATACTCCCGTTACCACATTTCCCGTCCCTTTGTGTTTTTAACTTCAGGCAACAACCTAGTTTGTAACAGCCTCTGTACGGCCTTGCTTTCATCATTCATGACTTCATCATTCATTTTTTTAATTAAAAAAAGTGACGACGCTGTCATAAGTTCTGTGTCGCACCCAGGACCCCTTGTACATCGATGAAAAGCACTTTCATCTTTAATGATAATAAAACTGCTTGTTAACTCTTGTTCCCTCATTCTAGGTTTTATTTATGGTAAAGGATTTCATATAGCTGGGCGAAACCGTTTAAAAAAAGACATTTTCCATTCCGGAAATAGAAATCAAAACATATTTACATAATGAAGAAGGACAATTTTATTATTAGTGACTATAAAACTGCCTGCTACTAACAAGGGAACCCCTTTCGCTGTTCACTGCATTTAGATGTAAGACCTATAGGAGATGATAGTGCTTGACTTCCTAATCACAAGTATGTAATCATTTGTCTGCAAAAATGACATGACAATTTTTTATGAATATTTGAAGTCCAAAAATTACTTTTTTCGCCAGGTTTGATATTTTTTAATCGCACTGTATGTGAGCAAAAACAGGTTTGAAGTCTGTAAAATTATGAAGGATCATCGTATTTAACGGATAAACAAAAATTATGTCTCAACTAATCCAAACCGTGTAAAAAAATTAATATGAAAAATGAACTTTTAGCATAGATACTTGGCGAAATTGGCGACAATTTTGAAGGCTACTCCAGGTTTTCGTTCGAGGTAGTTATTTCGTATTATCGCAGCCCATGTCAAGTTTCTTTTACATTTCTTTTTCCAAAATATTATCTCATAAGGAAAAGAAGCACATGAATACATATAAGCATGCATACATGAGTATAAATAAATGAAATGAATGAATGAATGAATGAATATATGAGATGCGTGAATATGTGAGTAAGAATAAATGAAATGTATGAATAAATGACGTGTATGAATAATGAAAAGTTGCTATATTTAGGCAACCTGGATGTGGTCATTGCATATCACATGCTGTTGCAACCATGGAATTTAAAAAAATTGTGAACAAAACTTAATAGTAGGCTATTTGAAAATGCATTTATTGTAATTAGAAAAAATGTGAACAAAATTTCATGAAATGTACTTTATTTCATGAAGTTATGTAACCATAAATTGTGGATTAATTGTTGAATTATGCTCTTTATTTAAAAATGAGAAAAATTAAACTGTGTACATCTCAGGAATGTCGTAAAAGTGATACAGTACAAAAAAAGAAAAGAGTGAAGTAAAGCAATTGATCACAGTGGGCACATTTTAAGAATGACAGATTTTTGCAATTATCTCGGCTGCAATTGTTATATTCAATTTCAAAAGAAATTTCCTCAACATTTTTGAATTTTCCGGGATCATGATTGCTATAACAGCACCTAAACCAAGCATATTGTAATATAGGGCGATATTTTTTAGACTGTAATTGATTGTGAACCAAAGAATGCATTTTTATTATCTCATTTCGATGTCGTATGTCAATATCCATTTCATCGATTGTTATTCTATCGGTTATTTTTCTTACAAATTTTTTATATTGCCGAAAGAAATAAACATCGTTGTATGAGGGATGTTGTTTTGGGGGGTATACAATTTTCCTGAAAACCTTAATAAGTGTTTGGGTTTGTACTACCTGTCCATTAGCTTAGTAAAACGCAGGAAGGAGGAGACATGATGGGTTTCATACAACATTCTACCCACTCTCTTATTTTGATTTTGTCCATTTTTCCCGACTTGGAGCATGTAATATATGTTTGGAGGTTGAAATAATTTTTTTTTTGACAGTTGGGCTAAATTTTCCCGCAGCTTCTCTTAAACGAAGTAACATTTTCCCTGTCAGTTCCCCATTCATTGATATTATTGGCATTATTGTATATGAATGTGTTCTGCCAAAATCAGACCCTATTAAAGAAAATGTCTGTTTTTCACCTTTATGCGATAGCTGCCTTTAATTTGGAAGAAAATAATTAAAACCACTTTGATCAGAGTTAAAAATTTGTTGGGGGATAATATTAGCAGTAACATTTCTCGTATGCAAAATAAATTCTATGGCACTATCTTGTATGTTCCCTATATTCTGGGTGTATATTTGAGTTATATATTTTGTTACTTTCCACTGAACTGTTTTGTTTCGGCTCTTAAAATTATCTATAAAATAATCGGAACATTTAAAATCCTCAAATCCCAACTCTTGGCATTTCAGGATCGCCCATCTTTTCAAATCTATATCATGAACAGGTAAATAATTTTCCCTAACTTTTGTAAATCTGGTTAACATTTCATTTTTTATTATTTTACACTTTTCTATATTTGTGCCCATATTTAATATATATTTTTTAAACCTCGAAATGTAAGTAGGGTATTTTACTATTGGATATCTCCTTTTTGTTTCGCGTTTCAAAATATTAAGGTAAACACCAAATGTGTATCGCTGCTATGCCATTGATATGATCGAACATGAAATAATGCTCCTAAAATTAGTAAATAACAGAACGAGCCTCTCTCCGGTAATTGACCTCCATCTCATAAAAGAATCAAACAAAAGTCATAGATAATTGACTTCATGGCACTCCGTCGTCCGAGATGTTCATTGTGAATTATTTGCTTAGGATGTAGGCATACTTCGGAAGGTTTAGCAGAAATAGACATTTCGGAATGGACATGTCTCTCAGGCAATAGACATCTCGGAGACTGCTCTTCCTATCCCGGAGTTCGAAAAGATAGAAAACCCGGACAGATGAACTTCTAGTGGGCATCAGGACTGTCTGAAGAGTTTTATCCATTGCCGGGCAAAGATTTATTACCTGGACAAAGTCCAGTATTTTTTTAAGTGGCCTTCACTTACGAAACATCAAGGGCCAAGAACAGAAATAGAAACATGGTGAAAAGAGACATGTTCCTTGTCAATTTCTTTGTTTGTTTATCCGTGACAGTAGTTATAGAGGCTAAATGATGAGCTTACTCTTTCTCATTATGTCTATTTCGCAGTGAAATAGAGTTCAGCGTCCATTTCATTTGGAGTCAGCGCGAAACATTTTAACCCAAGTTTTGATAAAGAGGATAACCCAAATAATTCAAACGGAGATGCAAAAAAATATAGACGTCTAAAATAAAAAACTTTGTGATGAAACTTTTTTATTTTTTAATCAATATGTAGAAGTTTGAATGAAATTAAAAGTAACATTAATTTACTGGTATTTGTAAAAGCTGGGGATACAATAAAATACCAGATATGAATAAAACGTTTATGAATACAAATTAGAAGAAAATGTACCATTGTTATAGAAAACGACGGTTTTTAAAATCAAATACTTTCTTGGTTCTGCCCTTTCTATTCATGTTTTTATTGAAAATGGTAGTTGAAATAATTTCTTCACCTATGGGTGTCGGGAAGCAGATTTTTCAAAATGATGTTCTATCTCAAGTGGCTGAAGATTTTTGAAAAATTTAAATACATATTTCACATAGACACTTCTATCATCGTGATAAGATTTCAGTGAATTTTTATCATTATTTGGTTGTTGAGAAAGCGTTTATACATTAGAATTTGATTTAAATAAACGCGCACAATTATTGATTTCCAAGAGGCTTTAAATTTTTTCTTGGAACAATTACTGAAATCAAAATAAAAATTTGAGCTATAAGATAGTTTTCCCAGAATTTTACCGTTAGGACCAATAAGCTCTTTTAAAAATAAGAGAAAGAAATGGAACTGGCTAAGAGAATATATATTTTCACATTATGTAAAACTATGTAGAAGTACTTGCAAGCTACATATGTAAGGTATATAAATATTTCATTAAAACCTGCAAGGACTGATTTACTGACAGAGCAACTACTTACATATAAAGCGTCTTTGAACTATGTTAGTTATCAACAAGGATGAGACCGACAGACCGAAGGGATCTCCGAAGCCATATATTTATATACCATCATTGTTACTGGGATTAAACCCAAGCCCAGCAAACAAACAGCCGGTGATCATAGCCACTGAACTACTGAAGCTCGGTTTTGCGGGCACAAAATCGCGAATTCTTCGTTTTCATAGCGACAGAAAAATTACGGACAAGATTTTTCCTTCACCTACGTTTATTGTTCAATCTAGTGCTGTATTTTATGAAGAAGAAAAAAAAAGACAACATCCGGAGTCGAGCCGGGGATTCTCCGTTTGAACTAGAGTGATTTAATCAATTGGGCGACAGAACGCGGGAACAATGCTCCTCTTTTTCATACTTAAGGTTCTGAAAGATATTATGACCCGTTGCAGAGAGAAGAAACACAATTGCAGTCATTGTGTAATCCTTGCGAAGGACTAGAATATTTTTTGAAATCTTAAACACGAAGATAAGGAGCATCGTTCTCGTTTCTCGATAGCTCGGTTGGTTTAGGCACTCCGATTAATAGGAAGAGTCGCCGGTTCGACTCTGAGCTGGGACGGTGCTTCCTATTTTTCTTCATAAAAAACAAAACAAGGAAAACAAGCAAGTATAAAATAGCGATTAAGGTCGATATTTAAATTTAGCAGGTTTCAATTAACATTGAATCTGTTATTGTTTTGCTTTTTAAATAGATTTTAGTGAGTTAAAAATTTAAATTTGGCGAATTGAAATTTGACGAGTTGTACTTTAATTTCAACTTCCAAATCGCCAATTTCTAACTCGCAAAACTTCCAAATTCCAACTGGTAAAAAATTTGGTGAGTTTAAAATTAAAGCTGGAGAGTTGACATTCGATGAGTTCGAAGTTGGCGAGTTGTCGTTTACTTCCCAACTCCAAATCGCAAATTTGCAACTCGCAAAACCTCCAAATTCCAACTCGCCAAAATTTCGGCGAGTCGAAAATTCAAAATTGGCGAGTTTGAACTTGCCGAGTTGAAACTTGGTGAGCGGTGGTTTATTTCCAATTTCTAAATCGCCAATTTTCGACTCTCAAAAAACTTACAAATTCTAACTCGCCAATAGTTTGAATTCGACGAGTTGTAGTTTATTTCCTAATTCCCAATCATCAATTTCCACTGTAATTCAATAAATATTGAAACGGTTTCAAAATTTTGAAATGATTTCAATACAATGTTTTAGATCTCGCTACTAGGAATTTATTTAACTTCTACCCCATATTTATATAGCTAAAGAATGATCCGCTCAATTTAAAATTTTGTATCTGTATGTGACTCATTGACGCGACTCGATTAAAATAAAAATCGAAGCTCTAGCTCCTATAGAAGTGTAACTGGGCCGCGCATGCGCAGATCGACTGTAATTCAGAAATTCGTGGCGAGAATAGCTGTCTGATCACCTTATCCAAATATGAAAATTTTTGCCCGTCATTAACTAATAGACATCAATATTTATCAATTTGGCCCCTAGGGACTAAATTTTATGAAAATCAATTCATAACTTCCAACTGACAAGGGAACCCACAGTGAGTACCCCGCAGATTTTGATGAAAGTAGAGCAAAAATAAGAAAACACGTGTCTCGGAATTC
>QLNU02015360.1:279403473-279429784 GCA_006491805.2 Dysdera silvatica
GTGTTTAAGTTAAATGTGCTTCTGCTTGATGACGTTCACTTTACCATAAAATTAATATTCTAGTTACATTTCCAGTTTCATTTTCACATGCAATGCTCCTTACTAAATTTCGTATTTATTACGCTGATTGTAGTCATGTAGACAGTCTCTTTAATTTATGTCGTTGATAATGAGCGTAGAGGGCCAAAAATTTCCTTGAGCTTGCGAAATTAAAATTGGGAAAATGTAGTTGTGGTTGTAACGTTATTAAAAACGTTCCGTTTGAAAGTTGAAATAATAACACGTCAATGAAAACGCTGCCATGCAGAAAAGAGAGCTATATAATACAATCTAACAAAAGGTATAATTACATCAAATAAATGACAAAGTGCATTTTTTTTATTTCGCACTAAATACACTACGCCGAAAAATATAACCGCATTCCTTAGATTAACAAAATAATTTTTTGAACGACGTTACACATAATTTTTTTTTTAAATTGGGAGACATGAAACCCTAATACCAAAATTTGAGGGGACGGGTTCCTCCTGTCCCCCCACCCCTTGCCAACGACGCCCGTGGCGAAAACAGGTTCGGGAAGAAGGTTGAATCGCGAGAATGGCAAATAAATTTCGTTCAGATACGCGTATCGCGTACACGCGCCTTCTTCATATAAAAGGGGCCTTAATCAATTCTTGCAAGTTGTGTCAAATTTCTATAAAAATGTGGATATGACAATAGCTATTGCAAGTGGTATTTGTCAATAGTTCACACCACTGTTTAAATTATGAAAGAAATCCAAAGACAATGATAAATACATTACCAGTACAGATACGGCAACTCTTATAGAAGTATCCCGTACTCCAGGATGGAACATAAGGTATGTCCCACCGAAATAAAGCCACCGTGATTGTGTGCCATAACTGGACACAAAACAAACAAAAAAGAAAGGAGCAAATATATTAAGAAAGTCGATATACAAATACATATTTACAAGGAATAACTCACTCCCTGCCCCACCTGGGCAGGAAAAAAAAAATTAACATGTAAAAAAAGAGGGGAAAAAGTGTCCCGCCGAAATAAAGCCACTACTGTTAATAGTCAATATATCCGCCATGATTATATATGACTTGAGAAACACGATGTGGCATATCATTTACCAATCCCTGGAGAACAGTGGCATCAATATTATCCCAAGCTTCAGTGATGGCAGCCTTCAAGTCTGCCACAGACTGAAACTGTTGGTCATTGGCATATACAGCCCTACTGGGACTACTCCACACATTTTCTTGGGAATTGAGATCAGGGGAAAGGGCGAGTCATTCCATGACATGTACCCCATTATGCAAAAAACATTCACAAGAGGGTTTTGCAACGTGAATGCGGGTGTTATCTTGCTGGAAAATCCAACTTGAGCCACTAATTCTCTCTGTAAATGGTATTAAATGGGCTTCTAGCATTTCTTAGTAATCGGTAGCCTTTATGCGGCCTAAGGGAAAAGCCAGCTTAAGTTTGTCACCATAGCCAAAGCCTCCCCACACCATTAATGAGCCTGCACCTTGCTGTCTTTTAGGGAAGATTCCTTCTTCTTTCCTCATATCATGCCAATAGAATGCAAGGCCGCCTGGGTCATCAAAATTAAGTTTTTTCTCATCTGAGAATATAACACAATGCCACTGGTCCTTCCAGGTTTGATTATATTTGGCCCAATCTACTCTCCTTTGCTTGTGGATAGCTTTCAACATGGGCTGCTGTTTCCTTTTTTTATATTGGAAGTTTTTTGTATATTTTACAATCCGTGACAGGGTTGATTTTGTCACAGGGATGTTATCCTCTTTGGCCAATTGTCTGAGGGAAATACCACCTTGTGAAAGACGATGCACAATATCTCTTTGCTGCCTGGAAGTCATTTTTCTGCCTGTACACCTCCTTTTTTATATCTGTACGTATTGCCCTGATTCACAAAACTGTCTATTACGGTTTTAGATCGTTTGATTTGCTTAGATATTTGTCTGTGTGAAAGACTTTGTTCCTTAAAAGCTGTTAGCTGGCCTTTCTCGAACTCTGATAGCTGGGTTCGTTTTCCCATTGCAATACTGCAGGAGAAATAGAAAATACAACCTTCTGAAGTCAACATTCGACTGGGATAGAACAGGTAAGTTATTTGACAACTTCCTGACGTCATAAACCTGTTTACCTGTAGCAGCTCGAATATTGAGAGTTACCCAAAACACTAATAGGGATGGTGGCTTTATTTCGGCGGGACACATTTTCCTCTCTTTTTTACACGTTCATTTTTCCCCCCGCCCAGGTGGGGCAGGGAGTGAGTTACTCCTTGCAAATATGTATTTGTATATAGACTTTCTTAATATATTTGTTTCGTTCTTATTGGTTTGTTTCGTGTCCAGTTACGGCATATAATCACGGTGGCTTTATTTCGGTGGGACACACCTTACATGGCCTATAAAATCTATAAAATGATCCGTTACTAGAGAGATAGTTAAAAATACAAAGTATACAATAAATTTTCAAAAGATGTGCACTTTGACACAAGGCATGTCAATGATAAAAGTATATTTACTGAGGAAAAATTAATGTAGGGGAACCACAATTCCTACACGGTTCTATTTAATTCAAAATTAATAATGACATTGTTAGTAATAACACTTTATTCAATATTCAATATATGTCGATAGGTATTATTAGCAGCGGACATGCTTTTAGGAGTAGCAGGAGTGCCGTGAAACTTATCTCCATAGGCAGCAAGAAATTTTGATATAGAATTTTATATTTTGCATATGAAAATCTGCATAGCATATAGATTTCTAAGGTAATAGAACACTCCAACAGCGGTTTTCTTTATCCACCATATCCAAAGTATTGCAACGAGAGGCGTTAGGGAGTTTTCGGATTCCACAACCGTAATTCTTGATGTATTATACTATTTTTGACTGAAAATAATTTGGGGAATAATAAGATCATTATACGCTATGTATGTTCCAAAATAGCTCATTTGTACATAAGGAAAAACATTCAATATCGTTTTATACATGTATATACATGTACAGCGCTATATACATGTACAGCGCATGTACAGCGTATTGCGCTAAAACGACTTGCATTCTATCACTATATCCTATTCTTGTTCATATACAGGGTGTATACAAAATGGCGGAAAAAGTTCACTACACGATTCCTTGTGAAAAAAGGAATAAAAAATGTCCAGTGTAATTTTTGCTTAAAATCAATATTTAATAAGATAATTAAGGCCAAAGATGAACGAATCACGCTCCAGACACGCCCATCATTAGAAAAGCAAACCAAAGAAATTCTTGGAGAGGCACGGCTAAGCACAAATGATCTTATTCGTTAACTTCAAACCTGAAAATTTAGTTGCGTGTCCAAATACGTCATTGGAATTCCGAAGTATGGCAACCTAGTGAAGGTTTTTTCATCTCCAAAGAAAGCCAATGGAATACCAATCTTTTTCTAAATCTGGTAACTTTATAAAAAATGTATCCTTTGGCATAGGGAGCATTCAAGTATTACGTAAGCACCTCTAGGTGGGGAGGGGGTGGCCCTTTTGCTTATTTTCCTATGTTAGCCAATATTAATTTTTGCTTACCAATGGGGGTGGTGTTGAAAATGGCCAAAATATTGCTTACGTAATACTTGAAACCTCCCATAGCCGCTATGATGGGGTTGGGGTAATTTCTTTATGAAGAGTGAGAAGAAGTACGGCAATAAGGAAGGGGAATAGCCATTTTGAAGCCATCTGCCCCTTTTCCCGGCATTTAATCCTGTTGTTTTTGTATTCGCATATCATATGACAGCAGTGGCGTACTGATTACCTCTGCAGTAAGGAAAGCCCGAGAGGAAAAGGACCCAGTTCGTCATTGTTCATTTTCCACAAAACTTATAGTAAGTACTTTGAGAAAAAAAAAAATATCTATTATTTTACAATTAATGAGGCAAAAATTAATCATATGAAATTTTCTTTAAAAAATGAAATAGCGATCATCAGTTTCCAAATGGAAGGAAATAGCCTATGGCAAACTCAGAAGCAGCATGAACCTACTCTAAATGGGGAGGGGGGAGGACATTAGCAACTCGGTACCGCCAATGAACTTGGTAAACCAAATGACTTTCAATTTTAGTTTTGTTTAAAATATCGGAAAATGTGCACGTCGCGGACAGTGGCGGATTATGTATTTCAAGGGCAGAGGCGCGGGTCTAGAGTTCACTTTACTATACCGTTGTTAGCAAATATATTGCAAGCCTGCCAGACTGGCACGCGAAGAAATGTCGCTGGGACGCGGCTACTTACAAAATAAGAAAAAGTTACTATTAATTATAATATTTTTCCCACAACAAAGAAGAAAAGTGGTTGAATCTAGTGGCAAACTGCCCATTCCGATCCGTATACTTCCCATCCCTGGTATGAGTGGTTTTGCACGAGAAATCACCAAATCTAGTGTCTGCTATTAATTATGACGTAAATGAACTAACTTTTGGGTGGAGTTCCAACCCCTTGAATTTCAAGTAACACGTGACCTAAGCAAGTTTTTAAAAACCAGTGAAATCTTCGCTTCTTATCTCTCTTCATAGAAAAGCTGTACATGCGCGAACACATATGTTATTGCACTAAAGTTACGCTAAATGGGTTGACTTTGCCTTATTATTGGTTCAACTATGATTTGAAATAACTTATTAAATATTGATCTTAAGCAAAAATTGTACTGGACATTTTTTATTCCTTTTTTCACAAGGAATCGTGTAGTGAATTCTTTTCCCGCCATTTTGTATACACCCTGTATATTTATTGACTAGCCTATGTCCGTGTAGATTATTCATTTGTGTCCTAATAGACTATTCTATATAGACCACCTACAGATTTCTTTCATATCCTCATATATACGCGTCCTATGCATGGCATCATCAGTGATATTTATGGAAATGATTCAGTTTCTAGATTTTGGAATTTCATTGGAGCAGTATAGCCCAGATGCTCTTGCGCCATAAAAAAGCCAAACAAACAAACAATTTCAGATCTAGAGTAAAGATCTTCCGTTCCAGTTGTGCCTGTTTCTACATTTTTCCTATTTTATATGAGCAATTATACTTTAAAAATATTATAGCTAATGTTGTTTAATACATGTGTGGTGCAATCTATTCCACAAAGTAAGCAATTACTTAACACCTCACTTTGTAGGTTTTACGAACTGTTGCCACTAAATTCTCTAACTCAGTATGTGAATGATTTTGCACAACAGTGGTCTAGTGTGCCGCATTGGGAGTAAATCTCTCTCATTTAAACTTCTTTTTGTATTTGCTATATATAATTAATTTCAGAAAAAATTTAAATTAATCATGTTTTGAATGATTTGAATTATGATGGCATCAGTTTTGGAAATTTAGTAAAAATTAATAAGATTCGATGGATTGCGATTGAATGCTGCAATCATATTTACTAACATTACTTCAACTGGGAAAAAGGGGGAAAATTATAAATTTTTCCATTTGAAGTATTACGTCTTTGGGGAAAATTAATGGCCATAATCTTAATTTGTCAGTGAACACCAATACGATATTTATTCAAAGAATCAAGGAGGGTTGTTCCGTTTTGCCCGCAGATATTCTTATGTGAACGTACACAGGTGGCTTAAATTCATTGCAGTTGGGAAATTTGCAGTTTTTCCGCCGTTCTGAGTATTTGATGACTTGTCGAAAGTTGGGCTCGTAAATCGAATTGTTCTTTGATGAGATTTTCATTTCGTTCATATGCAAGTTATGAGTCTATGCTGATATTTTCCCAATAGTAGGTAGAAAGTTGACGGGTCGATAATAAACTGCAAATGGTAAATGCTTATTAGATTTCTGAACCTATGCACCGTTTATTGCTTTTTAACCTAGTGGAAATCAATGATGCGTGCGGATGGCATTAAGACTTCTGCATGATAGTAAAACTGCTGTTTCCGAAAATTAATTCGATACCAGATTCGTTTCGAAATATTTATGTGTAGAGGAGTTCAAGACTTCTTGAAGAATTTTGAAACTTTCGAAATGAGAAATGACTAGAATACCATAACAAAAATGATTTGCTGTATCAATTATCCTTTATTTCAGTACGTGCTATGTATTACCAAAATTATCCGAAGTCATATGAAAATCCGCATGCTTTGTCCAAAGATAAGCAGATATATCCATATTATAGCAGTATTACGAATTTGCGCTTGTGATAGCATTATGGCACAAATTTTTGCCTCTTTGAACGAGACAGACCTGCGTACCATATTGGGTACTGTGAGTATGAAGACATTTTTGGGCAAAGAGTTATGAATGATATAAATATTTGACGAGCCCAGAATCACGATCTCAAATTCTTAAAATGTTTCAGGGACAAGTTAGATGGCAAATTACAATACCGAACAAAACAGATGATCATTGAACGCAAACACTAGTATACATATTATCTTTAGCAGGATTTGGTTGAAATTATGTATAGAAGATTTGCCCATGTCAATGAAGTTTACGATTTTGCCGTTTGTATGTCTGGCGTCTTTTGCCGCCTAACCTTAAACGTAACTAAAGGCATAACAGATATTTTGACGCTTTAGTAAAATTCTTAATTTGACGTCCCTAACGGTTATTTCAAATTCGTGTTTGAGCAAGCATTCGTAAATTTGCCGTCTTTTCGGTCTCTCTCTCTCGAGGCGGCGCCATTGACAACTCTCTCTTTTCGAACGTCTAGTTACGATTCTGTACATAACAATTCGAAATTAATTCAACTAGCCACCAAAAAATTCAGCCCCGCCGTTGCAAATTCCTCGTCAGCAAACTGTCGTCGAAATTTTGCCCCCGTAATTTATAGCCTACATAGCGTATTGGTAAGTCCGTCACTGGTCAAAAGTTGTCGTTGTGGAAAGGTAGGCAAAAGACGATCTGCGTCCACACTGGCCCGCGGAATACATTTAGCCAGCCTCAGCCATGAAACGCGTGGCCCAAAATATTTATACAAATACATAACCAAAGTCAAATTGACCCATATTTTCAAATTGCAGCTTTCGTTACAATTTGTATATGAATTATCCACCTACATCGATTTAAATATCAAATTCGATAATTCTGTGGGTAACTAATATCATAAATAATATACTTAATGATTTAAAAGTAGTAAATTGAACTGTATTTAATGGGGTTCGTATAATATGACATTGGTCAATACGTTCAAAGCATTGCATACTTACGTTTTACCCATGAACTACTTACTAATAGAGACTTAATCGGTGAATAAATTTATTAATATATTATATATGCTAAGAAATAATGTATATGTCAATAATTATCATGAAAAACTTGTTACCCAAAATATTGACACAAATGCGTACCCAGGTTCAAATTAACCCCTACTTTTAAATTGCAGCTTTCGTTACAATTCATATATGAATTATCCATCTACATCAGTGGTTCCCAAAATGGCTCATGCTGATCCCCGGGGGTCCTTGGAACCGCTGAGGGGGTCCGTGGAAAACGTCAAAGGGTCCATGAACGGTTTAATATAAAATAATTTTGACCCATTTTCATTATTGTGAAAGTTAGAAATGAATATCAATAAATAAACTGCAGAACTTAATAAATAAATTGTAGAATTTAAGTACCGAGAAATCAAGGAATTCTCAAGAAGCTTTACGATTCTGGAAAATTAGGAAAAAAATCAGGGAATTAAGCTAAGTTACTTACATAATCAGGGAAATTTCAGCTCTTGCGTTTCCCGTAATTTCGACATGAAGTACCGCAGTCAAGCTAATTACCCAAGTTTAAGATGCCAACAATTTGATAAGTTCAAATAAGTCAATACCAAAGACAGCTCTTTAATATTGGTTGTAATCAACTAACGTAAATAATTCACGTACTTCCACATCCTAGTTCTTTCTACACCAGCCAGTAATAGAATTCCAATAAAAGCCTGAAATTTTTCAATTTCTACAACTCTCGATGATACTCGTTTCTCTTCGACAACTCGCTTACCTTCCCGATTTCCAGATACATATTTCGTCAAGAATGTTTTGTAGAATGAAATAATAATATGCATTTCTGGCTGTTGTTGTAGTTACGTGTTTTATAGGTCCAGCGTGAAATGAAATTATGTTATGTTCTCGACTCGGCCTTTGGGTATAAGGATCTGCTGCCCATTTCGTACCCGATTTAGCAGTTCTTTCATTTGCTTCTTCCTGCTGCTCACTCAACGATACCACCTCTACATCATCTACCAATGCATTGTTGTCATTCTTGCTATTGAAACAATCATCATCGCTGCTAACTTCTTGTTCTTGAAGTGGAAGCGGGGACTCCACATCTTTATTCTCACTTGAGGTCAATAAAAAGTCAGTTTCATTCAAGAGATATGATTGCTCAGCCAAAGTTAATCCGCCCATTCTAGACATCTACAACAAATGTAAAAAGATTGCATAATAACAGAACATAATTTGTCAATTTCAATAAATAAAATGTATATTATATTATAATTATGCATTTGAGAAATAACAGACTTAGTAAAACTTCAACATTTTGTGCAGATAAAACATTTTCTAAAGAATTTTCCAAACCAGAATAAGTAAAAATTTATATTTTTGAGACTAGAAATTTTAATGCACAAACAAAATACTTTTTTCCTTAAAAAAAGTGTAATCTAAATTTATAAATCGATCGAAACCGAACAGATGAAAAACGTGCTACTAGCAAAAACGAGCTCCTATCGAAAACGTTTGTTTACTTTCTTAACGGGACTAAACAGGCTAAAGGTAATTGAAAAACTGTCCTTGGATAGTTGTTTACACGCTTGCTGAAAAATTATGCTGAAAATTTTAATTACATAGCTTTAAAACTTGTACGATAGTCATACTAACGAATAAGGCTAATTGGACCCTGGTCAAGCATTAATGGAGTAGTGGTGTGAAAATCGAAAAAAAAAACCCGAAAAGTAAATATAAAACTTGAAATGCAGTTTTAACTCCGTTCACAGGTATATCAACCTTAAATGTCACAGAAAAGTACGTAGTATTTTAAGCAAAATTCCAAGAAAACAAAGAAACAAACCGTCACAAGGTCAATTTGACCCTGGTTACACATTCTAGGGATAGTCTTTTACTTTTCTGCCAAAAAATACATATTAGATAGGTAATTTCAACCTGGAATCAAATTATATTCAAAGAATAATAGTATCATAACTAATTATATTAGGTACATATACAAAAAATATAATGAAAACAGGTGTCTAATTGCTTGAAATAAAAATGTAAGATTGAATAACACAACACATGATAGTTAGCCATTTCATACGTGAAAAAAAGAAAATTTTCATAAAAGAAGTAAATCGACAAAAACAGTGAAATATATACTATATTCATGTTTATAAAAATTGCAACACCATGAAGGACTCGTCCGAATTGAATGAAATTTAATGTACAAACGACCTGTGTTGATACAAATAAACGATTACAAATACAAAGCAAAAAAAAAAACCAATATTACATGTCGAAAATCAGTATTTGGTGAAGCCACCAGGCGCTACAAAAATGCTTGTACACAACATGGCATCGAATTAAACAGATTTTGAATTTCTATCTGAGGAAAAGCATTCCATATTTCTTGTATCCGAACCCAAAGTTCAGCTTTATTTGTTACGGGACGAGCGTCACCAGCGAGAACGCCGGCCGTCGAAACCCCAGACATATTCATTAGCTGTCATATCAAGTGAAGAGGTTGGCCAAGGAAGAAGCTATATCTGTTGTGATGAAAAGAAGTTTTGAACATTCCTGGCAATATGTGGACGGGCATTTTTCTATCCAAATTCAGCTTCAGAAATGTGTAGAAGGAAGGGTATTACTTTGGGCTTCAAAACTTCATTGATGTACCGGTTGCTGTTAAGATTACCCACAATTCGTAGCAGCTGAGATCGTCCATGATACCTAATGGCACACTCGACCATCATACTTGGCGTTTGTCCAGTCTGGTGGTGGATAATGACTCCTAAAAGTAGAGTTTCACCACTATAGCACCTAGTGCAGATACAGCCATCACTGTACTCCAAACTGAAGCGGGATTCGTTGGAAAAGATTACTTGTTGCCAATCGGCATGCGACTGTCTATGTTGCTGAGCCTATTGTAGCAGCAGGCGCCGATGGTTTTGTTTCAGGTAAATCCTGCACACAAAAATTCTTGCACGCAATCCACGTTGCAGTAGACGCCGAAAAATTATTGGAGCAGGCAATGGCACACCTGTAGCAGTGCTACAGCGTTCTGCCAAATGTTGAGATGCGGCTGTATGGTCAGTCACTGATATGTGGATGAGACATCGAGCATCCCGTGCTGACGTAACATTTATTTGTCCACTGCCAGATTTACAACTCGTCCGGTTCTCTTCGGCCCACTCTTTCAACACTCTCATCACTGCCGTGGTATTGCGTTCCATACAAGCAGCTATGGCACGATAAGAAAAAAAAACTTCTACAAAGACCGATCATTTGTTCATTCAAACTCCTTAACTTGATCATATGGCGCCCTCTGTCGTCGTAGAAACATAGTGTCCTCTTATGAAACATTTACCGCTGACGGGCACCCATAGACAATTTTCAGCATCCCGCTGAGATTCTTTATTTATAAGGCTTAAACAGTAGCTAAGAGGGCGATACTCAGTCCACGCATGCATGGTGACTATGAAATTCTAATCATTTACATGGCACCACCTTGCATTTGCTGTGAGTTTCATCTCAATCACGTTATTCCTTCATGGTGTTGCAAATTTTAAAAACATGAGCATATTAAAATGACATATAAAAAATTAAATTTTTAAAATTTTAATAAAATTTTTACATACCTTTATATAATAATATCATATTTAATCTTGAACCCCCACGATATTTTTAACCGTAATTAAACCACTCCGAAAATGAACCTATCCAGAAACAAATACTATCTGTACCCTGTTAATCCATTTCCAGTATTTTCCAGGTTCTTTTTTCTAGCATAAGCGCTGCCATCGGCAATTTCTTGCGACCGTCAAACCTAAGTTTTCAATAATTCATCACTTCTTGGTAATTTAAACGGAAACCTGGTCTTGAGAGATTTCTAATTAGTTAACGTTGCTTGTAAAATGTAAAGTTTTCTAAAATCAGAATAAAGATTAGAAAACGTGGATGCTTATTTATAAATTCGAAATTATTAGAACCTCCTAATCTCTAATGGAAAGCTCATTACTTACAATAATGAAATAGTAATCGCAGCCCGATGAAGAATTACCTCGTGTCTGGTTATGTCAGAGAAAATATCTGCCATAATTTTCTCCGGCTACGGAGATTGGAAAGTTTTGCGCATTAATGAAGCCATCGTAAAACTTGCAGCTGAACGTATATAATTAAATTAAGCTGAAATAAAATTTAGCTTATAAAATAATGATTAATAAAATTAAGCTTGAAAAGTAAGATTAATTTTTAGCTTAAATATTCTACACAATACTAATGATTTAGGATAGTACTTTAGTTTAGATTGGGTTTTTCAAAACAGCCAAAGCAAAACTTTTGTTTACAAAAGCTATTGCATTTAATGCCACTAGAATTCAGTAACTAAATGCCCAAATGGCCTCGGAAGTGGGATATGTACTGCCTTAAAATGGAAAAATTTTAAAATGTTAAATACTGGTATTAAACTGTGCTAGTTTTTTTTTTCCCCACCTTCAATTGCTGTTGTCTTCTCATACCCCACCAAACCCCATTTACGACGAAAAAATAAGGTTTTCATTTGAGACTTTAACGAAATTACATGCAAAAATGTAATATCCGTAACATTGCTATTCGGTAGGTGTGCAAGGCGCGCCTAGCTCACCTAGAATGTAGGCCACTGATATATTTGTATGTGTATTGAAACTCTGTTTATTCATTTTTGGTGTAGATAATACGATATCTCACTTGGCAAATGTATTCACATATTTATTATTATGTCATATTTGAATTCACGATTTTTAAAATGGAAATTCACAGCATAGGCGTACGTAGGAACTTCGTAAGGAAGGGGTGATTATATGTTCAGTGTGGGGTTACAAAGCTACAACTCACATACACCTAGGTTAAATATGCCAAATTTAATTGCAATGGGAGGTTACGACCCCCATCAACATACCCCTGCGTACGCCAATGGTTCACAGGGCATTTAGTTAAGGAAAGTTTCAGCCCAGACGTCTAGTCCTACGTTCTTAGCTCAAACTAAAGTCCTTTATCTCACGTATTGCAAAATTGAGTATTCGTGTATTTGCTTGGCCCAGAGTTGGCAAAATTACACAACACACGTCCGTAAAGAGCAGCTTATAGCGAAGGTCGAAAGAGCAAGAAATGCCGTGCTCAGAGGTCTCGAATCAGCGACTTCTAGGTCCACATCCTAACGTTTTGTCCACTGATCCACTAAGACACAGCTAATATGGTCTTAACGTCGTACTTATAATATAGTTGTCAATTTTAAACACACTTTCTAAAACCGTAAGTTTAGAAGTTCGGTCGACAGAACGCTAGGATATAACCCTAAAGACCGCTGGAACGAAACCAGTTTGAGATTTAGTTGTTCTTTCTTCCCGACTCTTGCTACACACTGGTCTTCGCTGATTCGCATGTTGTACTGTTCAACGAATACTCTCGTTATAATAGTGATGACTCTGTGATAGGCAATAATATTCAACTCTGTAATAAATGAGTCAAATTGCTAGAGTTTAAGGCAAAAACGATGTCGAAATAAAAAAATTGTAATTAGTTGTTTATTATGTCAATATAACCACATTAGATTTTAAATTTTCTTCCCTTCCCAACCCGTGTTTTCCATAAATATCCGCGTGATTTTATTATGTAATTTGTGGTCGAGTGTCATCTGATCAGTATCTTTGAGAAAGATTACAGGAAAGAAATTGATCTATAAAAGTAATCATTTTTGTACGCACTTTTGGAAATTTTAATGACATGATTCCCAAAAGTTTTAAAATACAGGGTAGTTGTTCAGTCTTGAACTGTTTCAGTGTATAATCGAAACAATAGATGGCGCCACTAACTGGGATATTTTATTCGTTTTCTTTCTGTACTTTTAAAAGCGCTTGGTTTTAGTTTTGTAATCGGCGTCTGAATGCCTCGTTCATCGCTTAAATCTCTGAATCTTATTCCCATAATTCATTGATCCGAAAGTATATTCGAAGTTCATGTTATTCAAAGAATCAAAATTATCATTTGTTGTGAATGCATCGTGTTTGTGAAATCAAGCGTCTCTGCTAAGGGTGTCGGCTCATTGTGTAAAATCGAAATCTGTGAGTCTTGTTTTGTTAATTCAATAACCTCAATGGTTATTTATATTCGAAGTTTGTGTACTTCAATGAATCAAATTCATCATTCGTGTGTGATATGTGCATCGGTGTTGTGAATCTTATTCGAGAAAATTAAATCTCACTTTTCATTACAAGTGCTACGTCAAGTGCATTGTGTTTTTTCACCATTGGATTATCCATTCTGGTTGGTATTCGTTCTTCACCTTACGTATAGATAAAAAAAACCACCGAATTCAAGTTATGTGGTACAATTAAAGAAAATTTATACAGTCCATTTTTAAAAAAGCGAATCACCTAAAATCTCATTAAGCACCTATATGTCATTTTCTGGTCCGTCAAGCCTGGGTAGTTTCTTTTGAATAAAAGTGAACACATATATTTATACCATGCCCCGTAAAATTTCATCCACATTTAATAAATTCCAGCGGCAGTGCAAGGAATTGAAATTGAACAGGAAAATCTTTGTGTGTTAAAAAGTTTAAAAATTAAATTACAAAACATAGATTCAAATTTGATTGAGGCATATACTAATTTATCTCAAGTGGAAGCAGATGATCTGTACGAGAATTTTCCGGAAACACAAGACCTGATGACAAGAACACAGGCAGAAGTTGATTTTTTTCTCAAAGAGGAAAATTCTCAATCGAAAATTGTTGAAGAACATTCTTATGTTTCTTTAAATTTACCAAAGTTTAACCTATCTCTCTTTAATGGGAATCCAGACAACTGGTTGGATTTTAAGGAAAGCTTTACAACCTCCATTATTCAAAATAATCAGTTGACAAATTTATTGTTTGTTTGGCTTTTTTATGGCGCAAGAGCATCTGGGCTATACTGCGCCAAACATGGTAAAATCAAAGACTGTAGTAAAAACCAGTACTTTTTAAAAATTTAAAAACGTGCGTATGGTCAGCATGGTCATTTAAAATGTCAGACAGTGATGAAGAGTTAAAAGTAAGAGTGCGAACAAGTGGTTGACAAATTTATAAAAACTGCAGTATCTCCAAAGCTCGGTAGAGGGAGATGCTTCACGTTTAATAAAGGGATTTTCTATTTCAGAAGAAAATTTTTGTCAGGCCTGGAAAACTTTGATTTCCAGATTTGACAACAAACTAGAATTGCCCTTTACGTAACTTTCAAAAATCTTAAATTTAAAAGTAAATAAAGTTGTCAATGCAAAATCATTATATGATATTTTAGATACCTGCAACAAATCATTAAGAAATTTAAATACTTTGGGGTTTGAGAAAAATTCATTTGTTGATATGATATTGATTTATGTTATACAAAACAAACTTGATGATATGTTAAAAGAGCAGTAGGAACTTTTGCTTGATAGTAAAAAAATATTCCCAAATTTGAAATTTTGATTCAATTCATAAAAAAACATGCTTGTAGCCTACACGGAATCATTGTTAAAGAAGTTAAAACAAAAGAAGTGTTTCATAAAGACTATAAATCCAAATTTGAACCTAAAAGGGTTGCATTTCATAACGCACCTATTAAACAACACACTTTGTAAACTATGCAAACAAAATAATCATCTATTGCATAAGTGTGAACGGTACACACAGATGAACCTTGAGCAACGGTGGTATTTTGTTCAAAATCATAAACTTCGTGTAAATTACATCAGAGCCAATCATTTTTCTAACAAATCTTTGATCACAACAACATGTAAATCTTATAAGAAAAGACACCAAACTCTTCCTCATGACTTTAAGCCATATTCAGAGCATGTTCTACCATCCCTGGCTTCAAACACTCCTCAATGTCAACCAGTGAGTGAACATTAACTTGACTCAACCCATGCACAGAGCTTTTCCAGTCAAGTAAATAATAATGTTCTTTTGTCAACTGCCTTAATTCGTGTCGAGAATTCCAGAGGAGAATTCATCCCCATTAGTGCTCTTATTTACAATGGTTCACAAAGTTCATTAATGTCAAATGATGTGTGTAAAGATTTAGACCTCCCCATTACACCCACCTCATTAGTCATTTCAGGGATTAATGACTCGGTTGCAGAAACTCAGGCAAGCCTCAGTTTATAGATTCCATGAACACGAACCGTATAGCTAATCAAATGCACCACAGAAATAACTAAATTGCACACAATAATTAAAATCCTCATTAAAATGATAAATAAACTGTTCATTCAAGCTGAAGATAAATAACGTTGAACATATATTATTCCCTCCTGTTCTTTGGTGTCCGATGATAGATTAATCGTTAAGTTCATGTTTTATATTTCTTTCAAAAGCGACTCTTTACTCTGCGTCATCATGACCCCTTTGAACCGGACAATAGATGGTTTTCTGAAATATAAACGAACGGGGGGAGAAGTAGCGAAATATTATCTACCACACATTGACCAACTCACATGATAGTTTCCATCTGTTATAGCAAAAAACCGTGTGTAATTTATGTATAAGTCCCCAGTTTCAAATTAATAATTAGTTACATAATGTAAACCTATTTTGGTAAAGATAATAAAATTTTTGGCGGGCGATAAATCGCCCTGGCAGGCAGGCAGACAGACAGACAAACAGACAGAAAGGAAGGATGGATGGAGTATGTATGTATGTATTATGTATGTGTGTGTGTGTGTGTGTGTGTACATATGGTTACTGCATATATCGTGTAAGTAAATGCTATTTATATCCCCCCCCACCCTTTGGGAATACCAATCAACGGCTAGAATGTCTTTAAAAATATTTAATTACTTTAACTGATCTTTCATTTGGAATAAAACAAATCGTTAAATATATTAATTGGTGGTGCTCTCATTACTTATTTTAAAATTTAATGATGCAAAATAAATGGTAAAAGCCAAAAAATTTAATCAAAGTAACATATTTGTTTTTTAATTTTCTACAAATTTAGTCCTTTAAGAAAATTAAAAATATCGTTTCATAGTTGTAATTATAAACATTTTTAATCTTTTTTTAAAGGCAACTAAAATTCATTCTTCATGATATTGACTTTCGGCCTTATAAATCACTTTCATAGGTTGATTTAATTAATAAAAATAATTAAATCGACGGGCGCATTTCTTGTTTATGTTTTTGAAGCTAAAAAAGTTGACAGCTTGCCTTTCACATTCTTGATGTAATAGATCAGTTGTATAATAATAATAAATTTATCAAAATCCAACAGGTTACAAATACTCTTACATTGGGAGTAAAACACAAAATTGTCAATCGGAGTATAGTTAAAACATTAAAATAAATTCATAGGACACAAACTAATAAGGAAAAAAAACTCAAAAAACTGAAGAGTAAACTTAAAAAAAAACTGAGTATAGATGAAAGAGATGTGTTAGTATCAGGATAAATACTCAATATAAATACTCAGGATATAAATACTCAATATAAATACTCAGGATATAAATACTCAGGATAAATACTCAGGATAAATTCGAAATAATATTTACTGAAAAAACATCTAAAATTGTTCCAGAAATACGAAAAATAAAATTTACCTTACAGGCAGAAATTTCAAAATTCCATGTAACATGCACGAAGTTAAATAAAAAGTTCCATTTTCTAAGGCGGAACTATTTTTTATAAAGATGGAAAAATACATTTTTTACGAAAAAAACAGTTTTTAAAAGAAAAAAAAAGACGACGTTGCCAATTACTGATCGTAATCTGGACCAGATTTGGGACCGATTATAATCGGTTTACATGATTACGATTACAATTACCTAAGTATCAAAACTTAGATTATGGTTTTGATTACGTTAGTCAATTTTTATTTTGCAATTACGACTAGAATTATTATGAATGCACATAAGAAAAAATGATTACGATTACAGATCATAATCACCATTACATGCACGCAATCAGAAATAATCAGTTCGATTACGATTATAATCATGGCGACTACGATTATAATTACGTCTATTATGATTGCGATTACCTAAGAATTTCAAAAGATTGTTATAATTACTATTAAATGAAATTTAAAAATATTATTATGATTATATTATATAACTACTTATATTATTATATAATATATACCACTTATATTTTATTTTATTATACAGTTACTTCGAAACATTCGATTAGGCTTACAGATGTGACTACGCGAAAACATAGTCGATTACAATCGATTATAATCACTTGATTACGATTACTCGGAGTCTGCTCTGGACCTCATGCAGTGACGAAAAACCAGTTTCGCTGTTAATGACAGGGGTGTGGAAGATGTTAGAAATGAAACAGTTGCCTCTGGTTAGGAGCTTGAAGGGGCGCCTGCCTATATATATATATATATATATATTTAAATAGCCAGTGTTAAAAAACAATATTGTTTATGGTGAAGGACGTCATTTTACAATTTTTCCACGGAAACAAAATTTTCTCGCCATCGAGTTCTGATGTACCTTTTCAGTAGCTCTGTTGGCAGAGCACCAAAGCGTAAATCGGGTAGTTGCTGAATCTAGGCGAGCCTGAGGCATGGTTTTTTCTTTACAAACGCTCATGCGTGTGTGAATAGTGTCTTTTTAAAGGGCGTTGATCATGATCACTATTGTCACATTTTTTACCTCGTGAAAAATTATTCTATTTTTGGTCTTGAAATGGACGTGAATTAATGAAACCAAATAGTATTTTGGCCAAAGGTAGTGTTTTTTTTTAAATGGCGTCAGTTATTAATTTTCGCCCTTTGAAAAAGTGTGAATGGGAGATCAAATAGCTTTCCTCATTCAGTGTTAAATGCTATAAGCAAATCAGTTATAGTAAAAACGATATATTATATTTTCGTAGTTCTTTAAAGATTTCGTAACTTGAAGTTTGAATAGTTTTCAGAGCACTATCCGATCCGAGTGGAGAAGGAGAATAGGCGGCTTTACCTCCCAAACAACCACTGTTTATAGTGGATAAAATAATATTTTCCGCGCTAGAGGATATAATTTATTGTAACTCCCCAATAAAGAATCTTGTTAATTTGTTTTTGTTTCCATTGCGCAAGGATCACTGAGGTCATTTGCGCCCACTGTTGTCTGAAGGATCCGAACCTCTTTCACCTAGGGAATTAAACTCGGATTGTGGATCGCTATAATAAAGCCGGCAAACTTTGTATGCCTACCAGAAACAAACCAGAGTTACTTTTACGGTCGCCAAACACATTACCATTACGCAATCGTAGGACGTAGAAAACCTGGATGCGCCAATGATCATGAATAAAGATGAAAACACTTTAGTAGAAGATACACAAGATAAAAAAAAAAAATACGGAAATACGGAAGCGTACAAGCAAATGTAATAAAATCAACAAAACTCAGAACTAAAGTTCTGTATGTCAAGCACCAGTCACTTAAGAAATTAGTACTTCCTTAGAGGTAACGCCCCGAACTTTTTCAAAAGTTTATCACAAGGCCACACAGGGGCGGACTGGGTCCTCTCAAAGGGCGCATACCTTGGGTTACGGAAGAGAGCGAGTGTTTGCCCATTCGGAGGCGCGACTCCTATCGTCCATGAGGGCGCACCGGCCCTGGGGCGGCTGGCCCCCGGCCCAGTTCGCCCCTGCTGTCACAACATATTTGGAGTCTTGTTCCAAAAATGTACAGAATTCTTATCTCCAAGACATTATTAATACACAAAGAATCTCCCAGGAAAGGAAGGAAGTATCTCATCTTTTAAGCACCATCTACTCCTTGCTTTGGCCCGCCAAGACGTCTTCTTCAAAGTATTCATATTGCACTTTTAATAGGAGTGAAACGCAAATAACAAGAGTTGGAGAAGGTATTAAAACACATAGCCAAAACTCCGGAAGATAAAAGAGGGCTAACCCAGACAGCATACTCTCAACTGCGAAAGTCTTAATCAGGGAAATATATCGAATCGTTTCCTGTCATCGTATCAAAGAGTCTCATTACCCAGGAAACAAAATATATTACCAAATTTTACTATCAACTTAGATATTAATTCCATACGGAATACGCGTGCATAATGAGAAATACCCAGATTGGAAAGTCAACTACTTCCGCCATTAGTCTTTGTTCGGAAACGATTTTAATTACAGATTTGAAAAGCCCCTTTTTACTATTCATGACATATGACTACTGATTTTCCAAAGATATAAACTCTCTGGAAGAGTTTTAGTCGAAGAAATGACAGCTTCTGAAATTAGCGACGTTAAGAAGAAAGTTGTAGAAATCACTATGCGCTATTCTGCACGACCCAAAAGATCAAATTATTAATTTGGCAATGTTTACATATAAGCTTCGAAAATAAAAGAAGTCTAAAAACTGAATCATTACGGGATAAATGCGCTCTTACAAATTTTGAAATTTACACTTTAAATTAACCAGTAGTTAATACACGACAGGTAGAGATTGTGGCAATTTTTATGCTAATACTTGAGGATGAAATGTATCTAAAGTAATTCACTTTCAGGAAAGAAAAAAGAGATGACTGTTTGTACTTCAATTAAAAGCAATTTGATTATTATGTGCTTATATTAATCATTTTAACTAATGAAAAATTCCGATTTCTTTCAAAGTGCGTAAGTCACGACCGTTATACAAATCTCACAAAATTCAAATGATCTGTCTCATCAAACATCATCATTATACACACATATAACACACTAATCACAAAATTCTTTAGTAGCACAAGTAACTAAACTATATTATCATTATTTTATTCACGGCAACGTTAGAAATATTTTTTAAATTTCCCAACAAATGCTTTATGGAAACAACCGCCCTCTAAAAAAGGATTTATATATTATAATACACTTATAAAAATTTGCAAAGATTCAATATAAGGAACACATAAAAATGAAGGACAAGTATTTTATTAAAATTTTAAATGAAAATGATTTGATTCCGATCATTTCATTCAAATATGGTTCTTTATTTTTATACATCAATAAAATTGAGTCAGCATTTAAAGTCTTGCATTAAACAATTCATAAAAGTGTGTGTATATTTTCTACTTGACGTTAGAAGAAGCATCGGAATCCGTTTCTTCTTCAATTTTGTTTTGGTATTTTCATATCATTAAAATTATTATTTTTGATACTAAATAACAGTTACACAAAAAAATAGATCTTCTGAAAGGTGGAAGGTTTTGTTAGGTAATTAATTTTGAAATAATTATATATCACATATGTATTAAAAATTTTTTCATATATTCTGTTTGTTTCTATAAACAAACAAATACGTCGTATACGAAGAGAAATTTAAGGACGGAATTTCATTACCAAGTTGGATGCAATTATTTGAAAATTACTTTCTTCCACGGAAATAAATTGAAATGGACGATTTTATTTTACAGTTTTGTAAACAGATTGAGAAATAAGAAATATAAAACAAGAATGTAAATTAATACATGCATAAGACTTTGCTTGATATAATGATTAGGTGCTATAAAATTTAATCGCTTTTAGAGACCGAAACTTTTGCAGTCTCCAGATTTAGCAAGTAACAAATGGCGAGATTTTATAATAAAATTTTTCGAAAACTTAAAACAAAATCAGCTATCAGAAATACTTTTTAATTGAGGTGAACGTGACGGAAAAAACTTTCCATCACTTAAAATCAGAGAATATATAACCGACTGAAGTATTTAATTTATATTTAAAAAAATTAATATCTATGATTAAAATACTAATATTAGTATCAATGTAAATTTTGTATATCGTCACAGTCCTAAATTTAGTTACAAAATATGGACTGATTTTCTTTCCAATTCACACCCACCTCTGAAAAGTGAAATTCTTTATTTGGTCAGAAAATAAATTATATAACATAATAGAAATAAAATACAGGGTACCAGGGAGGAAATTACATAAAAAGGTTAAACACTGGTAAAATAGCAATGAAAAAGATCACTCAAGCTTTCGGACGCATCAGCAGCAGTCCTTCATCAGGAGTAATGACGATGTTATGTTTCTGTCTCTTTTTTATACTTGAAATTTCTGGAAAACCCTTCATCAGAGTAGTCCCGCAGAATGGGAAAACCCAATGAGAACCAATGGGAGGCCTCCAATAGAATCATGGAAAAACCCAATGGGAACCAATGAGAAATCTGTACTGTGGGGCACCTTATGTTTCTGGAAGTGGTTGTGATGTATTAATGGCTTTCCCGTGTAGTTTGTAAGTTTCCCAAGATTCTAAGAAGAGTCTACTATTCTTGTTTGTGATGTGACGGTGTAGTATTTTTGTTGAGTCCCAGTCGGGTTCGTGTCCGTGTTGTAAAGCGTGTTCTGCCAGACGTGAGGCTATGTCTCCTTTCGCGAGTGCTTGTTTGTGTTCTTTTTTTCTTGTTTTGATCATTCTTTTTGTTTGTCCTATGTAATGTTTGTTGCAGTCTTTGCATGGTATATGGCGCCTGTGAGATCTTCTGGTGGAACTGGGTCTTTAACTTTTGTAAGTTGTTTGCGAAGTGTTGTGACAGGGGAATAGAATGTTTTGATATTTGCCTCTTTAAGGATGCGAGAGATTGTTTCGGAAATGCCGTGAATATATGGAATAGATATGCGGGTGTGAGATGTATTGTTTAAAGATGTACTATTGGGTCTACAGTTTCTGAGAATGAATCGTTTAGGGTATCCATTATTTTTAAGTGCCGTGTGTATGTGTTTTGTTTCTGTGTTTGAAAGTGTTTCATTACTGCAGTGAGAATTCGCTCTAAGACTTAATGTTTTAACAACGGAAGCTTTGTGGCATGTTGGATGATGCGATTTAAAATCGAGATATCTGTCTGTATGTGTGGGTTTACGGTAAACTGAGGTGAAGATTGAGTTATCGTGAGATCTGTGTACAAGAACGTCTAGGAACGACTGATTCCTATTGGAGGCCTCCCATTGGTTCCCATTGGCGTTTTCCATTCTGCGGGACTACTCTGATGAAGGGTTTTCCAGAAATTTCAAGTATAAAAAAGAGACAGAAACATAACATCGTCATTACTCCTGATGAAGGACTGCTGCTGATGTGTCCGAAAGCTTGAGTGATCTTTTTCATTGCTATTTTACCAGTGTTTAACCTTTTGTATGTAAATATAATATAATATTAATAAACACTAGAAAATTAAAACTGTCCAGTTACTATACACAGGTATTTCACTAATTCCGCAGTTATTTTTGGTATATAGTAACAAAAAGTAAGAAGCTAATAAAAAAACCAATTAAATCGTATATTTCCTCATAGCCATAATAGGTATCAGAAAGTTAAAGTTATGATAATAGAAAATAATTTGATCTATAACGACGCTTTAGAGTTAAAAAATATAGAATATTTTCTAACGGCACATCTAGTTTCAGTACTTACCCACACTGTGCGTTGATATAACAGTATTATTAATTCTGCGTAGTGAATTACAAGTTTCTTCAGAATTCTTGACCTTTGAAGACGATGACAAAATACCAAACAATTAGAAATTGGACGTGAGAAGCCAAAAAATAACGTCTTTTTTTTATGCCTTCAACGTGGTCTAACGAGAGCGTACAAGCAGATAAAATAATAAGATATGTATGCTTACATATCATAGGCGTGACGTATGGAAATTGCAATCAGCTACAGATGTTCATTAGTCAATGTTCGGCTATGATAGAAAAAATAAAACTATCTTTACCTTGTCAGTTGGATCCATAATCAGAGAAAATCTTGCATACCTTTGCTATAGAAAAGCATTACATTCTACAAAAGGGCGTCCAACATACGGCTCGCGAGCCACAATCGGGCCCGCTAACAGTGTCAATCCGCCCCGCCAGTAACTGTTTGAAAGAAGCAAAAAATTCTAAAATTTCAAAATAAAAATTTTTGATTTTTTTTTTCACAAATGAGAAATAGACAATTTTAATAAATTAGTAGTACCAATTACATTAAAAAGAAATATAAATTATTCACTCAGCTTGAAACAATGTATTATGGATTTCGTTAATTAACAGTAGTTAGGATTAGTGGTTGATTAAATTCTATCAAAGCGTTTGCACGTTGGACAGATGTTTTCTGCAATTACTCCAGAAAGAAAAATTGCAGCAATTAAGCGTGATACCTTTAGCTTTTCATGACGCTCATGGGATAAAACTCAAAGCGTTATTTCATTTATTTATTGTTCAAATATTTGCACTAAACAAACAAGGGTTCTCTGTCCTTATTCATTTGAATAGTTTATTTAGTAGCAATGAAATATTAAGGAGTTAATTTACGGTTTTAATTTTAAATGACCAGCTTGGAAACTTCATGTATACAATCGCTACCATAATGATTACTAAAGCTAATATTTTCACTTTTAGAAGTACTATATTATGTTAATTACAATTATAAAATTATTATCTCTACAAAAATAGTTTCCCTTCATGATTTTTCATTGTGTCAGTGTTTTGGGAAAAAAAATAGAATCACTTTAAGAACTGAAAAGTACTGGCAACGCACAAATATTCACAAAGTTAATGAGTAATTTCATTTTCTGTAACGTAAGAAAAAAATGCGTTTTGTGATTTATCACAATGAAATGAACGTTAAAGTTAAATGTAACACAAACAATGCGATTAAAAAGAAAGGAATATGATATTCTCTAACGTTGATAATGATTAAATTAAACAACAATATAAATCAACGTTTATTGGCGTAGTGATACCAGCGTCGTGGGTTCAGGTCCCACCGAACGGAGAAATATTTATTTTCTTTCGAACGTTTCACCATCTAATCACGCCATAACATCGGCGCTGGTATCACTACGCCAATAAACGTTGATTTATATTGTTGTTTAATTTAATCTGCGTAGTGTTCGATTTATTTAAATACATATGCTGCAACGGGCATTTCGATCAATTTAATACCAGTCTCTTTGCAATTTGGTTTAAATAGTAGTCCATGTACTACACCATTCTGCGAAATAACTGGCAACAATATATATACGTTCGTAAAGAGATTATATATTGTCCTTCGTAGCTCAGTGGGTAGAGCCTCCGCCCGGCAAGTGGAAGGTCGTGGGTTCAGGTCCCACCGAAGGCAGAAATATTTATTTTCTTTCGAACGTTTCACCATCTAATCACGCCATACCATCGGCGTTGGTATCACTACGCCAATAAACGTTGATTGATTGACATTGTTGTTTGATTTAATCTGCGTAGTGTTCGATTTATATAAATTGATATCGATAACAACAATAATTCATTTTAAAATTGGATCTACCTATACTGCCCTACACTTTTTGCTCAATGCTTGAAGTTTGACTTATCTGTTTTGCCTGAATCTGCAATATTTTAATTTTGTAGTAAATCTAATATCCCCAGGTGGGTTATTACCTTCGTAGTAAAGCTCAGTCCAAAATATCCCAAAAAGCATCGTCTTTTCATATTTAGACTATCGTCTTCTAATTATTCTTAAGTAGGTGGTCGTGAACAAAAGGTAGCTCTTGCTAGTATTTAGATATAACTAGCTCTCATAAAGACTCCGCGTTTGTGCTTTACTTTAAATACAGTATTTTGGGGAGGGAGGAGGAAGCAAGGGGTAGCTGTGTACTCAACAGGCCCGGATTTAGAATAGAAGGCGCCGTGGAAGCAGCTATTTTTTTGGAGTTATGATTACCTAATATGGAACTTAATAAAATGAAGATATATTTATGAACACATTTATTTTCTTTGACGACGACATTTTTTTTGGTACCTGTGAGGGGTGGGTCTATTAAGTGGAATTTTGTAGAATTTAAAATTATAAGAAAAAGGTGGAAGGCGCTTTTACCTAGGAAGAAGCATTCTGTAAAATTCGATGATAGACAGATTGCAATTTAAAAAAAAAAAAGTCCATACTTTTTAAAATCTTACGTCTTTAAAAATTTAGCGCCCCGAGTACTTGCCTCGTGTGAACGTTTATAAATTCGAGCCTATTTAGTATCGAAAGGCCACTTTCATCAATTATGATTACCAAACTGCCTACTATTAAATGCCCTTTTCCTTCTTTCAATGTATCGCTTCATTTGACAAATCAAAAATAATTTTTTTAAGAAGCAAAGAGGGAAAATAGATGGTACTCGTACTTCCGATATCGAACTCGGGACTCAACATGGTGTGGAAAGGCCACTTTATCGTTAATGGCCATCAAACTGACAGCGTCTTGGTTCCTAATTTTAGTATTTTTCAGTTAATACGCGTTTTGTTTCCATTTCAGTGCAAATGGTTTCTCATTTTCCCCGCCAATAATAGTGTTTTTATGGAGAAAAAGGCCTTCAGTAATATTAGTTACTATAATTATTTAAACGAGATGGAACTCAAGACGCTATATAGCTCAGAATAGCCATCGAATTCAAGACGCTATGTAGCGTCGAAAAGCCAACTCTTCATCGTTAATAGTCATCAAACTACCAGCGACATGTTCCCTTATTTTAATGTTCTTCACGTGTTTCTCAGCTAATGGGCACTCTACTTTCTGCTTGTACACAGTGGTTTCATGTGAAAAATCAAAATTGGTGATTTTAAGGGAAAACATATAAAGACGACGTTCGCAACTACGACATCGAACTCATGAGGGAAACCCCTCAACGTGCCCGACGAGGATTGGAACGTCGTTCGAAGCGTTCGAAATGTCTCAAAAAATTATTAGACCCATGTCCACCCCTTTCTCAGAATGGCCCTACATTTCGGAGATATGGCCGCCCTAAAGTCTGAAAACAGCCCTATTACAGACCTTGATATCTCATGATTCCATGGATGGATTTTAATGATCTGCGGATTTTAAAACAGGTTATCGAAAATTACTTGATACGTGTTCCAGCAATTTTCCAATGTAACTCAAAATTTTGAAATATTAACCTTCAAATCTTTCGACAAAACGGAAAAATAATCAACCCCTGTTTGGTGGTTTTTCAGCAAAACCCCGAATTGAAATTATTAAAGTTTAATAGTTTGAAAATGCGATATTTTACTTATTGTGTATTTATTAACAATAACCTTTCAATAACCTGAGCTCGGTTATATGAAACAATGCACGTGGCATGAAGGAGAGGTTGGCTTTTACATGTCTTG
>QLNU02015360.1:279429884-279448936 GCA_006491805.2 Dysdera silvatica
TCAGGAAGTTGTCGAATAACTTACTTGTTCTATCCCAGTCGAAAGTTGACTTCAGAAGGTTGTATTTTATATTTCTCCTGCAGTATTGCAATGTGAAAGGGAACCTAGCTATCAGAGTTCAAGAAAGGCCAGCTAACAGCTTTTAAGGAACAAGGTCTTTCACATAGATAAATATCTAAGCAAATCAAACGATCTAAAACCGTAATAGACAATTTTGTGCATCAGGGCATTGCGTACAGGTATAAAAATAGGAGGTGTACAGGCATAAAAATGACTTCCAGGCAGGAAAAAGGTGTTGTGCATCTTCTTTCACAAGGTGGTATTTCTCTCAGACAATTGGCCAAAGAGGATAACATCCCTGTGACAAAATCAACTCTGTCACGGATTGTAAAACATACAAACAACTTGCGATATAAAAAAAAAGGAAACAGCAACCTGTGTTGAAAGAATATCCACAAGCAAAGGATAGTAGATTTTGCCAAATATCATCAAATCAGGAAAGACCAGTGGCATCGTGTTATATTCTCAGATGAGAAAAAATTTAATTTGATGGCCCAGACGGCCTTGCATTCTATTGGCATGACATGAGGGAAGAAGAGGAAATCTTCTCCAAAAGATAATAAGGTGGAGGCTCATTAATGGTGTGGGGAGGCTTCGGCTATGGTGGTAAACTTAACCTGGCTTTCCCCTTAGGCCGCATAAAGGCTACCGATTACCAAGAAATGCTAGAAATCCAGTTACTGCCATTTGCAGAGAGAATTGGTGGCCCAAGTTGGATTTTCCAGCAGGACAACGCCCCCATTCACGTTGCAAAATTCTCCTGGGAATGGTTTTTGAATAATGGGGTGCATGTCATGGAGTGGCCTGCCCTTTCCCTTGATCTTATTTCCCAAGAAAATGTGTGGGGGTAACCTCAGTAGGGCTGTATATGCCAATGGCAGACAGTTTCAGTCTGTGGCAGAATTGAAGGCTGCCATCATTGAAGTCTGGGATAATATTGATGCCATTGTCCTCCAGGGATTAGTAAATGGTATGCCACATCGTGTTTTCCAAGTCATATATAATTATGGCGGATATATTGGCTATTAACAGTAGTGGCTTTATTTCGGCGGGATACTTCCCCCTTTTTTTACACGTTCATTTTTTTTCCTGCCCAGGTGGGATTGGGAGTGAGTTACTCCTTGTAAATATGTATTTGTATATAGACTTTCTTAATATATTTGCTGCGTTCTTATTGGTTTGTTTCGTTGCCAGTCATGGCACACAATCACGGTGGCTTTATTTCGGTGGGATACACCTTATTTCAGTTTTATACCTCCACTTCGGTATCCTCTCTTTCTCCTACCATAAAAAACCCCATCAGCAATTTAACCGAGTTAATATTTTTCGTTACGATAGAGATTAGCCTATAATGTTTCTGGTGACTTTTATTTAATAATGTTTATATTTTAAATATGTGACTCAGTTAAAAATAGGAATGCATGATTTGGAGTTCGAATTTAGGTATTCGGAAATTGACACATTATTTCGAAATTTTCTTTTCCACCATTAACTTCTAAATTGGGAACACTTGGCTGTATTCATTGCGTCAGAGAACACATTAATTTTTTTATAACTGATAAAATTTCATCACTAGTTCAGCTTATAAGGGAATATTCCGCAACCTTTCGAGAAGTACTACTCCCTTCATCAAGCGAAGTTCTTCGCTTGATAAACAGTAGTTCTTGAAACGTTATGTAATCATTCCTTATATGTTGAACCAGATAGGAAAAGTTGCTAGTCATTGTATTCTTTTGTTAATATGTCTTTAGAGTAGAAGTTTTTAGTGTTAAAAAAATTCACTTCTTTGTTAAAACCCAAACTGAACTTTATATAACATTCTACAAAGTCAGCATGCGATATATTGAAGAAAATATACAATTTTCCCGACACCATGATGTCTTTTCGATTTTAAGATGTTTATATAGATGTTATTCAATAATATTAACATTAGACCCAAAAAAGAAAAATGTAGTCAATTGGATTGAAAAACTGTTAATATTCGGCTGCGTATTGCAGCATTACTTTGCACCTGCACATCAAACGAAGATTTGTATTTTTCTGGTTATGTTTTAGTTCTTCTAGTACTTTATGAAAGTAACAGTTAACATATCGCATTTTCTCAAAGAATATACTTAATAATAGGGATACAAGTTCGATTTCGTACAGCTCATATTGACAGATGATCCGGCTTTTCCAGATTTTGTTCTTTATCCATTTTTGCATCTCATGGAAACGGCAAACAAACAAGGAAACAAACTGATTGATAGCTCTTCTGGGATGCGGAAACGATAACTAGATTCTCTTATATTTCCGTATTTTCATTACATTAGATAACAACGTTAAATAATGAGATTGAAGAGAAGCATGTCATGGTCTCTTTATTTATAGTAACTCGATAAAACATTGCAAGTAAAAGGAAATGATGGATGTGTTTAGCATTTTCTGAATTGTTTGCCGAAGTTTTTTCAGTTAACTGGCATTTTTCCGATTACAATAAAATATGATTGAAGTTTAAGTCTTTCTGAGACCTTTCAGTGAACAATTCCAGCAACGTTAGAAATTATAAATCAGGATTCAGAAACCTGTAGGCTACATGCAGTAACGGATCCACGAGGTGGTGGAGGGGGGGAATTAAGGAAATTTCCCTCCCACATCCATAAAGATGCAATGGAAATCGGTTATAACGAGCGCCTATTATAACGACCAACCGCATATAACGACGGAATTTTTACAAAAAATTTCCTATTTAATTTCTTTAAATTTCTCGTTAAATCCGTGGTCCAAAATATACTTCTTCGCTAAAAGCGGTTAAATTGAACTGTGCTTAATCATTATACCAAATAAAATCAGTATTTTCCTCAATATATCCTAAAACTCGCTAAATGCGGGTTTATGATAAGTGGGTCCTACTGTATTTTACAGTCCCCCCACCAAAAAAAAAAAAGACTCTCTGGATCCGCCTTTGGCTACATATTGCCATGCCAACCGGTATCTTCTCTCTGTTTTGTGTTCCTTGGTTTCATTAATAAAGATTTTAGTGGGAGAAGTGCGTGTGTTTGAGTGTCTGCCTGTTTTCTTTTCGCAAAGAATGTAGCAATAAAATCTTTAGTTGAATGTATGGGAAAATTTAATTTCTTTGTGCACCCTGACTCTTTGAATTTTAGTTCTGAATGCTTTAGGTCAACATTGAAAGAAGAGAGGCTAACTTTTCGAAGTTCAGCTTTCTTAACATTAAGTTTATCATTGTTCACAGCCAAGAATAATGTTATTTTTCAGTTCTTCCCCATCTCCACCGTCGCATTTGCTTATTAAATCAAAAATCGCAGGAAGAGAACTGTACTACTGCAAATATTATATTTAATATCAGTAAATGTAGAAATAAATTATTTAATGCAAAAAAATATTTCTGCAAACTTAATAAATTGCATTTGATTTATAGTATTTGATCATTAATTTATATAGTTGTATAAGATTTATGAAATTATTTCCGAACATTCTGGTAGAAAATGTTAATATAATATTTCATGTTGTTTTCGAAAACATGCATTTTTTGCGAAGATATAGGTTGATATCAACGAAAACTGAAAATTTAAGATTTGTGCATTTATTTTTTTTTTGTATTGGCTAACTAATATCAATAGAGGGTAGCGTTGTGGAAGATCTCCATAAGCCTTCAAAACTGGAATACGGTGCATTTAAAAATACTCTATCTCGAGAGAGAATATATCGTTGTATTTAAAGAAAGAGGTTTTCATCCACAGTATGTGTTAGCAGTCTCTACGGATTAGTTAATTATGTATGGAACACATGGAATCCAATTAAGGAACTACTTCAACAATTCGAAACAACGCAAAAGAGATTAGAAAGATAAAAAGAAAGTCGACTCGGATAAGGAAGCAAACGAAATTTGAAGACTGTTGTTAAATTGCAGAAGTTTAAATGGCAGTGGGCTGGATAGATTGCAGAAAGAAACTGGTCAAAGGTGCACAACAAAAATTATAAGCTAGATATCATGAAACAGTCCGCAATCGTGGAAATGCGTTCAGACAAAATGAATAGGTGGACTAAAAAAGTAGGTTTGAATGACGTGGAAAGGTCGTCATCCGAAAGTGATTAGAAAATAGATGAATATGAAAATAATGCCATTTATATTAGATGCACTATTAGCGCTAGAAGTGTGTTGCGCGCAAATCACATAATTCCTTATAGCTGTTTGTGTTCTTCATTTCACTCAAGTAAATATTCCTCGCCTGGTAACTCTTCAAATGTTATTGACTAGATGATGTCGATATCATGATTGAGCACTGAATTCAATCGCTGTAAGTTAATCGCCCTGCTATGTCCATCGTTAGCCTCATTGCAGCATGTATAGCACAGATGACCCAACAATTGATCGATTTCAGTCCAATTGGAGTGCTTAGGTACATAATTTTCTCTTCAAACTGTTAAGGGCAGAAAAAATAGGTTAAAAAAAGTGAAGTATTAGAGATTAAGTCTTCATTAATTGATTTTCCATAATCTCCGTTCTTCAGTTGGGGTATTTCCTCTTGGCAAACACGTGCCAGAATAATTTTACGCGGCGTTAGGTTTCGCCACTGACCCTGAACGATTATTCAATCACAGCGTCGCAACTTGTGACGTCAGAAGGGGTTTATATGTTTTGCTTTTTACGAGTTTATTTGTTCCACGATGGATGAAATAGTTTATTGAATGCCCAGGATTCAAACATAAATAATTTCAATATAATTAATAATTACAATAGTGTATTTCATAATAAATTAAAAAATAAGGTTCATTTATTACGGTCTTATAAAGCTTTTAAATTTTAAATAGGAAAATTTTGAATCAGAAATATTAAATTTAACGTTCAAAAGTACGCAGTGCCAAATTAAACAGGAGGTGTTTAGACCTCTCTGTAGAGAAAACTATTTGATCAATTTCACCCAAATTTCATACACATGCTCCCCTGAGTATGCGGTTTCGATTTCTGAAAGAAACAATTTAGTTCATATTTCGGCCGCTAGGGGAGGAAATGGCGCTGCGGAGCAAACAATTTAAATATTACTTAACATCCTCTGCCTATATAAGGAGTCGTGAAGCATTTTTTCACCATACGAGGACTCCGTCATGAAACTTACTTTACCAGATTTTTAAGCTTCACTTTTTAAGCTCTTTTATCAACGAAATAGCAATGCTTCTGCTGCATTTAAAGCATTTCGGCAGGTAAAATGTTTACGCAGACGCACTCTCACAATTACAAATCTTCGAAAAATGGTCTTGTATTTTGAAAAGAGCGGAACATTCACCGTTAAACCAGGACGAGGCCGCAAACCAACTCGAGTGCAGCAATTTGAAGAAGTTGCAACTGCAGTAGTGGAGCAGGGAGCAGCAAGTGCACATGGTAGCAGTAGTGCACGTGCGATATCACGGGAATTGGACATGCCATATACGACAGTGTGGAGAGTTATGAGAAATGTCCTGAAGTTTTATCCATATAAGATAGCCCACACTCAGCAATTGCTTTCTGGTGATAATGACGTGCGGAAAACATTTGCTTTGATGTTCATTGCTCGGATGACAGTGGATGATGAATGGCCTTGGCAGATACTGTGGAGTGATGAGGCCCATTTCCACTTGAATGGCGTTGTAGACACACGTAACTGCCGTATTTGGTCTGACACAAATCCGCACGTTCATCAACAAATTCTGTCGCATGCTCCAAAAGTGACAGTGTGGTGTAGCTTCACCTCATCTTTCGTCATTGGTCCTTACTTCTTTGAAGAAAATACGGCCTCGGGGCCAATGACATGTTCTGTTACTGGCTCTAGGTATGCATTTATGCTCTGGAACTTTGTCATTCCTTCGCTTCAACAGAGAAATTGTCTTGACACTACAATTTTCATGCAAGATGGTGCACCCCCGCACATCGCGTTGCCTGTTCAAACATTATTACGGCAAAACTTTTCGGATGACAGAGTGATTAGCAGGTCATTTTCAACATCTTGGCCGCCTCGGTCACCCGATCTTAACCCTTGTGACTTTTGGCTGTGGGGATATTTAAAGAGCTGCGTTTATAAAGGCAATGTTCCGAACTTAGCAGTCTTAAAAGACAGAATTTCGCAACATGTATCCCACCTCCAAGCGAATGAGTTACGTTCTGCCGTGGAATGTGTTGTGCATCGAATGCAATTTCTAGAGCAAAGAGACGGAGGACATATCGAGCCGTATCTGTGATGATAGTGTGGTTCCACATGTGATAGCAATAAAGTTATTGCACAAATCTTTTTTTAGTCATACCTACTGTCCTACGGTATACTGTAATTTGTAGTTAATTTCATGTGATTGCAATAAAGGTTATTGCATGTTAAAACACTTTTTCGTTGTTAATATTAATAAATTGCCTGCTCCGCAGCACCATTTCCTTCCCTAGCGGCCGAAATATGAACTCAATGTTTTCTTTCAGAAATCAAAACCGCATACCCAGGAGAGCATGTGTACGAAATTTAGGTGAAATTGGCCAAGTAGTTTTCCCAACAGAGAGGTATGAACACCTGTTTGATCTGGATCACCCTGTATTATTTCACTGCTTAATGCGAAATAGGCATGAAAGCAAATATATTTCCTTTTCTCCGGCATCCTGGTTTTGAATCCCGATCTTTCAATTGCAATTTATAGAAATGTTTGGATGAGAGTTTTGCTTTTTTCTCTGCTTTTTCAAATTAATATGTCTTTAAATTGTAAACATCTAAAATAAAAAATTCTTTAATAAGCATCCATAACTTAAAGAAAAAATAACGTTTTCTATTAAACGTTGTTCTAAATATTTTTTCTAGCGTCTCCGTTTGAAGCGAAAATAACGAGGCTCGCCCCCTTTATTACGTCACAAGTTGCAACGCTGTTATTGGATAATCGTTCAGGGTCAGTTGCGAAACAGAACGCCTCGTGAAAACTTTCACGCATCCCTGTACTCAGTAGCTTATCGGTCGAAGCATGCGACGCAAACCCAACGGTCGATGGTTCGAGGCCACTCATCGGCTATTATTTGCTCTTCAGAAGTTTATGAGTTAAAAATGATTGTAGCTAGAATAAAAAAAAAATATTCATTGAAAATTAATTTACGACCCAAAGTATGTTAGCTGGTTTCATTTCGCTTTCATTTAAGTTAATGCGTTGCCCTAGCGTTTATTAATTTGCGTGAAATAATACAAAAACAGAGTTTTTGATGACTTATGTGAGAATACATTGTTATTTTGCTATTCTAATATACCCCGTTCATTTAAAATTATACAGCTGCATGAGAAATAATTTATATTTGTAATAAATAACTCCAAAGTGCTGCGACAGATTTGTAGTATTAAACGAATTAAAATACAAATGGAAATTTTAATTAAACTTTGTGTTTGGTAAATTTTGTTTTAGGCGATGGCTCCTTATATAATATGATAGAAATCAATGTTTGTTTTTGCGAGTTTTTTCAAGTCATAGAAAACTAAACATGATAAAGCGGTAGTCAGGATATGAATTTGAAATCAGAGATTTTACCAAATGTATTTCACGCAAGTTTGGCAGACATGATTGATTACAAATATTAAATTTAGTATTCAATTGTGAGATATTCGAAAATAATTTTAATATGAATTCATTCACGAAGACTTTCACGGCGTCTATTAATATACATCATAGAGCTTTGCGGGTTATTCCGCAACGTCTGTTTATTAAAAACACTTAACGTTTCACTCAGTGCTATGCGGAACATCCTCAGAAATAATACCGACCAAGTTTCCCTCTGTAAAATGCAAGACTTTCACTTGGTCGCTCGGCAAAAAGTGAGTGATAAAAAAAAAGTATACGAGACGTATTTATAGGACTATTTCCCTGGCTTTCCCCTGATTGGCTGATTCATAGGTTATTGGATGAAGGTCGTCGCTCATTAGCCCAGAGGGAGGCGAGTTTAGATTGGCTGAAAGAGGCTCGAATTTTTTTGTGAATTTTTAGATAGGAATTCCGGATTGATGGAACATTAATGGAGTGTTTTATATTGAAATTATTAGGACAGTTTTTAATGGCCAAGGTTCCATGTATAAGCGTGTCCACAATGCACTAGTTTTTGCCGTAACCGAGATGTCGTGAAAAAGAATTTGATGTTTATAATCAATGGCGTGTTGAGCGACCGCTGACTTGTTAGGTTGTTGCAAGCGAACATGGCGTTCATGTTCCTTAAATCGAGTGCAAATTGAACGACAAGTTTGTCCTGTATAAGTTTTACCGCACTGACAGGGGATTTTAGAAACGTCGGGTGCTTTAAGGGGATCTCTGGATTGTTTTGGATTTATTGAAATATAACGGAGTTTGTTGGTGGAACGAAAGACAGGTCTGATACCCTGTTTGGCCAAAATAAGTCCAATTTTGTCTGTAGTATTTTTAACATAGGGCAAAAAAGCCACAAATTTAAATTCAGTTTTATTTTATACCACTGGTGCCAAAGTAGTTAAAACCGCGCCATTTTGTTTTCTCATGGCCTGATTGATAGATAGCGCTTTTAGAGTAACCGTTCATGAGAAATGTTTTGGATAGAAAAGGAAACCCGGACTTCAGGTTTTCAGCATCACAAACCTTATGAGCACGATGTATAAGGGTGTTTAAAATAGATTGTTTTTGCGTAGGATAATGATGGTAGTTACCATTAAAATATCTATTGGTATGAGTAGGCTTACGATACACAGATGAGGCAAGAGCCCCATCATCCTTTCTAGTAACAAGAACATCAAGGAAGGGAATTTTATTTTGCATTTCAACCTCCATGGTAAACTGAATGTTGTTATGTATGCTGTTAGGATGTTGTAAGAATTCTTGTAATGCCGATTCACCACGAGGCCACGCCACCCACGTGTCATCGACGTATCTACTACATATTTTCGGTTTGTGCTTCGCTGACGCTAGGACCCTGTCTTCTAAATGTTCCATGTAAAAGTTTGCAATAACCGGACTAAGTGGGTCACCCATTGCCATACCGTCAGTTTGTTTATAAAAGTTATTATCATAAACGCAATAGCCGGAAGTGAGACAAAGTTCAAAATGGCGGACCAAATCCGAGGGAAACACTGCTTCCAATAGGGCAATAGTGTCCGCGACGGGTACTTGTGTAAAAAGAGAAACCACATCAAAACTGACTAGCAAATCAGTGGGCGTAAGGATGAGATTGTCCAAAAGTTCAATGAAATGGCATTAATCGCGTACATAGTGAACCGAGTTTTCGACATAGGTGCTAAGTTGTTTGCTAAGAAATTTTGCCAGGTTGTATGTTGGTGAATCAATGGCGCTAAAAATAGGTCTCAAAGAAACGCCTTCTTTATGTATCTTAGGTAGCCCATACAATCTTGGCGGGAGGGACTGTCTTGATGATAACTTAGAGACCACTTGTTTATACACAAAGCATTCTTTTAGTAAGGCGTTAATTCTACGTTCGAGTTGGGCGGTGGGGGTCTTTTGTTGTTACTTTATATTTATCATCAAAGAGTAAAGACTCAGTTTTTGTATTGTAGTCTAGTATTATTGTAGCACGGTTTAGAATTGCTGTCGCGTTTCCCTTATCCGCTGGCAAGATGTAAATGCTATCATCCTATTTTAAACGTTTGAATCCAAAACAACCCAGAGATCCCCCTAAAACACCCGGCGTTTACAAAATCCCCTGTCAATGAGGTAAAAGTTATATAGGACAAACTGCTCGTTCAATTTGTACTCGACTTAAGGAACATGAACACCATGTTCGCTTGCAGCAACCTAATAAGTCTGCGGTCGCTCAACACGCCATTGATTATAAACACCAAATTCTTTTTCACGACACTTCGGTTATCGCAAAAACTAGATCATTGTGGCCATGCTTATATATGGAAGTCTTGGCCATTAAAAACTGTCCTAATAATTCCAATAGAGAAGACTCTGTTAATGTTCCATCAATTTGGAATTCTTGCCTAAAAATTCAAAAAATTCGAGCCTCTTTCAGTCAATCTAAACTCGCCACCCTCTGGGCCAATGAAAGATGGCCTTCATCCAACAACCAATGAATCAGTCAATCAGGGAATATCCAGGGAAATAGTACTACAAATACGTCTCATATTTTTTACTCACTCATTTTCTGCCGAGCAACCAAGCGAAAGTCTTGCATTTTGCAGAGGGAAACTTGGCCGGCAATTACTTCTGAGAATGCTTAGCATAGCACGGAGAGAAACGTTAAGTGTGTTTAATAAGCAGACGCGGCGAAATATCCCGCAACGCTCTATGATTTATAATTTTAATATGAATCTAATATATTCAATTCAAAAGCTTATGCAAAGCATTGAGGTTACAGTATCACCACTCTACTAGCGACATATCGATCAAATCTATATTAGGATATATATTACTTCTCTTATTCGAGATCATTTCTTAGGTTATTTAGATAGGATTAACTACTTCTGGTCACCATCGGCCTTTATACTTCAAAAAATGCATATTGGCCATTCTATTCAAGAACCAAAAGAGGAACAACTATGAGGACGCTATCTCCTTTGGGGTACCATCTAGCGGTTTGGGCCCAGCCATTGGTAACTATGGCGTCGATAAATGTAATGATTAATGAGTTATGCACATTCTTCATCTTAAATAATTTTACGAATAATTTAAAACACAACTCGAAATCAATCAATTAATATCTTCTCGTTAATTTATTATGCAAAACAAAAGTTTATAAATTTTTATAAAATTCTAAATCCATCTTTCGTAATATGGTGCTTCTATTCCGGGGTCATTATTACGACCGAAAACGTATTATCTTCAAATAGCATCAACAGCGATTTATAAATATATTTTTGAGTGTTTATTTTTTCATCATATCAAAATGCACCACTATGCAACATGTGGTGTTTTTATTGCAAACTTTAAACTACGTTCTTTCTTATATTAAAAATAACGTTCTGCTTTCTTAGACATGAATGCGTTGGGCAGATTCCCAAGGGCACTTTCAGAGTTGAGGGATGTTTAGAGGCTGAAATTTGCCATAGTTACCCAATCTTATACTACGTGCTGTTTCGGATGACATTTGAGATATTGAAGCTTTTCGGAGTGGGGTGTTTTTCATTTTTTCTTCCGCTCTGGGTTGAGTAACTGTTAGTATCAACGGAAAGTACAACCTTTCTTGAGATTTATGTCTAAACCTCCAATGCAATAGGTCAACGCGTAAAACTTTTCTTGGGAGACCTTCCCTCATGAGAATTACATTTTTCCAGAGAATTTAATTTCCTTTATAGAGAACTGGAAAAATAAGAAATATAACCAGAATAGACCAAGTTTCTGCTTTACAAGTTCCTGGATTCAGAAGCTTTTGTTTTATATACATTAACGAAATTGAAGATTTGAGGGTTATAGCAATAAAGTGTTAAATACTCATAAATATGTTGTTTCAAACCAGGAGCGTAGCTATATAATACGGCAATATATTTCTATTACTACTAAGGATTTTATTCTTCAGTGAGATGATATATGCAGTGACTTCCCTCTTGACCATCGTTTCCGTTTTAACCGAGCTTCTCTGTTTAAAAGGGCCAGTTTTAAAAACGCCCGTTTATTCGATCTCGGCTTTTATAACGGTGATACAATATGTTGCTACTATATTTCTTGTTTAATTAATAATTATGTCATTTTAAAATGAATTAATTTTGAGGATTTGAGATTTTAATACCTCCATTTGGCCATTTTTTTTCTATGGATAACTCGCTTTTCGGATTAACCAGGCAAGTCACTTACCGGCCAAGGCCTTGGTCCCATCATAGCCGGATAAAAAAGTTTACTATATATAAGATAAAACGTAGAAAATAAAAATTTCTTCCATTATATTAGCAATATATTGTAGACGTTTAATTGCTCTAAATACATTATAAACCGAACTTATTAAAGGAAATGTATTGTAATCCATATAAGTTTTTGTCTTGAAATAATAACATATTAAGTTCATATTAAAATAGTTTGCTTTCGTATATTTGTAAAATCATTATAAATTTGAATATAATGAAAATGTTTTTAAATTAAAAAATTACTACCATCTTTAACATGTTTTAAATGAATTTCACACTTCCTACATTTGTGGTTTGAACTACACTGAACCGTGAAGTAAAATAACCATGGAGAATCGTCTAATTTGGCTTTGTATTGCAATATATGTAATCCTTTTCTTTATGCCAGATATTTTAGGGTGGGGATGAGCTGCCAGTAGTAATTATCCCTCTTCGTACGTTAAGTTTTCTTAGAAAGAAGTGTGTTTGCAGTTTCAGATCTTTTGTGGTGCTTTGAGGTTTTTTTTCGGATTTTCTTTTCAATCAATTAATGGAAAACGGTTTGCTCTGACAATTTCTTCGAGCGGCGCAGATTGCTTGTTTTATTTTTTTTATCCAACACCCGCTTTTGACCTTATGGTCATTTGGCACCGCGCAGCTCAATATAGAGTGTTATTGCCAGAAATATTGTCCTTCGATTCAATCTTAGCTCTTGAGTCAGAAAGTCCGGGACACAGCTAAAGATGATCCAAAGCCATTGAATTATTGGTATTGCAGAGTGGGCATGTTAGTGAGTCTGCCAGCCCAATTCTAAAAGGTGCAACTGGAAATAGTCATTTCCTGTTAGAAGTCTGAACTGTGAAGGTTTCTTGATAATGGAGTTCTAAGCAGGGAAGTCTATCTTTTATGAAGAGCTATTTCACTATAGTTAGAAGATTGGAGTGTCGTAAAGGTTTTTTCAATATGACAATGGGCTATTAATAGTCCAATTTTGTTAATTGGGTGATTCATTTGACTTCCTGCCTTTGCCAGTATGCCTGCTCTTCCATTTCCAGTGATACCATAGTGACTGGGTATCCACTGAAAGGCAACTGTCCAGTCATCTAACATTAGAGAAGAGATGGCAAATCTACAGTTCACCATCATAGATGTAATTGGGGTATGACTGACAATGCTGATGAAGAAGCTTTTGAGTCGCAAAAATTGCCACTTTTCTTGCATAATGATTCTTTAGTTTTTTTAGGCTTCCAGGATAGCTTCTAATTCACTATCAAAGTTTGACGCTCTCTTGCCAATCAGGATTGAACGTTCAAAAAGAACATTGTACTCTCCGGTACTAGCCTCTCCCACAGAGGGGTAACAAAACCATCTGCGTATATATGTAGCCAGGAATGTGAAGGGAATTGTATATGCATTGTTCGAGCGTTAATTGTTTCAGTAAAGTGGAGCTCGTCTTTTCTTTTATCTGGGATTAGACCTGTTAGGTCCACATAAGCTGTTAACATTTTTGGCTGTGGAAAATAATTTGGAAAGGGTTACCTTGTGGCCCATTTGCAGGTTCAAGTCCCCCCCACAAATGGGAAGAAACCTATTTGAGTCTTTAGTCTAGGTAAGGCTGATTTATACTTGGACCACTCTAGTTGACCTATTCGTAATAATTTTCATAGTGTTTGGTTACAATTCTCTTTCTTCGAATACCCGAAAGTTCTAACGATGTTTCAATTTCCATAGTAGATGTGGATTTAGGACCGCCTGTGATAATTCGCAAAGCCTTGTTTTGTACCATGTCTAGAGAACCCTGTACACTATTGCTTGACGTGATCGCGACTTCTGAGCCGTATTCCAAAACCGCTCTAACATATCATTTGTAGGTAATAAGTGTGTCTTACGTGGCACCGCAGATGGTTGAGAGAGAGAGAGAAGTAGGCCTGTTTAATACAAATATTCTCTTATTACCTTTATTATCTGCATTATCTATATGGGTCTTCCAACTGAGCCTTTTGTCAAAGGCATATCATAAGTAATTTCTGTTATTTTCTTCTTTTAGAAGGGTAGAAGTATAGGAGAACTGTAAATGTATGGGTTTTGTGGAAAGAGAGAAGACCTGGAAAGCTGATTTATCAGAATTCACTTCCGTACATTTAGAATGTGCCCAGTCTTCTAATTTTTTAAGAATCGTTGAATTGTATTCTGTATAGCTATGGGATCGCTGGCTGTACAATATAATACAACGTCGTTAGCATAAACGATGCATTTTTATTTCAGGAATTGAGTTTAGAAAAGTATCAATAAAGGTCTTCAATAAAGCTGTTGAATAGGGTGCCGCTAAGAACTGCATCTTCTCTGGTTGGTTTGAAAGGCGAAACGTTGTCTCGACATCTAACAAGAAAAAATCTTTGTGAACGGAAACATTTAATTCAATGAAATATTTTGCCTCATATTTCAGCTTCACCAACTTTCTGTTAAATTAGTTGTCTATTGATTGAGTCATAGTCACTTTTACCTTCACGACTCCTGGCGGGAACCGAACCCACGATCTGTTGGTATCCGGACAAGGGCTCTTCCAACTGAGCTACAGGCGACCGATCATCCTCCCCTTTGCGAGCGCATACGAAGCTTCCCTATAAACGAGTTTTTTGAAGTGGGGCAGTGCCTGGACTGCTTTTTAAACCAAATCAAATCGACATCAAGGAAGCGAACGTCCGAAAAGTGAGATTAGCGTGATATTAAAGCATAGGAAATTTTTCTTATCATAGTCGATGATGTGGTAACATTAGATGATAAATTGCTCGTAAAGAAAAGAATGATTTCACGGTGCCTGCTGGGAACCGAACCCATGACCTCTTGGTATCCTAATATTACCACACCATCGGCAAGAATGAGAAAAATGTCTTGTGCCTTAATTTTAATGAATGTACAAGATAGCAAAACGCTACAAAAATAATTGATACTGCTTGACAATTAGTAATGAGCTAAAAAGTACCTTATTTTAAAATGTGACTGTAAAACTTTTGAAAGTAAATGCATAGCAGAATCGGGCAAATAAAATTTTTAAACGGCTAGGGGGTCGTGCCCACTGCCCTCATATGGACGCCCATGAGTACAGGTGAACATATTTAATATTCAAACTCGCCTACGTAGAGCCTCCAATTGGCCATCCTATACAAATTTCTATTTATATATTTCCATTCATATTTCTCATTAGTATATTAAACGTCCCTGTTGTTTTGTTTTATATGTCTCTGAATGCCTATTAATTACGGAATATGTTTTTTGATTTTTAAATAGCAAGTAAATCTTTCCATTAGTTCTCTCTGTGCCTTTACATCTTTCTATAATTCACAACTATCTTCAAGATCAATATGTTATACAACAGTATAAGCAGAGCGAGATTCCGTCTCCAAGTGATTCGTTGAGTAAAAGAAAATTGAAAACAAATCGCCGAAGTAATCCTAGGATTACAGATATATATATATATCATCATCATCATATTCAACCATTATCTATCCACTGCTGGATGAAGGTCTCTCCAAATGCTTTCCACACAAGTCTATCCTGGGCCATTCGTTTCCACGTCACCCCAACCTCTTTTCTTATTTCATCCACCCATCTAGTTTGAGGACGTTTTCTAGGTCTTCGGTGGTCTCTTGGAATCCAGTTCAGAATTTCTGTTGTCCATCGTTGATCAGTTCTTCTTGCAATATGCCCAGCCCATCGCCATTTCAGCCCTTTTACTTTAACAATGATGTCCTCTACTCTAGTTTGCTCTCTCACCCAAGTGTTTCTTTTTCGATCTCTCCTAGTTATTCCAAGCATGCACCTCTCCATGCTCCTTTGCGTTGTCTGTAACTTTCGTATTGCTCCAACTGTTAGACTCCATGTCTCTGATCCATAAGAGAGGACTGGCAATACACACTGGTTGAAGACCTTTCTTTTTAGACACAAAGGCAATTTCCCCTTCAGGATAAAACTGTTTCTTCCAAATGCACTCCAGCCAAGTTTAATACGTCTGTTGAGTTCTTTCATAATGTTGCCATCCATTGAAATCAGCTGGCCAAGGTAAATATATGAATCAGCAATTTCTAGCTCAATGTTGTCAACTTGTATTTTTGTTTCCTCTACAAAATTATTGAACATGATCTTAGTTTTTTGTAGGTTCATCTTGAGTCCAACTTCTTTACTTCTAGTTGAGAGCTCCTGTACCATGTCTTGGAGTTCTGATGGGTTCGTTGAAAAAATAACAATGTCATCAGCAAACCGCAAATGATTTAAATATTCACCATTTATTTTTATTCCCTTGTTATTCCAATTTATCAGCTGAAAAATCATCTGTAAAGCTGAAGTAAAAAGTTTTGGAGAAATGGTATCTCCCTGCCTCACACCTTTACCAATTTTGATAGTTTTGGTATCTTTATGTAACCGAAATTTTGCACTTGCATTTTTATACACACGTTTCACCATGTCAATGTACACATCCTCAATGTCTGTTGATCTTAAAGAGTTGATGACTGCTGATGTTTTAATAGAGTCAAAGGCCTTCTCATAGTCAATAAATGCAACACACAATGGAAGTTCATATTCATGTGTTCTTTCAATTAATTCTCTTAATACTTGAATATGGTCCACTGTACTGAATCCACTTCGAAATCCAGCTTGTTCTCTTGGTTGAGCTGCATCTAATTTTTTCTGCAGGCGATGTGTTAGCACTTTTGTGAAGATTTTATAAATAGCAGGTAACAAGCTAATTGGTCGGTAATTTTTCAAATCCTCTTTATCACCTTTTTTATGCAAAAGAATTACTGTTGCAGAATCCCATTGGTTTGGTATGTTACCGCTGTTAAGACATTTGGTAAAGAATTTTGCAAGTATGTCTTCTACATATTCTCCAGCTTCTTTTAGGATATCTAATGTAATACCATCATCGCCAGGGGCTCTTCCTTTCTTCATACTTTTTATTGCAAATGAAACTTCTTCTTTTAAGATTTTAGGAGCTGTTCCTTCGACTATTTCAGTGTCTTCGTTTAATCCACTGTTACTTTCATATAGTTTTTTGTAGAATTCTTCAACTCTTCTAAGTATTTCTTCCCTATTTCTTGTTACGGTGCCATCCTCTCCTTTTAATGCAATGATGTGTTTCTTCCCAACAGATAAACTTCCTTTAACAACCCTAAGGCTCTTGTTATTTTCAATGGCCTTCCTTACTAACTCACAGTTGAATTTTCTTATGTCTTCTTTCATGCTTTTGCGCAGAGTTTTACAAAGTTCTATGTACTCAATCCTGGAACTGGTATTTCGATTGTCCACCTTCATATCTCTTCGCCTTTTCATGAGCTGTTTCGTCTTCTCAGATAATTTGCTATTGTGCTTTTTACAGGTTACACCACCAATTTCCCCAGCAGTTTCAACTATTGTCTTAACAATGTTTTCATTTGCTTCTGAGATATCACTTTCATCAATAAGTCCTTCCAGTGCAGAAAAGCGATTTTTTAATTCCAACTTGAATGCCTCGGTATTTTCTTTTAATTTCTTTAAATCCACCCTCTTACTTACTTGTTTCCTAATGAGCTTCTGTCGTTCTAATTTAGTATTTAAGTGCACTTTACATCTCACCATTCGATGATCACTTCCAGTATTAAATCTGTTCAGTACACTGCAATCTTCAATAATTGATTTCTTGTTTGCCAGGATATAGTCAATTTCGCTGGTTCCCCCATTTGGGTGTTTCCATGTCCATTTTCTTTGCGGTATATATATGTATATATATACACCTTGAATATATCTTTCAAATGAAAAGAAAAGAAATATCGATTTTTTATATCATTTAAACCGATCTAATCTTACGCAACAGAGACATATGAAGCTTCGGCTTATTTTGTTGTTCGGATATTTTGTTGAAAAGTTTGTTTGCTCGTTTGGATTTTTATGGCCCAAAAGCTTCTGGGCTATAGTGCGCCAATTTTGTCGAAAAGACAAGCTATTTTATAAAGACTGGTGTTTTACTCAAAATATGGAGGTATAATCACATATTGAACAATTAAAAAAGTTTAATATCCTTCTTAATTAGTAAGATCAAACTTATTTTTAAGGGAAAAAAGATACAAACAATACGCTCACACTTCCGGGGTCGGACTCGGAACCTTTTAGAGCAGACATTTCCCAACTTTTTAATCCACGTGAGTTACCATGCGTAAGTCCCGTGAAATTATATCACATGGCCCACCGTTCGGTAAAAACAATTCTACACATGGCTGTTAGCTTTAAAAGTAAAATTATCGAATAAAGGATCTATAACTTTCATCACACCCCTTTGCAGAAACAAGACTTTTCAATTCGTTTTAGTTTGACCATGTAAGGTGTTAACAAATGAAAACTACATGATGACTGGTTAGACTTTAATTGTCATTATCACAAAAATTATTGATTTGTCGCAAACTCAAGTGACAGTTTGTTACATGGAAATTCTTCAAGGAATAACGCTATGTGCTTTTCTTTATAGTGTTACGAGGTACGCTATATAAATGTATAATTGTTCGGGGTCACGCAAAGCAGCCGTTTTTGTCTCAGGTGACTCATACAGCAGCATTAGGTGGTAAAATATACAAACAAACAAGAGCTTTACACGCGCAGTCATTACGACTAACGGCGGGGTTAAAATGCACGGGGTTCGGCTAATATATATTGTTACCCGTATGGTGGTATAGAGATAATGTATAAGTCTACTGTGCAGAAAACCCGGGCTTAACTCCCATTGCTATGAGAGCGTGCCGTGCTATCTCCCATTCATATTCAGAGGTCCCTGGGCGACAGAAATTCCTCTGAAAACTGCACATTCTGGAGCAGCGTAGCTCACTGCCAAACAATAAATATGTTTCATAAGTTCCTTTACTTTCGTTCTAGGGATCGGAATATGCTTTCATTTACTTACAAGGGAAGGGCCCGAGCTGGACGACGCCAATTTTAATGGGAGTGGTCTCATTTGAAAGCTCTCAAAAAATTGTTAGACATATATTGGAGCGTTTTTCAGCATACGCCTTAATATAGATGTCAGGGGCCAAAGAAGGGCAAAATTAGGGGCATTTTCGAAGATTTCAAACGGCTTTATCTCGGTTAAAATTTAGAGCTAAAAATTAAGTTTTGACGCATTATATGCATCTTTCAAGTACATTGAATACGTGTTTCAGGATTTTTCGGATAAAACATTAT
>QLNU02015360.1:279449036-279462020 GCA_006491805.2 Dysdera silvatica
TATCGTAAATAGATGGGTGAAGTATAAGAAAGATTGTAAATGGGATCAAACTCCCTCAAAAGAAATCTTGGATTTGCTGCACTTTAAGCTACGAGTTGGCGGAACATTAATTAGAGTGGATAAGCTTCACGAAAATAAGAAACGTGGCAAGCCTTTTACAAATTCTTACGTCTTCTCTCAACATCTTAAAAAACCGTTAACTGAAATCGGACCAAATAATGTCAGAAAAGACAAAGTTGACGACATGCCCGACCATGATGGTAAGAAACGTGGGTCACACTCAAAGAATTTAAACTGCACTTTCAGAACAAACATTGTATGTTTTAAATGCAAAGTGCATTTGTGTTTGAAAAGACAACGTAATTGTTTTAAAACATATCATAAACATACTTTAAAAACTTCATTTATTGTACATGAACATCGATACAAAAAATATATAAATATGATGAAATATAAATATATCGCTTTTATGTTTACATTTCAATTGATACCATTATTATGGTAATTCTAAACGTTAAATGAATATTTAAATGCTTTTTTTAAATAGTTATCTGTAAAATTAGCATTTTAAAACAAATTATACCTTATTACTTTTTTCCTACATGAATATTCTTTATGTTTAATCGTTTAGATGTATGTGTATTTGTTACGTATTCCAGACAAAACGATATTGAATATACGTAATTACACGCAACACTATATGAGAATATTTGCACCTGTTGTGACGGGACGTCCGATATACTGGACATTACATAATTTTTTTAATTTTCATTCAAATTTACTAAAAATTTAAATTTATTATCCTTATTACCTTAGAAAGTCAGATTCCGAAGGAAAAAATTTTAACTCGAATATTTCAAAATTCGGTCTGAAGAAATTAATAGTAATAAATAATAATAATAATAATAGACGTAGTCTGATAGAGTGCAAAATGCCCCAGATTTTTTTTTTTTAGAATAAAGGAAAAATTGTATTTTTTCCGCACAATTTTGAATTTTTGCCCCCAGTGTACGCTATATTTAACTCTCAAGTTACGCCTATAATTTATGACAAGGTTTATTTAGACAAGGACGATAGCTACTTTCAGAAATTTTGTTGTCAGTTGCGATTTTTTTGCTCGTCGCAGAAAAACATTGTTTCAAGCCATAATGATGATGATGATTATGCATTCTTTTTTACTCTAAAAAATTCTGAAGGTTCTGTGGTCTACTTGTTGAGCCACCACAGATCGCTACTGGTCCGTGGACCATATTATAAGAAACACTGCTCTAAAGCAGCGGTTGCCAAACTTTAGGATCACTAAATTCATAATTTTAAATCCCGCGGACCATTGCTATGAATTTTTTAAAAAAGATAAATACAGGGCTTCTCCTTATAACCGCATTGCAGTAAGTGTTTTGTTTGTTTTTTTCACTAATTGCCGACAATTATTTCAAGTACAGTCTATAGATACAAAAATTTACAATTAATTATTTTAACAGAAAGTTAGAAATTAGTACTTAAACGTTTAGGATCCAATCAAGCACATTTCATGAATCTAGTGCAATACTGTTTGGATTTTTATGGCGCAAGAGCATCTGGGATATACTGCGCCAAATATAATGAAACGTAAAGGTGAAAATTGTCATTCAGAATATGAGAATTTCTTAAAATATTATTTTTGTTTTATTATTAATAAAACATTAAAAATACAAATAATATCCAGATTTTTTTTTTTTTTGCGGACCATCGGTTGGCGACTGAAATTCTGAAGGATTTAAGGGAACGGATCTGACGGCGTTCAAACTTTAAAATTTCAATATTCTGGGGAAAGGGTCGGCAAAGGTTTTGGGCCTGCGTTCTTCCATCATTTTGGCTAACTTTTACAAAAGATTACTATTTTCAAGGGCGGACACAGACTTTCATTTTGGGGGGAGGGGGTTAAGGACAGAATTTGCCATGGTCTTGGAATAACACCCTTCATTTATCATGAAAGTTGGAATATTTTACAGTGAAAAAATATATTTGGGGGTCATGACCCCTGTGACTACCCCCTGTGGCCGCCCTTGACTACTTTAGAAAATACGATAAAGCTTCAAAAATCCTTGAAGTTTTGGAGCTGGGGTGGTGTGGGGCCCGCAATTTTCAGTCGCTCCAAACAAGCCTCGTTAAAATGATACGTTTACATGTGTTTTATGGCGCAAGGTCAGCAAAAGACATGATGCGCCTGGACCTACAGTTTCCCAAGAATTTCGAACCTCCGTTGCCTAGGAAATCATGCCCCAGACTACAATGTGCAGAGAAAAAGGCATGCATTCTGCGGTTCTTTTGGATTCAAACTGAGTTAGTGGCACGATTCAAGAACGCGATACCACTGAGCCACCGTCGGGCACAAAGGGCAATTGTCATCCTTGCGCCATAAAAAAACAACCAACTAGGTTACTGTCGGGCACAAATGACACTTGTTGTCCTTGTGCCATAAAAATACAGCCAACTACGCCACCGTCGGACACAAATGGCACTTTTATCATTGTGCCATAAAAATACAACCAACGGCGCCACTGTCGGGTACAAATGACATTTGCTATCCTTGCGCCATAAAAATACTATCCACTACACCACTGTCGAGCACAAATGGCACTTCGACACAAGGGCATTGACTCGATAATATACGTTATGAAGAATTGTTTTGTTACGTCAGTTACGGATTTCATAAATATCGATTTTATTTAATCTTAGAGAAGTAGAATCTTCGTTAAATGTTTTTATCTACCCTTCTACCCCCATATGGGGGCCTATACACTGAACAGATCATTAGATGCTAAGGTTTTATGGAATTCTTTTTTAATGAATTATATAAGATGTAGTCTATATTTTTTGTTTGGATTCTATGGCATAAGGATAGCAAGGGTAATGCTGCGTTGGCTAAAAAAAAATTTAATAGAAAGTCTTGTTAAAAAAAAATAGAAAAATTTCAACGATTACAATTGCGCAAACTATTCAATTTTCTTAGTTTTTAATTGTGCATATATAAAGGAGATTTTTCCCATTCCTTTCTTAATTAGCATTTGCATGTGAGTAACAATTATATATAGACAAGAGATTTTGCTATTCCTTTTGTAATTGGCACTTGCATGCGAGTAACAATTAAATATAGATAAGAGATTTTGCTATTCCTTTCTTAATTGGCACGCATGCGAGTAACAATTAAATATAGACAAGAAATTTTGCTATTCTTTTTCTAATTGCCGTTGTCATGCGAGTAACAAATACAGAAAAGATATGTTGCCATTCCTTTCCTAATTGGCACATTCATGCGTGTAACAAATACAGTAAAGATATGTTCCATTCCGTTCCTAATTGGCGCATTCATGCGAGTAACAAATGCAGAAAAGGTATGCTTCATTCCTTTTCTAATTGGCACATTCATGCGAGTAACAAATACAGAAAATATATGTTGCCATTCCTTTCCTAATTGGCACATTCATGCGAGTAACAAATTAAATGCATGCCGGGAGTTAGTAAAAAGTTTCAAGGAGTGATAGCAAATCCATAGTTTAAAGGGATACATAACTTATGGTCCAACGAGTCCATAATTCGACCGTAAATATATTTATTCTTATATAGCCATTGGGGGAGCCTGCGAGTTACTTATAGGTGTCAAGCCCTTAAAGTGAATCAAATACAACGAGTCAGCTCCCCAAAAAAGAGTTATTCTTCACATCTCTATATCACTGCATTATATTGATTGCATACGACTCTGTCCAAAATTTGAAATTTTATTTTTCAACGCAACATTGCATTTTCAAACAATTCGTAAAATCCACAATACTCGCGGCTAAGCTAAGGCGACCTATTCACACCGATGCAACGAGTATTCGTTCGAAAATTGGCGAAAAATGAGATAGCCCTCAACATTATTAGGCTATTTGTCGCCTAATTTGGAATGCAGAAAAACGCGGTTGCCAAACTTCCACGCGACAAATATCCCGCCAAGCGAACAAAGTCCTCTGAGTGGTCAGTTATTTGAATGACGTCAGCGCTTGCTATAATGATTCTTTTTCCTAAATTTAATAAATACCAGATTTTATTTGCACAAACATGCCTATGTTTTATGTATTTGAGCATTATTTTAATGTTTTATGTCCGAAATGTAGCTTTTATTAACTCTCTTAACGTAAGAAAGGGCGAACTATATTGCACTGGCAGAACCATACTGCTCTGCTTCTTGTCAATGTACCAGGTTAGTTTTGCTGCGAGTATGGCTGTTTCTATTGTATATCCCTTTTTTCGTGAAGCTAATTTCTAATAGTTTATAGATAGTTTCGTTTATCAGATTTATTAACTATTTAAATCAATGGTGCTTTCGCCTTAATTTAAATCTGCTTTATTTAGCTAAAATAATTAAATCATCACGTGTTTCTAAATACAAATCTGTTTGCATTAATTTTCTAGGTAAACAGTCGCGTTCGTCGTGAACTAACTTTTCTGTCTTTATTAAAACAGATAGCAAGCCTCTATAAACATTGGGGCATTTGCAGAATTTACCGCATACTTTCTTCAAGAATTGACATTTTTTGATTTTATAAATATTTTTTAAATCCGCTATTACAATGACCACGTGATTCCAAATTTCTTTGACGAATAGTAGAAACGTTTCAAATCTCAGATCAACGCAAGCTTCGTTCCAAATTAACCTTGCAATGTAAGCTTCATACGTTCCAACTGCAGCTTCTTGTCTCTGATTGGTTGCAGCTGCTGGTATTTTATTTATAAACTCGGTGATAACAACGTTCCTAGGTTCCGCAATATTTGCGCATAACTCTGCGCATAATCTACGTAGTTCTGTTTTGGTGGCCGGACAACTTGAAGACCCTGTATACATACCGGTTTTTGTCAGGTCTGTAAATTCAGATAAGGTCCACAGGTTGTTGGCAATTACTGCAAGCTTTTGCTTTCCGAACTCATTATATCTAACGTAGAAATTTCTCTTAGCTGTCTCTTCTAAAAGCAACGATGTATATTTTAAACAACAGTGATACAGACTTTCAGCAAAAAACGCATCGATATTTGAACCAGGCCACACTAACATTGACCACAACTGGAAAAGCTTTTCTTCAATAATTTGAATGGTACTCTTAGCAGATAAAGATACCTTTGCCTTTTTAAAAACTTCATCGCCTTCAATCGGTTCAAAATCATCTGACTTGATGCTTTCTTCAAGAGTGCTTATAATCAACTCCTCTGTGAACTGAAACCATTCTTCAACCACCTCCATCTGCAGCCAAGTACGATACGAGTCCAAGTCTTCAGCAAAACCTCGACCAGACGTGCTTTCAGCATGATTCCAGATTTCGCTTAATGAGAAAATAATTTCAACGACTTCCTTTATTGAACGTTGTTTAGTTTCGGCATCACAGGTTTCAGAGGCTGTTTTTATTAATTCAACAATAATAGGCTTTAACTCCTTGCAGATCACTGTCCACAGAGCTTTATATGTTAATTGTGTGAAACTTGTATTCGGTTGTACTTTTGCAATCACTCGATCAGCATTGAACTGACATTTTTGGAAGGTATTCAAGAGTTCAACTATTACTTCGTGACCTTGGTGTGGTGAAGCTTGAATTTTATTAAGTACTGCACGAACTTCAGCCTCATACCATTCAATTGCATGTTGAGCAAGAACCTCTAGGGGATCTGTATCAAGGTTAAGAATTGTTTGTGATAAGTAGATACATTCCAATATATGCTCAAATTTCTTGCTGGATTCTTCTGTGATAAGAAGACCGGAGGAATGTAAGGAATCGAGACATTTGTAACAAGTTTCATTAAAAATGGCTAATCTTTGCAGGAAAAAGTTCTCTAGGCAATTGTTTAGACGAGTGTTTGTATCTGAGGACACTTCTTCATATGCCTCATAAAGAATGTTATAAAATAGATTGTAAGAAAGGTTGTACCCGCTTTTATGAAGGTAGTCCACAACCAGCCACTGACACAGCGAATTCTCGCAAGAACTAATGCTCGACTGAATAGAATGCTGAAAGAGAAGTGAAAGGGCAGGTTGCGGTATGGCTTCCTCCCACGTTTCCATCTTCTCCAGGGAAGCTTCACTTAGTTCTTTAATTTCTTTTTCGCAGAATATTTTAGATAGAAGTGAATGTCTTTTCAAGCTGTTCGTGTAATCATGTGGCCTTACCACATCGAACAGAACGCCAATATGGATTTCTCCAACCCCTTCCTCCCCCGTTTCATTCTGAAGAGGTAACCATTCGTCCATTCCTTCGCAGCAGACATCATTCAAGTCAATGGCAACACGCCCTAAGAAATCGTTAACATTTTTATTTCCCCAGCACCGGCACGTGTCCATTAACTCATGACAGTAGATAAGGAATCCTTGGAAGTCCTTAACAGACTTCAATTGACCAACTGCGGCAGCAATCCCTGTTGGATCCATGTCCCAGAGTTCCACACGAAGTTTGTTTCGTTGGAAATGCGTTACGGGGATCTGCACTGTCTCATTCCACACAGGATCCACAGAACTTTCGATCACTGCTGATCGATATTTGTTTTCTGGATTTTCTGTGACCCAGATCTCACAAAATGGATCGCTGAGTCCGTTCGGGTCGGTGGGAGTCAACCCGAGAGCTTCAATGAGATCTACGACTACGACAAATGGCGGATGGTCAATTGACGAGGCTTCTGCCACTAATAGTGTCTTCTGGCTTGTATTAATTTTAAAAAACCTGTTGATAAAGCTCATGAGCTGGGTTGGCATGTGTTTATATTTCGGTCCCGATGCGCCAACGAAGTGGGAAATGGTGTAAACGCACGCCAAGTATAGTTTTGCAAAATCGTCTTCTGTTAAATGGCGCTTCAAGACATCTTCGAATTCATATTCCTCCATTCGGAAAATACTCTCAATAGGAGCCTCTTCGTATATGGGTTTGGTATCTTCTACCTCCTCCAAGACTTCAGGGGAACCGCAACATGTATGATGCATATTATCGGTTCCTACCACTGTTCTTGTAAATCTTTAAAGGATATCAGATTCTTTATAGTAGAATCAAGAATATATAAACTATAATTGCAATCTAAGTGTTCTTTGCGTGATTTTACTTAACTCTCATATGGATAATAGGTATATACTCTTGTTCATTAAGAATGTGATGCAAAAATCTGTTGATTAGAACGAGACGAAAAGTAAACAAATACATTCTGAAACAGAGAGAACAGAAGATATAGTTCTGAACCTATTTCTTTTTAGCCGGATCTATACATAAACGTAGGATTATAAATAGTATTAAATAATAGTAAATAGACGTTTTCATAAGTTAATCCTTAGAAATAAATGTTTTAGGAAAAAAATCGTATATATGCATTTCAGTATATATTTATTCCTGATCATTTTATCACTGACATTGTTTTGTGACTGACCTTGTTCATTCATTCATAATAACAAGGTGCCTTGGAAGTTGATCGTAGGCATTCAATAAGCATTTTTTGGTGCTAGTTTACAAAAAGGTAACTGCTGGCGATTTTCCAATATTCTTCATCACTTTGGACACTAACAATTGTAGCAACCATCTGCCATGTATAGACTGTTGTTTCTAAGATCTTTTTCGCCACCTGAATCATGCCCTTACGGGCATGCCCCCCCCCCCGCCGCTTATATAAAACATCAGAATCGCAGCCCCGCAAGCTGATGAATTCGTAAACATGGCCAAATTAAAAAAGAAACAAAGCTCACCTACGTTTGAACGCCATGACGTCACAAATATAACTAGTGAACAAGCAATCATTGGCAAAACAATCGCCAAAACAGTTACCGTATTATAAACTGGCGCCGCATTTTCGGTAAGGTTTTTGGCTAATCTATATTATTCGGATCTTTTTGGCAATATTTATTATTTTAAGCATAGCAGAGTTATATGGGCCCGTGAGGCCAGAGCTGCCCAATAATTTAAAGTAAATTGTAATTTGGTATATATATATATTAGTTAAAAACAGTCCTCTTTCAAAGTCGATATTCTGTCCATAGCATTCATTTGCATTTGTCGCTTTCGAAAGTGTAATGGTCTGAGCTATGCACCTCCTAATTGCGTCGACGATGGGTGTTGTAATTTATTACTTTCTGTTCACGCGCTTGCGCGCAATGCTTCTGTCTTTTTCCTTTTTTTAGTTAACGCAGATTTTGATCCAGTTGTTTTCGGCTGAGCTGCATAAAGTGTGTATTTACGTTTTCCTCCATTGTTCTAATTAACATACGTAACAATGGGGGGCAGACGTAGAATTATATGAGCCCGAGCCGCTAATAATTTTAAATAAAGTGCGATTTTACATATACTGTAATGTATAAATGTGCATAAAATGTGCTTTGCCCCCCCCCCCCAATAATTTAGAAAACTCTACGCTGGTGGTAATAGAATTACGGCTGAATTTCAAATACAATATTTCTTTGTTATTGAACTTGCTAACGCAAAATTACAGTAATTATACAAAAGTTTTTTTTTTATATATATTTTATTTCTTTGTGTGTTTGATGTGATAGCCAGGGTGTGTGTCAGAATATTCTCTCGGGTGGTTATCAAATTTCGTTTGGGGTGTGTGTGAAATTTAGCTTCAAGATTTTAGTTTTAACCTTATAAAATGTACTTACCAGAAAAGAAACGAAATAAAATATTCAGTAGCAATGAAATAATTCGTTTATATTTACACAAAAAAAAAGGTTAAATTTTTCATTTGTAGGAAAACAAAATTCAAGCATTTCTTCTTGGACATTTAACCCATTCACAGACAGTTGATAATTTTTGAGGTGGCAGGATTTTACTTCATATGATACCTTTCTCCTTCTTGGTATCTGTATCCGTACTTTTCTACGTTTTTTTACGTTTTACGCCGTTAATCCGGGTTCGACTCCCAGCAGTGCAAAAAGAACGCTTACTCAGAGATCTCATAAAGATCGCACTGCTCACTGTAGTCCGGGGTTTGGTTCCCTAGGCCTTAAGAGGTTCGGATTCCTCGGAAAACAGTAGGTCCCGGCGCAGCATGACCACTGTAGTCTTTGAGCCGTAAAACCACAAACAAACAAACAAACTTTTCTTTGAAAAATTGCTACATATAAAAGATTATTACAATTTACATATGCAGAAAAAGTATAGAAAAATAAATTGCTAATTATTGTTGGTTTTTTATTCTTGTAATTTGAATATTTAGCGGGTATATGAACTTTGAGTTTTAGGGATGTATGTCAAGATATTTGGGAGTGTTGGGCAGTGACGTAGCTATAGAATTTGGGCCCCAAAGCAATCGCTGATAGAGGGGCCTCCCACCCCACACTAGGATCCCACAATTATGCTATCTAAGGAGCCTCGACTTCCAAAGCCCCTCCACAAGGGCAAGGGCCCTAGTGTAACTGCATTAGTTGCATTGTCATCGCTACGCCACTGGTGATAGCTATTGTTAACACAAAAGCCCGGAGAAAAAGTGTTAGTTGCACTGAATGAACTCTACAATAAATAGCGCCATCTATTGGAAGAAATTATATTTTTAAACATCTCATAACTAGAGCCCGGATTATATATCACTGAAAAACTAGCAAAATATGCACGCAAATATGCACTAAAAATTCCCAAACTATGCATTCAAAGGGTAAAATACTCACTTAAAATGAAAAAATATTCACTGAAATATTTTTGCACTTGCTTAAAAAATAAGTGTCCTGCGTCTTAAAAGAAAAGATTGATTTTATTACAACATTAATTGAGTAGAAATATTTCATATATAGCATATTTTTTATTATATCATATCACAAAATTTTCATCAACATTTCGAAACAATTAAGCATTGTCTTCTGCTAATCAAAAGCATTTTATGGCCAAACAGATCGTTCCAGATCTAATGAGGTTATTGGATTATTCAAGCCCGGACTGGCTCGGTGGCGATCGCCCACTGCGCCCTCTCCCCTGGCCTTGGCGTCCCCTGGGCCCAAGAATTTTTTTTTTAATTTTTCGATGGCGTGAGAAATATGACTGTCTGAAAAGTAATTTATATATGTATTACTTTAATCATTATTATTATAATTATTTAGAGTAAATACAGAAAATTTTCAATACATGGTTAGTGCCAATACGACGTAATTTTCGTGGGTGAGAGTTGTAAGGGACTTCAGGTGAAGTTGAAACAAGATAACCACCAGCTCATCTATATCCATTGCCAAGCCCATGTTTTGAATCTTGTGATAAAGGACTCAACTGAATCATGCAAGACCGTCAAAGATTTCCTTGGCCTGATACAAAGCACTACAGTTTTCCATTCCGAGTCCCACAAGAGAATGCTCGTTTAGATAGCAATAAATAAAGAACTTGCTGAAGGACATGCTTTACTACGTCGTCTCCAGAAGATTCGTGCCACATGCTGGTGCAGCAAAGATGGAGCGTTAGCCTATATGTTTGATGATACCGATGCACTAGTGCATAAATACACAAAATTTTCCACAGTGCTCGAAACTCTATACAACATTACAAGCAGTAATGACTTCAGTTCCGAAGTTTCGTTCAAATCAAGTACACTTCTTGAGAACTGGTGTAAATTTAAGAATATCCTTTTGGTATTTGTGTACTGTGAGTTGTTCAACATCATATCACCCGCTTTTCCTATCTGCAAGTTCAGGGCATTGCATACCTTGCAGCTTCGAACATTGTAAAAACGATGAACAAACAAAATCTTCTCAAAAAGAGCAGAATTTGAACAAATTTACATAAGTGACAGACGATTCTCCGAATTCATGCAGGAGAAATTCGAACTGAAATTGAACAAACCATCTCAGAAGAATCTAAGAAAACAATCTTTTAAAACAACTATGACGAGATGATTGAAACTACGGGAGAGCTCAAGCATTCTCCCTATTCAAGCATGTGACGATGAGCAAAAATGCCGAAAGTGTGTAGTTTGTGCTCTTGAATTGCTGCATGAACTAAAATCAGAATGTTCGATGTATGACTCACTACATGGGGCATGCAAGTTCATACTTAAGCCATCTTGCACCAAGAGAGTCTTCTCTGTACTCAAGATGGTTAGAAACCGCCTACGATCATCACTTGGACAAGAACTCCTTGAAAATTTCAGGCAATTCTATGTCAACAGAGACTTTCAGTTTGACTACAACGAAGTTATTGACTTATTGGCGGAGAGGTTTTCAGAATTATCAAGGCAACTTAAATTGTAGGGTCGTGTGTATATTTGTCTTAAAGATTAGCTAAATACTAAAGACAGAAAACTTATCAAAAAGTCAAAGACTTAGATTCAAAACGTTTCACTTCGTATTATGTCATGATTTGCTGTCGAAGCTAATCTCGATCAAACTGAAGTTACCAGGCGCTTACCATTTGTGATTTCTGAAATTAAACTGTTTGGTGCATTATTCTTAATAAAAAAAAGTAAATTAAAAAAAAAATAATGTCTAAAAAGTTAGTTGACTGGATGAAAATACTTGAAAATGAACATAGTGTGGAAACACTCGTACATACATCCACCTCAGTACATTTTGAGCTAGTTGAGTCCCGCGCAACCAGTTTGGCCCTGGGTTGTATTTATAAAATGTCGCGGGTAGTTTATAATGGATAGTCCATCCGTGATGGACTATAAGCAACGTCTATTATAGATATTCAGATATATTATAGATATCCCTATATAAGTATTTGTCTAATCTAACAGATCTTACCTGTCTAGTATAATAGACTCAAACCCTTTCATCTCCCTTCTACGGATAGTGACTAATTCAGCTATGAAGAAAACTACGTTTTTTGACGCCTCAGGACGTTATGAAATATTTATTTACAAGTCTATTTCTTCTTCTTCTAAAATGAGGATAAAAGGAAAGTTTAACTTTATAGTTGTGCAAAAAATTTTGATAAAAGAATAATAAAATTATTATTAACCCTTGAATAATGCATTTATGCTGAAAATCCGCAGTTTCTTATGCATTTATATGCACTAAAGCTAAAAAGAGCAAAAATATGCAAGTGAATATGCACATGTGCATTTGCATATAATCCAGGCTCCACTCAAAATACCTCTTTTTAACAACTGTTAAGTAATTTTATCAAGCTCATGTTTTTACCCAATGTCCATTTCGCTAATGAATAGTGTAATAGCGCTATAGAACTTGCGCCCTCATGGACTATAGGACTTGTGCCCTCATGGGCTATAGGACTTGCGCCCTCATGGGCTATAGGACTTGCGCCTTCATGGGTTACAGGACTTGCGCCCTCATGGGCTACAGGACTTGCGCCCTCATGGGCTACAGGACTTGCGCCCTCATGGGCTATAGGACTCGCGCCCTCCGATAATCCAAGGTATTCGCCCTTTGAGAGGACCAAGTCCGCCCCTGTATTAAATTTATTCAGGGTCAGATTAATGTTTTGTAGGGCCCCAGACAAAATTTTTTTCGGGGCTCCTTGTAGTATAAATTAAGCTTGTGTAATTACATTAGGACCGTATATATCGAGGATCTTGGAACCAACGAAAATGCTCGCTGACTCCGTTATGGAATTTAAATTTTAAACTTTAAAAACAAGGTCACTATAAGTAACATATTTTAATGCAATGTAATGGCTTAGTGTGGAGAGGGCCAACGGGGTAAAAGCCCCGGGCGCAAAATTCTTAGAGGCGCAAAATTTCAATATCAGACTAGTGGAAAGAAGTGCTAATGGGTTTTACTGGGCGCAATAAGCGTAATGAGCTTAACTTGCTCCGGACACTGGTAACCTACGATACGTCTCTGATGCAACCTATATACAAAGTACTCTGAAATTTGCGGAGAATGCCACGGGAATTCGTGCCGCGCCATGGCACGAATTCCTGTGGCATTAATTTCTGTTCTAGCGATAAGGTCGAATCGGTAACGATTTTGAAGTCGCGTTGAGTTTTTACTGCGCCCAACCATTAAAAAAAATTCGGGACCCAGATATGTGTCTTGCTTGTCTATACGATAATCCGGCTCTGATT